>JAJUBA010000524.1:1672500-2102993 GCA_029620275.1 Acrossocheilus wenchowensis | reverse complement strand
TGTTTTCACATATCCTGGGCAATGAAATCTCTGGTCACAGTGTGAACACTTGTAAGGCTTTCCTCCAGTGTGAACTGTCTGGTGCCTTCTCAGCTCAGCGGCAGTAAAAAAGGTCTTCTCACAATCAAAGCACATGTTCCTTCACACCACTGTGTCTTTTCTGGTGTACTTTTAAGACACTCAGCACATTAAAACACTTTCCACACAAAGAGCACACATGAGGCTTTTCTTTTGTATGAATTTTCAGGTGAACCCTAAGGATTGAAGCTGATGAAAAACTCTTCCCACACTGATCACAAGTGTGTGGTTTTTTGTGTTCATTAAGGTGGCCTTTTTGTGCAAAACTCCTCCCACACTGATCACATGTGTGTGGTTTCTCTCCGCTGTGGATTATCATATGTCTTCAGGCTTGATTTTCGTATGAAACTCTTTCCACATTGATCACATGTGTGCATCTTCTCTCCACCATGAACCCTCATGTGAAGTTTAAGGCTTTTTTTGTTTGGTAATCTCTTTCCAGTCTGAGAGTGAGAATTTTTGGCTCTCCTGAATGACTTTTCTCCAGTTTTGACATGATGATTTTTCTTCTCTCCTTCACTCAGTTCTTCATTCTCCTCGATCTGTTCTATTATGTCTAAAAAAAGCAAAAAACATTTTTTTTTTTCTATTCTCCAAACCACTCATGGGGGATTATATTTTCTGTATATCATTAAAAAATTTAAGGGAAATGACAAAGTGAACTCAAATATAACACCAGAACATAAAAATTCACTGTACTATTGTATTGCAATTGTCTATTACATTTCAATAAAAAATTATATGTCCCTGTAACTTTTCATTAATTTTTAAAACAATACAGGCACAAATCCTTATTTTAAAATGAATGAAAACAATTTAAATGAACCTTTTTAGCATTAGCACTGACCCACTGAATCTCAATCCAATCTCAGCTTTTACACAAACCGTAGTGAAAGTGATATCAGTGTCCCATACATGAATTTGTGCTCTGCATATAACCCAATGTTTCAACAAATGTAAACATAAGAGTAGCAGCCTGGCAGTTCTAGTATTCCCTAGGACAGGCATCCGCAAATCTGGCCCACTCCTGCAAAGTTTAGCTGTAACCCTAATCAAACACATCTGAGCATGCTAATCAGAGTCTTCAAGATCATTAGAAAATCACAGGTAGATGAGTTTGATCAGGGTTGGAGCTAAACTCTGCAGCAGATTAGCCCTCCAGGGAAAGATTTGAGGAACCCTGTCCTAGGTTATGTCCCTACAAGTATAGTAATACCAGTAAATTTTGACCTTGTGGTGACTTTTTTTTTGGTCCCAATGTGGAAACAAGCCTGTAGTTTGTACAGTATAAAACATTTGTGTGTGTGTGTGTGTGCGCACGCGCACTGGTTTGAGTGGTTTACGGGGACACAAATTTGACATGGGTATGACAAAGGTATTAAAATGTGATTGAAAATGCATAGAGTCCCCATAAACCACCAATACCTGTGTGTGTGTGTGTGTGTGTGTGTGTGTGTGTGTGTGTGTGTGTGTGTGCGCGCATTTAACACATTATTACCTTACTCCTAACTTGTGTTTATCATTTAATTTTTCTGAGTGCTGCCCTGATAAACTTTAATGGAACATCTGGGAATTTCTTCTGTACTGTGTCTGTAAATGCAATTTCACTTATCAATGATAACATTTTTGCACTGTAACATAATGTTTGTGCAAAGAAATAAAAGAAAGACATTTAACTCACCCAAGATGAGCATTACTTTGTCTTGATCAAGAGCTGTCTTTGCTGTAGTACCTTTGTTTGCATTTCCAGCCCTTCCAGACAGCCCACGAGCGGCCAACGTCTCTTGTCCAAAAACTGCCACTGCTAGATATTTATTTGCCACCGTCACAGCTGCTTCTTCTTCGGCATTTGCCTTGACACTGTGGGCTATAGCAGCAACATGCCCGTAGACACTGCAGACTAGTACAAAGATTAATTTAAAACATTATAAAACATTTTTTTCCATCACCCCCTCTGCATTATAATGAAATTCACTGAAAATGCATCAAACTGTGATTATAGTGATTATACATTAAACTGCATCAATTACAAAAAAAAAAAAAAACAGACTGATTCAAGTCAGAATAATTGAGCTTTTTGAAGAAAATACAAGTATTTAGAAGTAGAAGTGTACAAGTTAATTTAAAAGAATAAACGAAAAGCTGAAGGTAGAGGTTAGGTCACAATAGTGATAACTACTGTTTGTCAGCAAAAATGAATCTTCGCAGAAGTCTAATGCTGGCGTTTCATCCCCAGGAAGTCCATACACCACAGTCTGCAGAAACTAGTTTAGATTTAAGAGGTAGAATACTTTAAAGAGTTAGTTCACCCCAAAATGAAAATTCTGTGATTTTAATTACTCTTCTGTCATTAGATACTCTCCAAAATGGTGGAAAACTGTTACTCGGGGGAGAAGAATTAAATAGAGTCGTTATTTTTGTTTTCTTTGCACACAAAGAAATTAATTACTTAATTACTATTAATCTTGTTAATTACTTACAAAGCCCTGAATGGTTTAGCTCCTCAGTACTTGAGCGAGCTCTTATCACATTATAGTCCTCCACGTCCGCTGCGTTCTCAAAACTCTGGCCGTTTGATAATACCTAGAATATCAAAATCGACTGCGGGCGGCAGATCCTTTTCCTATTTAGCACCCAAACTATGGAACAATCTACCTAACACTGTTCGGGAGGCAGACACACTCTGTCAGTTTAAATCTAGATTAAAGACCCATCTCTTTATCCTGGCTTACACATAACACACTAATACGCTTCTATTATTCAAATCCGTTAAAGGATTGTTAGGCTGCATTAATTAGATCAACCGGAACCGGGAACACTCCCCATAACACACGGTGTACTCGTTACATCGTAAGTACAATGGCATCTACGCTAATATTTGTTTGTTTCTTTCCTATCCTGTTCTCAGTCCGTATCCGATCAGATGGTGGATCAGCACCAAGAGATGATGTCTACAGCCCTGATCGTCAGCGGAGACTAGGACACCCAGATGACCCCCAGAGACCTCGATTAAAATACAATAAAACTAAAAAATATAACTAAAAATATAATAAAATACCTAACTACATAATACTACTATTGTTAGAACTTGCAACAAAATTAAAATAGAAATATAAACTTTTGAACTGCGGGTGTCGTCTGGTCAGAGGAGAACTGGCCCCCCGACTGAGCCTGGTTTCTCCCAAGGTTTTTTTCTCCATTCTGTCTCAGAGGGAGTTTTGGTTCCTTGCCGCTGTCGCCTCTGGCTTGCTCAGTTGGGGACACCTAATTTCTAGCGATTATCTCGATGACTAATGTTTTGTCAGCTATTAGGGGGGGCAGTTTAAAAGTCATTAGGACAAAGAGTAGATTGGTTTTCATTTGCATGGAATACACAAGAATTAACCTACTTAATTACCACTATATGTAGTCTAGTTGGCAATAATATAAAGCTGAATTTTCAGCATCATTACTCCAGTCTTTAGTGTCACATGATCCTTCAGAAATCATTCTAATATGCTGATTTATTATTAGAGTTATCAATGTCGGCTACAGTTGTGGTGCCAAATATTTTTTTTGGAACCTGCATTTTCAGGATTCTTTGAGTAAAAAGTTAAAAAGAACAGCATTTATTTAAAATATAAATCTTTTCTATCACTTCTTATCAATTTAACACATCCTTAATTTCTTTCAAAAAAAGAAAGAAGAAAAATTTACTGACCCCCAAACTTTTGATCGGTAGTATATATTGTTAGAAAAGATTTATATTTTAAGTAAATGCTCTTTAAAAAAAATAAATAATAATAATATATATATAAAAAAAGAAGAATATAATAAATAAAAAAATAAAATATTAAGCAGCACAACAGTCTCCAGCACTGATAATAAATCAGCATATTAGTATGATTTCTGAAGGATAATGTGACACTGAAGACTGGAGTAATGATTCTGAAAATCCAGTTTTGCATCACAGGAATGAATTATATTTTAATGTATATTAAAATAGAAAAATGTTATTTTACATCGTAATAATATTTCACAAATAAAAAAAAATTTCCCCTGTATATTTGATCAAATAAATGTGGCCTTGATGAGCACAAGAAACTCCTTTTAAAAAATATTAAAAATCGTTCTGATCCCAAACTTTTGAGTTGTAGTGTATATATTGTTATAAGTTCATTGGTTGTATTGCTTTATTTCCTGATTCGGCGTCAGGGCACAAATTGACGATTGTAAATGGATTTACATGGACAGAACGAAAAAAGGACTCTTATTTTGGTTTTTCTGGGCGAACAGAAAACAGCTACTGCGCATGCGTCCTCACATCCGCAGAGGAGCTGTGAAGGACCAGACGCGGCTCTGGATCTTTTCATTTTACCGTTTTACAGGTACAAGGACGAAAATTCACAGAGAAACCATTAAAAAGTCAATTGTTAGCACTGCTACCATACGTTGTGTTCGTAAACGTTTCTTCAGAAGTACTTTGAGAAGTTGTTTTACTTGTGTATGATGTTCACGCTAACGGGAGAAAGGTGATTTAAATATGCTCCAGTGGTCATTAAACTTAGTTTGTAGTGTTGTACTACACGATTCCAGCTATAAAACATTTATTTGTTCACAATATTAGAGTTAATACATAACGTTAAATGCCTCTTTGATCGGAAAACACGAGAAACCTGTGAATCTGTAGAATAGATCCATCACAAATTCACTCCTATGGGGGAAAAAGAGTGAATTGTGTACAGCAATAGCTTTAAGAAGCAAGTATAGTTAAATAAAATCATCTTTGCAGTTAATATGATGTATAAAGTAAACGCTATCTCATTTTGTTGGTGAACACGAATAGCCTATTAATATAAAAGGGCTCTATTTACAATTTAAATGTTAACTAAAGAAGGTAAAATGAAGATGAGACAAAAGTTGTGATAACATTTGCTTTATTTTGATTGATTTATTTGGTGACCCTAATGTTGTGTAATAAGAAAGAAATGAATGCTGTGTAATGCTTTAAAAGCAATTGACTTAAAGTTGACTGTGCATTAAAGTGCCAAAAATTATGGATTTTTGAAGAAGATCTGAAAGTGCACCTTGTATAAAGTTATCTCTTTAAAGAAGTCATTGAAACGAGTCGTTTTTAAAATGAATCTTCAGCTGGTTTGAGATGACGTCAAAATGAAACATTAGCATATTTATGCCCGCCCACTTGTTGAAGACTTGAACCTCTCCCTCAAACACTGTAGCGGATTCCTGTTGATAACAACATGTCTCGAAGACGCTGTGCTCTGCATTGTGAGGGTAAATCTGCTTTTTTTTCACTGCCAAAGGACGAGGCTGTGAAGAGTCAATGGTTAAAGTTTATGTTTAAAACAATACCAAAGCAGTATAGCCCCAATCTTGTGTTGTGTCGCCGTCACTTTACTGATGACTGCTTCAGCAACCTAAATGCATACAACGCGGGATTCGCAAGCCGGTTGTTATTGAAGGAAGGATCAGTACCCAGTTTATTTGTACCAGCTTCTCCCTCCTCCGAATCACAACCTGTAAGTATGAGTAAAAATATTTGCTGTCGTGTTCTCCGTAGCATGCAAATTACATATTTAGTTGTGTGTGTTGTGTTTGCTCCGCGTAGCGATGAAGAGTGAATATTTGTTGTCGTTGTTGTTACTTGGTGTTGTGATAAAGAATAGAGCTATACGTTTGTCTACAAACTGCAGTACTTTATCGATACATTTCTGCGTTGGGCTAAAGCAAGGCCTGCAATTTTCCCTCAACTTATATGTTGTTTTTGTAATGATTACCAAAGTAATGTGTTGTTTTATGAAGTCTTTTCTGTTGATGCCAAATGTCATTTGAAAAAAAAATTGTTTCTTTTTTCTTTTAGAGTACATCGCAGCAGACCATTCCACGTGGAGTTATATGTTTCGATGTGGCTTGTCAGACTGACTGTCCACAAACTGTTTGTGTGATGACGCAAACAGATGATTTGCCCAAAAACTACACTACACAAAAAGACACACACATTCGGAGTACAGGTATACATTTAAGAAATGTTGTCGTTATTGTTCTTTTGGTTTTAATAGCACTTTATAAAGCCCATCTTTGTATTACCAACAAGCTATCAGAATTGTATGTTCCTTTCTTAAGGCTCACAGGCAACGGTTGATTGTGTGACTGTTGGCAGAATAACAACATCAACCTCCTATATAAAGACTCCTTGTTTCAGACCACCCAAAATACCTCATCTGGAGTTGGAAGAGGAGGAGGAAGAGTCAGACATACAATATGAGACTGAACCGCATGACTCAACTTTTAACCCAGGCGACTCTACCGTTTCACATGAATCTGAAATGTCGTGAGTAATACACATAAGTTCAATATGCTACTAAGAAATCTTATCTGACAATGTTACCAAAAATAATTGATTTATTAGGTTTGGGCAAAGGCACACATATGGAGACGCAAAATACATTGTTTTTGAAACGTGTTTGCGTGAGCTGTTTACCACGTGTCCCATTTGCAAATCAAAGTCTGATGTGGAGCTACACCGGATGGGCACTTATGTTGCATTCAGCCAGCTTTGCCCCAAGTGCATGTACAACAGGAAATGGCAGAGCCAGCCCATAGTTGGAAGTACACCCATCGGAAACCTCCTCTTATCAGCAGCGACTTATTTTACTGGAGGATCATTCATCCAACTACAAAAGGTAGGCCCGTAGTAAATTATAAACTAATGCAATATACAGTCAGGTCCATAAATATTGGGACATTGACACAATTCTAACATTTTTGGCTCTATACACCACCACAATGGATTTCAAATGAAACGCAAACTGTTGTAGTTCCTACACCGTTCACCTGATTTGGATGTAAATACCCTCAAATTAAAGCTGACAGTCTGCAGTTAAAGCACATTGTGGTGGTGTATAGAGCCAAAAATGTTAGAATTGTGTCGATGTCCTAATATTTATGGACCTGACTGTATTTTTCATAATATCAAAATTGTTTATATTCTTTATAAATACATGTTTAATGTTCCACATTCAAAGATTTGCAAGGCCATGGAGTTACACATTTACCAGTACGACACATTCCATCGACATTGCAGGAATTTCTTGGAGCCAGCAATTGTACATAAGTGGAAAAGTGAACAGCGAAACATTATACAGAAGTTACAAGACCGAGGAAAGATTGCTGTAGCTGGAGATATGCGTGCACACTCCCCAGGTAAGACACAATTTTGTCATAAGTAAGTAGAGAATTATTTTGTTGATTTGATTGTATGTGTGAAAAAATTATATCATCACATTTTGAAGCATAGTTACGTTCCCATCTTTTTGTTTTTTGTAGGGCATTCAGCAAAATATGGAAGCTACACAGTAATGGACATGCACAGCAATACTATTGTGGACCTCCAGCTTGTTCAGGTGTGTAACCTTAATACACTAGAGAACATGATTGAGTGACAAAAGCATATCACTTATTTGTATTAAAAAAAAAAAAAAACTGATATTATGCTGTATACATAGAGCAATGAGGTTGGTGGTAGCTACCACATGGAGAAGGAAGGCCTAAAGAGATGTCTGGATCTGCTGGAGTCTAACGGTGTAGAAGTGGATTACATCGTCACCGACCGTCATCCACAGATCCAGAAGTATCTCAGGGAACGCAGCATAACCCAGTTCTATGATGTGTGGCACTTCGAGAAAGGTGACCTGCCAACCACATAATAATTTACAGAGTGAAGTGACCATTATATGCATTTCCATTAACTTATCGATTCATTTGTGTATATCAGCTTTGTTTAAGAAACTACAGAAACTGACTAAAAACAAGGACTGTGGATTGCTGAGGAAGTGGCAGCGTAGCATCAGAAATCATGTTTACTGGTGCGCCACTTCCTCCACTAAAGGACCAGAGAAGGTGGCTAAGTGGACTTCACTGGTCAACCACCTCCAGAATGTGCACACTCACGACAATCCCATCTTTCCCAAGTGTGAACATCCACTTACAGAATCAAAGGACCCAAATAAATGGTTTCAACGAGGTACTTGTTATAAAAAAAAAAAAAGTTTGTCTCCGTGTTACATTTTTTAAAGTGTTGTCTATTTAATATTACATCCAACAATATTTGTTATTGAATAAATTGGTGAGTTACTTTCTTGAAAAGCAAGTTTTACTATTACTGACAGTAGTTTGTAATAATGCAGGGTCACTGGTTATCCACAAAATTGAGAAAGTACTGTGCAACAAGAGAGTACTGAAGGATGTGGAGAAGCTCAGTCATGATTTTCAGACATCTTCCCTGGAGGCATTCCGCAGCCTAATTCTACGTTTTACACCTAAGAATGTAGTGTTCCCTTTCATGGGAATGTTGTGCAGGTAATACAGTTTTAAAGAAAATTCTAAAAACATTGTAGTGCGGCTGTCATGTACTGTCTGTTTTGTTCTTGTAGACTGTACCTTGCTGTTCTTCATCATAACGAAAACGCAAACAGAGAACAAGCCACAACATCAACATCAACAGGACAGGTGGTGTACAAAATGGTGTTCCCAAAATCCAAAAAAGGGGAATGCACAGCATGGGCATTAAAAATGGACCCGACATATAGTAAGTAATAAAACAGATTTATTAAAACAAATAAATAAATAAACAAAATAGTATATTACACATATAACAAGTAATTGGTAATGTCCCTTTTTTTCTTACAGATTATGTTGACGAGCTACTGAAGCTTGTCTTTGACAAAGTTATTATGGACCCCTCTCCATTTGTGGATGAAATGAAGGCAATCCCCATTCCCACGCCCCTTTTTGCAGAGTATGACAGACCGTTCAAGATTCAATCAAGAGGTGGTCGGAAGCCAACGTAATGACCAGCCGGATCTGGAAACTCCCGGCGTATCCGGGTGACAATGCAGGATGGAATGACAACACGATCACTCCGACCTAAGTAGCTCCAGCACCAGCTGACAAAGCTGCGGTGTGCAAGATTGCAGAACTGCCTAAAATAAAGGACAAACCTTTAAGTCTGTGTGACCAAATAAAACATGTACAGAGTTTGAGTTTGTAAATAAAGATTGAGTTACATTTCTTATTCATATTTCATCATTTGTTCTAGTTATGTCATTTAAAAAAAAGATTGTGATATTAATGTGATTATTGGTGTGGTTTATCAGACTAGACTTACTCCTCTGATATTCTGCCTCTCATACGGCCGTAGTCACTTCTATAGATGTTGTAGATGTTCTGCAGAGTATATGGATTTTGACAATTTGGTTCAAAGCCTGGATGGAGTACCATGCATGTAGGTGGAACTGGAATCTGGTTCATTCTTCTTGAATACTAAAGTGAAAAAATGTGCGTCAAAACTAAAAAGTTGCTATAATAATTTATATTAGTGTATATACACAATATGTATACGAGTCATTCCACGAAATCGGTACAATTTGGACTTAGAAAAGTAATATTTTTTTGGTAAAAAATGTCTGAACACCCCACAGCATTAATGACATAATTAACTTCCTGAAAAACATTCAATATACATACTAATGTTTGTCACTTTTTAAATATGAAAATATGATTAGTTGTTGAAATTATCTTATTTTAACAAGTCTTTGAAATGGGAGCATCCGGGTTAATAAAAAAGAGGGTGTGTTTCAAACTGGATCTAGGGGAGTATGGGTGAAACCTTGATATTGCGGCTCCACAATCACTACTGTGCAGACTCTGGCACCGAATGACATCTCCAGTGCAAGATTTTGGCTTCAGTTATCCACTGTAGAAAAAAGTGGGGACGTGTTGTCCATCTTTTTCTTACCATCCATGGCAGGGGTGTCAAACTCAGTTCCTGGAAGGCCGCAGCCCTGCAGAGTTTTGTTCCAACCCTGCTCCAACACACAAACCATGCAGTTTTCAAATAAGCCTGAAGCTTGTTTAATTAGAGTTGAAGCTAAACTCTTGACACCCTTGATCCATGGCGATAACAGAACATTTAGCATATTCTGGGGGGTAGGAATTATTTAAATGAATGACATTTCAGAGTGGACTTTGAGCTTTGTAACCTTCCAGATCTATTTTTAGAATTAATCAGCAACATCACACATTAACTAAAGTTTAAAACGTGAAAAAAAAGCATAATAGGACCCTTTAACTGTCCTATCATCAAATTAAAGCTGCAGTCTGTAACTTTTTTGTTAAAAATGATCCGAAATCAATATTTGAGCAAGTATATAGCCAACCAGTGTTCAAAACTATCGCCTTACTTTAGTCTGATTTACAACGGTAAGCTTATAATAATGCTTTCTAATTTGAGTGGTACGGGTAGGTTTTCAGTGGACGTTCGAGCATGCTGCCATTACATCATAAAGGAGTTGTCCCGGTTAGTAGGCTATCGCATGTGAGGATGCTGCAGGTGATGGAACATTTATAGCCTTTTCTCACAGCAGTTGGAATAATTACATTGATCATTTTGATGGCGGATTGTAATCTAGAAAGGATAATGCGTTTATGACACACGTGTCATAAAACTAGTTCAAAGGAAGAATAATTAGGTTTTTGGGTTAAAAGAATTTCTTAATATGAAATTATGGTATGACAATTAGAGATTAGACTACAGAAATTGGAATCTGCACTTTAATATACACTATACTCATAATCACGCAATGCTGATGTTGTTAACTTTAACAATTTGAGAACAAAGTATAACAAAAATAATTTGCATGGTTTGATGTGACATGAGCTATCATTAGATTTAATCACCGTTGGTAGCGCGATTTATTGTAATGCTTTTTTCCTCAGTTGGTCAGAACAAATGTGGCAGACTTGTAACATCCGGTGAAAATTCTTATATGGGTCATATATTCCAAGACGTAGGCGAGAATATGTGATTCCTAAGTACAGTATCCACACAGGTGAGGTGACTGACTGCCACACATACTACTCAAAACATTAGATTCATCCGCTCTGAACCCACGTAATGAAAATAATTCTGCAAGTAACTGCTATTGCAGGTTTCAAACAGAGATGGCGACAAAGAGGCAAAACATGTACTGCAGCTTTAATATTATAAACACATGTACGCATTTATTATACATTATTACAGTATTGCTATTTACTTTTTAAAAAAAATATTTTGTTCAATATCACCTAAACTAGGTGTCTCCAACATCGCCCACCAAGTATACTATATAATTAGGTGAATTGTAATCCATGATTTTTTTTATTTGTAACTACATAAAATTAGAAAAAGAACTATGATAGCATTGGTAAATGGTAAAATCATAATTTGTGACCCTGGACCGCAAAACCAGTCTTAAGTCACTGGGGTATATTTGTAGCAATAGCCAACAATACATTGTATGGTTCAAAATGATTGATTTTTCTTTTATGCCAAAATAATTAGGATATTAAGTAAAGAACATGTGCCATGAAGATATTCTGTATCAAATAGTTGTATCTCAGCCAAATATTGTCCTATTCTAACAAACCATACATCAATGGAAAGCTTATTCATTCAGTTTCAGATAAACTTTAGTGATGAACCAGTCAACTTTTGACTGGTTTTGTGGTCCAGGGTCACACATATGTAATTAGAATAGAATATTTATCATTTTCTCAAGAGAAATGTAAGATAGACATGTGTATAAACAGCATGTGTACATAGCATGGATACCATGTTTAAATATGAGTTTGTTTCGTAGGTTCACCACTAGGTCATATAATAATTAAATTATTTTGCCTCCTCCACATAATATTTTAGTTTTTGTCTGGGACTTAGGACATCTCTTATTTAGATATTCAACCGCAGCAAGCCCACTGATCTGCCACTTAACATCATATTGAGCAAAACCCAACATATCGGTAGATCTACAATATTATCCTAACACCTTTAAAATGAAGGTCCTGGCGAGGCCCGGGGTTTTTCAGGAGGGACTGGATGATGATCGCTCAGAATCTCTTCTAGTTCGAGACATAGAGGACATGATTAACCAACTCGATCAGGGAAAAACTGTACGTGGGAAAATCGCAGCTGATTACATCATCGTCCAGCCCCAGCCGAAAACAAGCACCGAGTGCGATGTCGGGCCAGAGCGCCCAGTTAGAGAGCTTGAGAAATTCCTCCACATCCCTCTCCAATGTCCGACCACTCTGCCGCAGACACCAAAGCTTGTCTTCAGCCACTGTCATTTTGTTAGTTCCGGTATTTGGTCACATTCAATGGAGCAAGGAATGAGGAAGCACAGAGTTTCTTCAAATATAA
This sequence comes from Acrossocheilus wenchowensis, assembly GCA_029620275.1. NCBI lineage: Eukaryota > Metazoa > Chordata > Actinopteri > Cypriniformes > Cyprinidae > Acrossocheilus > Acrossocheilus wenchowensis. The sequence goes on along the minus strand of JAJUBA010000524.1, from coordinate 2,090,677 downwards.
TTTTAATGAAAAGAACATCAGGGAACTTGGAGCACTGGGGTAAGACAAACAATACCAGACGTGGGAGACAGGGAAACACGGGTTAAGAACACTAGGAAATCAAACGAGAAAGAACTGAAACAGGTGAGGAGTAATTAAACACAGATGAGACTAATGAACTAATAACAAAGACAGGACCAAATATGGGCATGGAGCACGTCGGGAACAAAATACAAGACAAACACAAGTCTGACAAGACCCACCTCTGAATTGTGGCATTCATTCTTTCTAACAGTCCATTAATTTGTGGATAAGTTGAGCATAGGCTTCTTTTAAAGTTGAGAATTTCGCACACACTTTTGTTAATCTGCAATCATAAGGGAACATTTCCCTTTAAAGATATTTATAGAAGTGATATTTAATTTTTCAACAACAGTGAATTTCTGCCTAGGACTGAATGAAGTATTTACAGCATTGAAAAATTATTTCCCCTGGTCAGTAAGTATCCTTTTGGAGGCTTCGAACCGATGGAAAAATTTAAAGGTAGGGTAGGCGCTTTCGGAAAGACTAGCAATAGCAAGCTAGCTTTGAAAGCAAGACCCCCACCCTCCCTGCATAATCACTTTGCAAAGCCACACCTCCTCCAAAACACAAGAATACATATCAAATATATATATGTTGACAGGCAGGCAGGACAGCCTATCGTGATGTTCGGACCGACCATTCTGATTGTACGAACATTTTATGGTCCTATGCCTTCCACAGACGATATTAATACATATAAATAAACTCATACCACTTAACCTAGTGATTGCTATCGGGATGTGAGGAGACTTTCAACCAGCAAAACAAAAAAAATGTTTTTGTACCAAATCACCTATCCTGCCTTTAACGATGAATTTTGTCACTTCCTTGGCTGCCTTTGATGTCAAAGTGTAAGCCTGGGGCCATTTCGTGAAGTAATCAATCATCACACATATATATTGATGTCCATGCTTGGTTTTGTGGTCTGCTGTGGTGATGATGGTGGGCTGATGGCATAAATAAGATGAAAAAATTATTAATTATGGTTAATGATGAATCAAACTGTTAACGGCAAACTGTACAGCTGTTATTGTTTGGATTCATTTCAGTATTTGAAATGCTGTATGTGGAATAATAATCACACGAATGTAAAACAGCTTTAAGATATACATGTTTTTATAATTTATGTAAGTTATTGTTACATTTGACTGTCTTATACGGTGTGGAAGATTTATGCTTGAATAGACTTAATGAGAAAGACAATGTAAAGCAACTTAAGAAGGAGACACACTGAAAAAATCCTCATCCTCATGAAGAAAAGGAATCAAGTCTCAGGAAAAACTATATCGGTGTGAATAATGACACAAAGACCTATTCTCTTCAAATCATCCAAATATCGTGTCATTGTTTCTAGCAATTGGAAAATGGTAGTAAATTCAATAGAAAAATAAAATGTGTTAATAAGTTACTTGAGTGGTGATTCTCTGCAGCTTAAAGTGCATATTGCAGGTTAAAAATTTTTCCAAATGAATATATAAACTTGTATGAAAACACCATATGAGCCGTTAATGCAGGATTTGAAAATGTTTTACAAGACGTGAGTGCACAAATTTAGAAGAAAAAGTGACGCATTCCTTGACGGCTCTCAAAAACCGCTTTTTTTTTCAACATCGCGTCATATTACGTCACATAAGGGAGTCGTGTGCCGCGCGCTGCTGGTATTCAGTGGAGCGGGCGCCAGTCAGTGTGTTTTCGAGAGTTATTTTTATTTCAATTTATCATGGTCATGGTAAATTGTGTTTGTGGAGGTAACACTAACTCCAGCCTGTCAGGACATCGAGTCCACAGGTTTCCTAACAAGAAATTGGACGGTATATTCCGGGCCTCGGTGCGTTTGTGCAGCTGAAGAGACGGGACTTCACTGATGCATCTGCTTCGAGAAACGCGGTGGTGTGTAGCTTTCTTTTGGTAGTATATGTTTGGTACATCTACATATATATATAATTTTTTTTTTTTTAAATTAAAGTTGAAATGTTGTGTTTTGAGTTAGGTATTATCTGTGCTATGAAATATTTGTTATAATTTAGTGCTGCATAAATAAAACTGAATTGAATTAACGATAAATGCAGATCCGCTTTATATATATATATATATATATAATGATGTAAACTTCATAAACAAGTTTTTATACAGTAAAACAATTTGTGATTGTGATTATTTTTTATTGTGACCAAAATGGGCCCATTCAAAATCTTTATAAATTCCTCCTTCCTTTATAAAGTCTTCTAAGGGCTGACACAACAGCCATTGCTTGATGTGCCTGCACAGAACACCACAGACCCAGCGGACAACTTGCCTGTATGCTGTCTATATTTATTGTGTTATACTAATAGGATCAAAAAGTGTTATTTACTGGTAGTCGTGACCTAAATATAGGCAACTTGTAATTGAGGAACAAAATTATTCAGATAGTTTAAATATTCAGATCTTTAATTTACTATGTATTTATACATATAAATATTCAGCTCAGATTAATAATTGATCTCTGCCCTAAACATACATGTGTCTTCTGGCCTGGAGAGGTCCATGCTCCTGTCTGAAGTGCATATATAGGTTATCTGTAGCACATATTATGGGTACAGACAGCAAGCCTCAAAGCCTGGGAGCAGACACAGACACTGCGCATCAAGTCTGGGGGTCACATTCTCCTCTAAGACCCGGTGTGTAACGCATCTAACTCCCGGCAGCACTGACTTTCCTCAGCTGTGACCATGGCCTCGCATTTACCACACAAGCACCTATGAATCAAAAACGTGTTTATCTCTCTCTCCTGCGGTGATGAGAAACCGCTATATCACATAACGTTAGTGTCGTATATTAAGGAGCGTGACGCCTGATCAACGCTCATTAGTTTCTGTTACTGGTAAGTATCAATATTCGCAGATGATCAATACTAGCTTTGCTACTGCCTGATTAATACATATCGTTAGTTAAGGTGTGTGTATATCTGTAAGCTAACACTGGTCCCTCACCAAGACACCTGTCCTGTTCTCCTCACACATCGACTCAATCTGTCTCCTCTGACCGTTGTTCTTTCTAATCCTGACCTATTCCTGCTCTCTTGGCTGCATAACAGGCTCATAATTTTATCTGTGGTCCGTCATACGAGTGTAAATAAACATTTAAAATTTCATCAGCATCCAAATTGTCGTTGCGATCCATTGCTTTCCTATGGTTGAAGTGGTCCGCTCTCCCTTTTGATGCGTCACTTCCGGTTTTGGCGGTTTTCAGATGCGGAAGTAAAATTCTCTCACAAAAACCACTCCAGAAGCCTTAAAATAGCGTATTTTAAAGTTTATTTTAAAGAAAATCTAGTTCCTACATTATTTTTCTATACATCGACTCACTGGAGTCTCTAACCTGAAATATGCCCTTTAAAGGGATTCTTCACCCAAAAATTTAAATTGCCACCATTTACCCGCCCTCATGTCATTCCAAACCCATAAGACTTTGAAAGTTCTGTTTTTTGAGTTCCTCAAAACTGCACATTTTTAAATTTTTATTTTTTTAGTCATCAAATTTTGTTTTTCCAAATAAGTGAGACATCCAAAATGTGCAGTGTTGGGAGGCTCTTGGAGCAGTGTTGAAATCACAGTGCCATTGTGATACACAGATAAAGACTGTCAGATAGATAGATGTTTGAATGGACAAAAAGAAAATTTACTCACTTCTATGGTGTGCGTTTGGAGGCTGAGGTTTCCTCCTCAGAAAAAAATCTTCTTCACCAGTTATGTCGGGAGAAGGTCTTCTGGAATTACCTTAAATTTCAGTGTGTTCCAGGGCCAACGTACAAATACACCTGACCATATGTATTTGATTGTGTGTATTTTTTAACAATGTAGCTCACGCCCTCTTCAAATTTGGAGGTAAACCCTTCTTTTTATCCAGATAAACAGTTGCACTGATCATCTCTATTTTTAATTTTACCATTTCAAGTTTTTTTCCCTTCATTGTGTTGGTAAGGGCTCGTCAGGTTGGTACACACTTGCACCGTAAAAGTGCTGGAGGAGAAATTGCCATGTTGCCATGCTGAGGAAGATAAAATACAATAATGTTAAACATTACACAATATTAAAATGCAAGGTTAAACTTATAGAAACATAAGAATATTAATGTTGAATTTATTAAAACTGTTACTTAGATTAAAGAAAAATGAGAAAACAGTGGGAAAAAACAATGAACAAACTTTTCAAAATGTAATCAAAATGAGTTAATTTACTGCATTGGATCCAGGGATTCCATGTTCCCTTCATCTAGGGATGCCACACTCTGAAGTAGATCTAGTGATTCCTGACTTTTAGCAGAATCCAGGCATTCCACAGTAAGCACACATCTGTGAATATGCCTGACTTTTAGTTGTACTAAGTCATTAATGATGCCTGAGCTGGCAAAATATAGTCGTCCAGCCCACTTTGGAGAAGGATGAGCGTATCATTTTTCTGACACCACAATTATTTCAAGCTCTTCCTCCAGGATCTCTCCCTCTCAATAATCTGGAAAAAAATAAAACAATTCACATATAGGGTAAAGGTTAGTGTTATGTTAGATTGTTACCCACAGAGATGCTTTGTAACCAATGTAATAAACAGAGATTGAGCAAGAAAGCATCAGCATAACATATCAATGTTAGAGGCAAGAAGAAAAAAAAAGAAGCTTTCTCAGCTTCCTGCGTCCCCACTGTAAATATTTTTTTTGTTATTTTACAGATTTATTTCCTTTTTTTTTTTAATTTCATGTCAAACTTCTAAAATGTCAATAAATAGGCACCTGTGCTCTGGTCATCCTGGCCACTTCTACCTGGGAAATAACACAAAGGTGAGGACAATACCTGAGTGTTACGCAGTCCTGATCCAGGAATCCCTCGACGCTGAATATTTCGAGTGTTTCTCGAATATTTCTCCTCAAAATGTATTCCCAATCAAGATTAATTCACCTAAATTTTGTATGTCATATAAGGTTCTTAGGGGACTCCAGGACTGTTATTGAGAAACACAAGTACAATAGGGGCTTTTGCATTGGGTAGTTATAGGAGCTAATTCAGTTCCCCCAAAAAGAGTTTATATAATTAAAATTGTTCCCAGTTCCTGCAGGGCGAACAATCCAATAACTATGCCCACCAATAGTTGAACGAACAATGAAAATGTTTTTCCAGTGGAAAAAAAAGCCCCTTACAGCTTATGGTTGCCTATAGTAAGTAAATCAGGACAACTATCTAGTATTCAATTATGCTTTTAAAATCACTCACTTTTCAGTCTGCCCCTGGAGACTCTGTTAGCTCCTGTTTGAAAAGATGTCCTCTTCTTCACCAGGCCTACGTCCTGAAGGTGGACAGAGGACCTCTTTAGCTGCTCTTTTGGCCTCCTCTGTTATGGACAGTGGAGTTGTCATAAATTTCATCGTTGCTTGATTAACAACGACCATGGACATTTTCAGGAGCCACTGTTTTACCGTATAAACATTACAGAGAGGTATGTGGGAGAGTGACATTTAACCCTTAATATATGTATTTATTTGTTTGAATGCATGTTAATCTATATTTTTTGTGTAAGACCATCTGCTGATATCAAATCTAAGATGCAGGTTATTCAAATAAACAAAAGTTTCAGAACTTCTTCCTTTTCATTTAAATTTCTAGTATTACAAGAATAATGTAACACTGCAATACACAAACTTTAAAACACAGTGGTGTTGAACTGTATATGCAGACAAACATTAACGGCCAGTGGCCACCGTAATTAAGAGAGCATCCTACAAGAATAGCTTTTCCAGTGTTGCCAGGGCTTCAGCGAGTCCAGTCACTTCATAGATGCAGTCCTCCAAATCATCAGCCCGACACTTTGGGCAGTAAGCATTCCTTACAAACTACATTTCATGATGCCATCTACAGCCAAAGACAGCTCTCTGAAAGTGCCAGAGTTGTTGTCAGTGTGGAACGTGCAAATCCACTAAACTCTTCATCATCTTCAACACTTCTTTTAGTCCTTGAGCTGCCTAAACAACCTCTTCGATGTCAGCTCTTGAAGGCCAGTGTCATCTCTTTGACTGGAAAATTTTTTAAATTTGATTTTTAGTTACACAAGTTGGTCTTAACAAATAGTTTGTACACAGCCACAGAAAAAAGATAGCGGCATATGGACACAGTTTATTTCTCAAGCCAACATTCTATCTATCTCTCACCTAAGCCATTCGAGAAAAGAAATCTTCACAAATTTTTGTGGTACAGGGATCCAATATCACAAGACACCGAAATAGATTGTCAGTCCACTTTACTAGTTAAATTAATGTTACAAATTACATCAATGGCGTGAATAAAAATAAAAGCATAAATAGTTCAGTTACCTCAGCCTCTTCCTTTTATTGCTTTATAACAGCCCCACCTGTTGTTCTGGCGCTGCAAACACTTTTCTGGAATTTTGCTTCCAGAATGTTGAACCTGCGAAGACAATGAAACATAATGGATCTTCCACAATTGCAATTGCTGGAATATTGATAACTACTATATGCAGCCTATGAAACTGTTTAAAAACACTAAAGAACTGATTTAGAGCAATTAAGTTATGACTGAAATTAAAATACTCTAAGTCTGGTGCACATAGAACTTGAGTGAGATTTAAGAAACTGTTTGTCCATTAGCTGTTGAAACTATCTTAAAAAGTAGCCCTAGTTATGCATAAAATAGCATGGCTAACATAATCAAAAATACCCCTAGTTCCTTCAGAGTCGATTATTTCGTTGCCCTGGCTGTCTGTCAAAACTAATGAATCCGGCTGTCCAAGGGCCTCTTTGACTTTACTGATGATCGATGCCACACAAGCCTCAAACTCTGAGAAGCGGACTGTAAACATCTTGCTGGTCTCCAGCTTCCCATTCAGTACTTCATCAATGAAGACATTCCTGACTATTAATTTGAACATACATTTTACACAAATGCAACATATACTGGACATTCTATGTTCCTGTACAGTTAGATACCAGTGACATTACCAATATGCTTTGACGTTAGTTAAAACTGTTTAGCTGGCAACAAGTGTGACATCATAATGTTTGAATGCAAGGAAAGACATCCAGACACTACACAATTTTTAATTGATCACCTCTGGAATGTTTTGGTCATGGTAGCATGTGGAACTGGACACAAGGAGTAGCTAGCAGCAGCGCTACCAGGGCGATGGAAAGAGAGGCGGACAGAATGATCCGAAGAATTTGAGCAAAAATCAATATAAGAAAACAAGTCATTATCCATATTTTTATTTTATTTATAAAGATAACTTATTTTCATATTTTGGATTTTTGGTTTTACATTGAAAAAGGACAATTAAAAGTATACCCTGATTTGATTTAAACAAATTCTTAAGAAATGTCATACAGTGATTTGAAAGTATTTCCAGACTTTCTGGCTGTCTGCTCCTGAGCCACTCTTCTTCTCTTTCACGATTTTCCTCTCTAGTTAAAAACATTAAAAGTTATTTACATTAATTATAAAAAAATAATAAAATCATGTGTTAAAATTAACAAAATATTAACATTTTTTTACTTTCAACATTATTATATAATTTTAACAAAAAAAACAATCCTCTAAATTAATTGTTTGGAACTCCATTTGTTCCGCTATGTCAGGGGTTCCCCAACTTGTTCCTGGAGCCTCCCCAACACTGCACATTTTGCATGTCTCCTTTATCAGTCACACCTGATTCAACTCATCAGCTCATTAGTAGCAACTCCAAGACCTGAAATGGGTGTGTCAGACAAAGGAGACATGCAAAATGTGCAGTGTTGGGGAGGCTCCAGGAACATATTTGGGAACCTCTCAGCTATGACGATTCCAAGTTCCTCTGTAAAACAAACCAGCAGATTAGTCTACCATCTACTGCTGCATTATTAGAATTAAAATTATGAACTGATTCTTACCTAGCAGGTCCATGAGCTCCCCATCCTCAGCCAGTGGGGCCCAACACCTGAGGTGGCACAGCCCCCACTTCAGCTGGTGGGACCAACACCTCAAGCAGTGCGGCCCCCAACTTCTGAGGTGGTACGGCCCCCATCCCAGATGGTGGGGCCCGCACTTGAAGTGGCACAGCCCCCACCCCAGCCGGTGGAGCCTACACCTGAGGTTGTGTGGCCTCTGTCTCTGCTGGTGGAGCCTACACCTGAGGTTGAAGGCCACATCCGCAGACCTGAGTGGATGGGGCCCAGAATTGAGGAGGTGGGGTCCATCCCTGAAAAGGCTGAGCTGCACCCGGAGGGACCTTTGGTCCAATTAGAGAGACTTCTGGTGCAGCTGGTGGGGCCTTGATTTCGGTGGGGGGCTCATCCTCCTGGTCCAGGTCTGTGGCTGTGGTATGGCCGGATTGGTGGCTCAGAGAGCCATCAGCTCCTGTGCAGTGACCCTCCACCTCAGGGTGTGGAGGGCCTCCATCTTTTTGGACTCCTGAAACAAAGCAAAAAAGTGTTATTCCTTAAATTACTAATACATGTAGAACTATTTCATATATCATTCATTTTAAGCATAACTGGTCAAAACTTATAGAGAGCTCCTTGTGAGCTTTGTGGACGTGTCGCTCGCTGTAATTGCAGACCTTGCTGCAAATTGGGCAGGTCTCATTATGCAGTGGTACTCTGAAACGGGCCATTTTTATTAAAAAGTCCTGTTCCTCTAAGTTGATCACAAAATGAATTAGCCTGAGGTGCTAGCGGAGGTTATTCCTTGTGGCAGAGCGGTCACTTCACCATTTTGATTCAACTGAAAACACAGAAACATGTTGGTTTGAAACCATAGAACAGTATAAAAAAAACTGTATAAAAACCACCTCTACTGTACTCATGACATTCAACAGAACCCATTCATGCAACTTTCAGGTCATAAAATTGTGTAATTTGCATAAAAAAATGAATGTCCATTATTGCAAATGGGATGTTTGGTTAAAGCCCATCTGTACCCATTTACAGTGGGTACGGAAAGTATTCAGACCCCCTTAAATTTTTCACTGTCATTTTTTTTCCTCATTAATGTACACACAGCACCCCATATTGACAGAAAAACACAGAGTTGTTGACATTTTTGCAGATTTATTAAAAAAGAAAAACTGAAATATCACATGGTCCTAAGTATTCAGACCCTTTGCTGTGACACTCATATTTAACTCAGGTGCTGTCCATTTCTTCTGATCATCCTTGAGATGGTTCTACACCTTCATTTGAGTCCAGCTGTGTTTAATTATACTGATTGGACTTGATTAGGAAAGCCACACACCTGTCTATATAAGACCTTACAGCTCACAGTGCATGTCAGAGCAAATGAGAATCATGAGGTCAAAAGGAACTGCCTGAAGAGCTCAGAGACAGAACTGTGGCAAGGCACAGATCTGGCAAAGGTTACAAAAAAAAATTCTGCTGCACTTAAGGTTCCTAAGAGCACAGTGGCCTCCATAATTCTTAAATGGAAGACGTTTGGGACGACCAGAACCCTTCCTAGAGCTGGCCATCCGGCCAAACTGAGCTATCGGGGGAGAAGAGCCTTGGTGAGAGAAGTAAAGAAGAACCCAAAGATCACTGTGGCTGAGCTCCAGAAATGCAGTCGGGAGATGGGAGAAAGCTCATCACCTGTCCAATACAATCCCAACAGTGAACCATAGTGGTGGCAGCATCATGCTGTGGGGGTGTTTTTCAGCTGCAGGGACAGGACGACTGGTTGCAATCGAGGGAAAGATGAATGCGGCCAAGTACAGGGATATCCTGGACGAAAACCTTCTCCAGAGTGCTCAGGACCTCAGACTGGGCTGAAGGTTTACCTTCGAACAAGACAATGACCCTAAGCACACAGCTAAAATAACAAAGGAGTGGCTTCACAACAACTCCGTGACTGTTCTTGAATGGCCCAGCCAGAGCCCTGACTTAAACCCAATTGAGCATCTCTGGAGAGACCTAAAAATGACTGTCCACCAACGTTTACCATCCAACTTAAATGATTTTAGCAAATGGCTGCAATATAACAAAGAGTGAAAAATTTAAGGGGGTCTGAATACCCACTTTCTGTACCCACTGTATATTAGAGCCAGTAAGGGCTTTGAATGCTTGACTGTGGGGCCCTCACATACGAAGGGCCTCAGCATTTGCGAAGACCGTGAAAAAATACAGACATGTGTCGGCCCCTTTTGTGACCCAACTTCTCTGCTCGTTCGAGGGGTTCCCCTCGAGGTGAGGATTTTGAATTCGGCTCAATCGGACCCTTCCATCTTATGTCTGTGAACCCCACTACGGTAAACCAATTAAAATAAATTGAAAGTGGGACATTTTTGGAAGGTCCCAAATTGCACACGGAGTTGCGTCAGGAGCCCTGGGCCTGGGACCCTGAAAAGTATTTTTCCATCCATCTTTCTGTCTGCCATTGAAGTCAATCGGAGAAACTCAGAAACAGGCCCAATTTCAGCGAGAAATCCCCCTCACTTTTTTGGTACTATAAAAACTACAGGTTTTTATTTTTGTTGCATTAATGTTCTCATTGCAAATCGGTTTTCTGGTATGTTTCATAGTAATGAAGTGTCTACAGCAATTTCAGTTGCTGCTGAACATTCTTCAAGTCCTGATGATCTAATTTCTCTCTTTAATTATTCCTCTTCATATATCCTGGATTCTAGTCATTTATTTCCCGTAGGCCAACTGCTACGTCCTTAATGGCAATGATGAGGGCATCTTGACTAGAGAGCTAGACTAGTGTCCTCCACCAGTCTCTTTTTTCCTTTGTTGAAGAATTTCATATCTAATCACATTAATGGCCTTCGTTACCGCATCCCATGCATCTTTTTTATCTGTACCTGTTACACCCGTGGACACACTTTTGAACAACACACCTTTTCTTGCTTCCACCTCTGAAAGCAAAACCTCCCGTTCATTATCAGTAAAGTTCTTTTTTTTTTTGCTCTTTTGCTTTGATGACATGCTTTTCTATATGTTTCTCTGGACAAGCGCTGCATTGCGGAAAGCCCTTATATGGAAATGATTTGGGCATGTTTTATGCAAATGACTAAACTTGTGCATGCGGTCACTCTTTTAGAACACTCCAAATTCTTCAACATTATAACGAGGTTAAGAACAAACTGATGTGCTTACGCACGTATTGTGAATTAGGTGGATTTTTTTTGTGAGAAGTTTGAAAGTGTGTAAAAATATGTAAGGGGTTTGATACATAAATATAATTTAATTTAGCTCAAAGGGAATCATTTATGATTTTATAGGGAATTTGAACAGAATTACTGTTTTGCGGCTGATCACTGAGCGATTCACTGAACGAGCCGTATAACATTAATTCTGCACTGGATATTAAAATCCAAAATATAGTGAAAACACTATTAATAAGCACAGTAACAAGATCAGCAGATTAAGACATTAACTTGTAAGCACAAAACACAAGATACTTCTCTTTAAAATATAAATAAGACATAAACTAATCTAACATGAACACACGCATTCACACGTTACAGAAAGAGAGAAAAAATGAGTTTAGAAAATGAGAATGTGAAATCCCAAGTTTACAGCAATATGTGCTATCGCATAGACCTGAACAACCATCAATCACTTAATTAACCCTCGTGTTGAGTTTCTCAATGAGGCTAAAATTTATATGAAATGCACCAGCCAGAATCTGGAGTTGTTTTACTTGCGTTGCCTCGTGTTACAGGGATTCCTTTCTGTCGTCTTCGTTGCAGGAAAGGGGTTTTCCCGAGTTGGTGATTGGCTGGAAGTTCAGTAGTCTTTGAAGTGAGGTCTTGGGAAGCCAATGGTTGGGAGTTGGCTGAGGATGGTCTTGGAGTCCGTTTCTGGTTGAAGTTTGAAGCGGGTGCAGTCGCTGGACTTTGCGGCAAACTTAACTTTTGAACACGAGACTCAACGGAAAGAAAAGAAACTAAAGTAAAAGAATAAAACGAGTAATGAGACTAGGTGGTTTTTCTTCTCTTCGTGGTGTTAAGTAGCAACTGGCCTGTAGGCCAGAGCACGCTCAAAGAGCGCTAAAACAGCGTCAAAACGCTGTGGCGAGAAGAAGAAGAAGGGGAGAGAAGGGAAAAGAGAAGAGAGGGATTTGATGCTGTCCTGAGGTTTTAAACTCGGCTTTTTGGACACATCCCATTTGGTGTCTTGACCAATTAGATAGGCTATTATCTTAGCTAGGGTTGTTCCTTCCATCATAAATCAGCATGCTATCAGTCACATGGTCTGAATTTTTACACACTCCTGCAAAGTATACTTTTGGATGTGATTTCTATAACCAGAATATGATACATTTGACACAGAATTAATTGAAAGAAACATTTCAAGCTAGAAATGTCAAACTCATACATACCAAACACGACTAACCTTAAAGTCATTCAATAGTTATTAGAAAGACATACATAATATGTGCTTAAAACATGATAGTCTAATATGTGATTACATACATAATATAGTGTTATGCCTAGATATGTCCTTTTAGGATGATTTTATGTGCTTATGAAAAAGAAAGTCTCTGTATACTTCTGTGGAGACCAAAAGACATGTTCTTTGGACAAAGGAATTTCAGTCTCAGTCTTTGTTTTGTATGTGTGGGGGAAAAGTCAATCTAAAGAAGCTTGTGATTTCTCTTGGGGAACACATGTGATGGCCATCTCTTTGACCATTAATCTTGACTATTTACCCCAAATTTGATGATCTCCTTCCTGCGTAGAACACTTATCAATAAGTGTTCTTTTGTCTTAATGTTGCGAGCTGTTCTGTGAAAGAGGCTTTTTGGTTAGGCTTGCTCCAGAAGTCGGAGATAGGAATCTTTACGACGTTGTCCTGTTCTCCTGGAATTTCAGCTCCTCATGTTTCGATCTTCTGATCGAATCTTAGTTTTGTCTGACTCGTTCTGACGCTACAAATACAAATAATCTACGCAATTATTAGTAAATGAGACCCAATGAGCTCAGATGGGAAAACCAGGACCTGTCGTTAGATTCATACGGATTAGTTTGTCACAGAATGTTTTTTCGATAAGACTGTTTGTGTATCAAGTATTCGCTGAGTTTCAGTTCGTTTTAGTGAAGCATTTCAGAGGGATATTTACAGAGACTGAGATGACTGAAAGTGCACCCTGTATATTTTCTTTATTTTACAAAAGCACACACAAAAAAGTAGAGCCTTTACAGATTCTAGTGATGTATTGCTTTTGTGTCCAATCAAAGGTGACAGAGCAGTTTAAGTTCTTTTCTCTGTCGTCCGGAAAATATGCACGTGCTCTCGCCGGCACCTTTGCCGACCCCAGGCGGTTAATAATCTCTTATTGACCTGTTTAGACGAGCTCTCCATAAAACAAAAAAGGGCTGCAAAATAATAAATCACAAAAAAATTACATACAGACACTTCATATTTAATTGTATTTTATTATTTTCATTTTATTTCACAAGCTGCCACTTTTATATAATAAAATTTAACAAATAGTAAGCATATTTGGTGAGCTCAGAATATAGTTCGAACCCAGGGAAATCCCCCCAGTATAGGATGAGAATAGTTTAAAAGTGAGGCATTGGGGTGGAGGAGGAATGCCAGAAAACTGTCGTGGGACAGAGGTGAGTTGGCTGTGTGTATATATACATACATATCATGCTAATTAGGTTGATCGACTAGATGAGCTCCACCTGTGCTGAATTGGCGGATTATCTGATTGTGCTTCTTGTTAATAAAACAGCATTTAATATAAGTATTATGCTTTCAAGAAACCATTTGCATTGGGTTCGTAAAAGCTATTTTTGTTGCATTTACACAGTTTTCACCAGCAGGCATCACTAGCGGTGTTTGGAGCGCTTCAAAACAGTTAATTATTTTGCGAAGCAATTGGTTTAATTGATTTGAAGCTTCGAAAAGGTTAGTTTGGGTGATCACCAACACATTGGTAAGTGAGAGTGTTAGCTTGTCATGCTGCCTCCTTTATACTGTTCATTTCCTATGTAGGATTTGATACATAAATATAATTTAATTTAGCTCAAAGGGAATCATTTATGATTTTATAGGGAATTTGAACAGAATCACTGTTTTGTGGCTGATCATTGAGTCGGCAGCGATTCACTGAACGAGCCGTATAACATTACTTCTGCACTGGATATTAAAATCCAAAATATAGTGAAAACACTATTAATAAGCACAGTAACAAGATCGGCAGATTAAGACTTTAACTTGTAAGCACAACACACAAGATACCTCTCTTTTAAATAGAAATATGACTTAATTTATATAAACCTAAGACATAAACACAAGCAGTCACACATTCATACGTTGCAGAAAGAGAGAAAGGAGGAATTTAGAGAATGAGAATGTGAAATCCCAAGTTTATAGCAATATGTGCCATCGCATAGACCTGAAAAAACCATCAATCACTTAATTAACCCTTGCATTGAGTTTTTCAATGAGGCTAAAATTTATATTAAATGCACCAGTTCAGTTAGAATCTGGAGGTACTTGCGTTGTGTTGCCTTTGTGTTACAGAAGGATTCCCTTCTGTCGTTCTCGTTGCAGGAAAGGGGTTTTCCTGAGTTGGTGATTGGCTGGGAGTTCAGTAGTCTTTGAAGTGATGTCTTGGAAAGCCAATGGTTGGGCGTTGGCTGAGGATGGTCTTGGAGTCCGTTGCTGGTTGAAGTTTGAAGCGGGTGCAGTTGGAGCTGGACTTTGCGGCAAACTTAACTTTTGAACACGAGACTCAACGGAAAGAAAAGAAACTAAAGTAAAAGAATAAAATGAGTAACAAGACTAGCTGGTTTTTCTTCTCATCGTGGTGTTAAGTAGCAACTGGCCTGGAGGCCAGAGCATGCTCAAAGAGCGCTAAAAGCAGCGTCAAAACGCGGGGGCGAGAAGAAGAGAAGAAGGGACGAAAGAGAGAGATTTGATGGTGTCCTGAGTTTTTAAACTCGGCTTTTGGGACACATCCCATTTGGTGTCTTGACCAATTAGATAGGCTATTATCTTAGCTAGGGTTGTTCCTTCCATCATAAATCAGCATGTTATCAGTCACGTGGTCCGAATTTTACACACTTTTGCATGTGATTTCTATAACCAGAATATGATACATTTGACACAGAATTAATTGAAAGAAACGTTTCAAGCTAGAAATGTCAAACTCATACATACCAAACACAACTAACCTTAAAGTCATTCAATAGTTATTATAAAGACATACATAATATGTGGTTACATACATAATATAGTGTTATGCCTAGCAATGTGCTTTTAGGATGGTTTTATGTGCATATGAAAAAGTAAGTCTCTGTGTAGTTCTGTGGAGACCAAAAGACATGTTCTTTGGACAGAGGAATTTCAGTCTGGTTCTTTGTCTTCTATGTGTGGAGGAGAAGTCAATCTAATCTAAAGAAGCTTGTGATTTCTCTTGCGGAACGCCATGTGATGGCCATCTCTGTGACCATTAATCTTGATTATTTACCCCAGATTTGACGATCTCCTTCCTGCGTTGGACTTATCAATAAGTGTTCTTTTGTCTTAATGTTGCAAGCTGTTCTGGAAGAGGCTTGTTGGTTAGGCTTCCTTCAGAGGTTAGAGCAAGGAATCTGATTTACGACGTTGTCCTGTTTTCTTGGGGCCTCTTCTGGAATTTCGGCTCCTCATGTTTCGATGTTCTGATCGAATCTTAGTTTTGTCTGACTCGTTCTGATGCTACACCTATTTCCCAGACCCAGAGTTACTTAAAGACATAAGTCGAGTTTGACTTGAAGCGATGCTGCGCAGACAGATCAGTGTATGATATCAATGTACAGTGAGAGCTATAGAGAGCACACACAGCTCCTCATGCTTTCAAATCACTCTCACGGTACTTTGATATCATACACTGATCAGTTTGCGCAGCACCGCTTTAAGTCGTACACACCTATTCACACATTAAAATAATTAAGAGGAATAAAATGACTTAGACAACATGTAAAGCTATTAAAACTCAAATATACATAAAATCATTATAATATTTTGAGCAGGTTAAAACACGTGTCCTGCGTGACGGTGACACAGGTGAGCGAATATATGCCAGTACCAGAAACGCAAGATTGGTTGGAAAATGTTAAAGGGTTTCAGGAGAGGTGGAGCTTTCCAAACTGCATCGGAGATATTAATGGCAAACATTTTATTCTTTTTTATTTAACCAGAAAAGTCTCTCTGAGATTAAAAATCTCTTTCACAGGAGTGTCCTGGCCAAAATAGGCAGCAATACAATCAGATTCATCACAAATTTACACAACTCAAACTAATAACCCTTGAAACAATTACATATCATTGAGTCATCTTCCATTTGCCGGATAACTGTTATAAAATGATCCAAAGACGGCACATTTTGTAACTTTGTAAGAAGATTCCAGTCAGACGGAGCCACATACATAAAAGCATTCTTATCTAGTTCAGTTCAAAGAAAAGGAACAGAGAGAGTATGGCAATTTTGCAAACTAAGGAAATATTTCTCAACAATTTTCTGTTGTGTAAGACAGCAGAGATATGAAACGTGTTACAAGCTCCATTGAACTCAGGATCATTATATTTTAACCATAGCGACACACACTCTATTGTCCTTCTGGCATTAGTTGATGCATATTATCTGTTTTGTGTTATTGATGTTGGGGCTTTTGGAAGAAACAGTGATGTAGGAGTTTTTTCTGTTCTCCTTCGGGAAAAAGATTGAAAAATGGAAAACTTAGTTTCACCATTGCTCTACAGACAAAGCCCCGGCATCCGAACTCCATGGGACTCCCTAGCATTCCAGCCTGCATCCTGGCACTCCACTGCCAACTCAGAAACCACCTGCAATACACACAGCTTCCCCTTCTGAACATTGAGAAGAGACTGTGGAACACTCATGATCTTTGCAAGCAACAGAATGATCCAGGTCCTCTTGGGGAAACAGACCTTCTCTTTACTTCCCCACCTTAAGGTATGTAATTTTTCGCCTGAATTAAAATGGTTCAGAAAAACAGTAGCCAACCGGAAAAAAGAAAATCTGGATATTCCTCCAGGCTTTGCTGATAAGCTCTGCCAAGTAGATGATGACCTCCTAACAGAACAACTTTTTTGGTGTAGATGAGCTTTTGTTGTTGGCAAACGAAGCATTTAGAACAATATCTGAAGCTGTTCTTCAAGATACAAACTTCCCATCATCATCAGACGAAACACACAAGCTACTGGCCAATAAGCCATGGAATTTGTAGCTTATCAAACAATGCAAAACACATTTAATTACATGAACAGGCATTTCAAAGAAATAAAGAGACAAATTCAAAGGTTTTTCTGCTTTTTGTTACATTGTGCATTGATCATGCTGTATCTTTCGTAACAACGGCCGTCTTTGAACCTGTCTCACTGTACGACACAGGACCACCGATTAAGATCCACGATCACAGAAATCGCCACGATTGTTTCACAAAGCCAATCTTTCGTCTGGGACAGCCGGAAATCATGCAGTGTGTTCAGGGCTTAAGGCAGATAAGGATACATACACTATATTGCCAAAAGTATTGAGTCACCCCCTTCTAATGAATAGGTTTGATTACTTTAGTAATTTCCATGAGTACAAATCTTAATGTTTAAGTTACCATACAAAGTATTATATTTCTTATTTTATTATTTTAAGTTTAGCATTCATATTTGCAAACCCCCACTAAACAACACATTTACAATTACAACAATTAACAAATGACAACAATTAACAATAGCTACTAGCAAGGTAAAGTTTAAATGTGGCATGTAAAAATACTTTTTGAGACCCATATCAAAACTAAAGACTATCTAACTGGTAATTAATGTCACAATTAACTTAGTTTTACAAAATACATTTAACAAACAAATATTGGTTAATTTTTGGGCCCAAATTGCTCAACATGTGGGCATGCTTAAAAAAAGTACTTAAGAAATCTCAAACAAGAAGGTACTACAGAGAAATATGGCTAAAGTTCAATCTGAAACTCTATATAAATTGCTACATACATGAAGTGATAACCATCAAAATATCAGCTAAATATCAGAAATATTTCAGTGCTATACTATAGGGATGCACCGATACCGATACTGGTATCACGTATCGGCCCGATACTGAGCTCCTGTGCTCGTTACAATGCCCCGATACCTCACAGCATGTGATAAGTGCCATATTCAGACAAAGAAACAGGACAACATGCAGAAGAATGGAGTTATTAGAGATTAAGGATGTCTACGAAGCAGATGTATGCAAAGAATAATGTTAAACATTCAGTATTAATGCCTTTATAGCTGATGTGCGCAAACTGAAAAGTAAAGCGCTGAGTGGATTGAGCGTGCGGCGGCGCAGATGCGCGAGCTTGTCGAGTGAATATACTTTTCTCACAGACATCACTGGAACGTTTGTAGTTCGGTCGGATATGTCAAAAACAATGCACAAGTTACTTAACGGTAGGTAGGGAGGGAGGTAGGGAGGGAGGGAGGGAGGGAGGGAGGGAGGGGGAGAGCGAGAGAGAGTGCGCGCGCTTCTGTGGTCTTTGTTGATGTTCGCTCACAAAGCATGCATCACTTGGATTAAAACTGAATCGTAAATATAAGACAATTTATAGGGGCATTCACTATAAAATAAATAATTTATTTTCAACCTTAAGCATACACGACTTTCTGGCGAAAGTGAAACTAGCAGCCTGTGTGAAATGCGCGAGACTGTACTGTCCCTCTTATTCTGCACCAGTACAAATACGTGCGCGCGCTGTGCATGTTTTGCTTGCTTCATGAGAGTTTCTGCATTAGAAAGAAAGACTTCTATTTCTGAAAATATCACAGTTAGGAGATTTATAAGGAGTGGTTACCTGCATTATTACAGCAAAACATGCAACTTAATTAAAGATGTACCATAGAGCAAAAAAAAAAAAAAGAACAGTGAAGGTAACAAAAACTTGTAAAATACATTTTAATGTGCATAATTAAGTGTGAAAATAACCGAAGGATATACAGTCAAACCAAAAATTATTCAGAGACCAAATATAATTTTTGATATTTTTACCAGTGGGTACAGGACACTATAGTTCATTTATGTAAGTGAGGATAGCAAAATAAAGTAAACTGACATATTATGTCCAAAAATTCTTCATACAGTGGACTACTAATAAAATTGATACAAATCTGAAACCAAACATTATTCAGACTGAGTCTGGGAAAAAAAAACTGAAGTTCAGGTTTGCATGAACCTGGTTGACAGCATGCCCAGGAGACTACAGGCTCTCATTAAGGCTAAGGGTTGCCTGACAAAGTATTGATAGTTGTGTAAATATTGTCATACTAACAGCTGTCTGAATAATTTTGGTTGATTGTAATCCATCACATACCTTTCTATCAAAGTTATCTGATATTATCGAGCTGAATTTGTTCTGACACAGTTTAACTCCAAGTTATTGTCATATTTTACTACTATAAACTACAGCGAATACACTGTGATAATGTGAGAAATGTTGAAGGTGTCTGAATAAATTTTGGTTTGACTATCTATTTGATAAATTAAGTTAACCAACTAACATTATACATACTCTTTTGGTTTCTGTACCCAGCATTTAAAAAATTCTCGAATGCAATGAAAATATCGGTATCGGTACTCGGTATCTACAAGTACCAAAAATAAAAGGATCGGTATCGGGTGAGTACTGGAAAAAGTGGTATCGGTGCATCCCTACTATACTACAAACAAACCGAGAGCAATACTACCACTGTGTAGTTTTTGCATCTGAAAAACGTCTAATGTGTGCCATAGCAGCAAAAAACTGCAGTGGAACGAAACTAACTAATTGTGTTAAGAAACCAAGTAAGTATTTATTTTTTCTGTTTAAACACTTATGAATATGATTTAAGACCCAATTGCATGCTAACAACCCCTGTTTTCTTGTTTCAGGCCTCCAGGATAAAGCATATTATGTGCAACGTGACCGAAACACATTGCTTGAAATGTTGAACATATTTTTTCCTCATAAACCCCCAAAACAGACCAAATACACAACTGAATGTGTTAAATCCTTTGGTCCAAAACAACATGTAAATCGTCAACCTCTTACCTTTTATTAAATTTTGTCCTAACATTTTTACGACAGAACTTTTTCCATATTGTTGTGCATGTTATTCAGTTCTTATTCTATATTTATTAGTTATCTGTTGTCATAACTTAATTGAACAAATGGTAGTATTTCCTTCCGGTCAAGAACCTCAAATTACTCAACAAATCTCCACAGCAACAATGCGGATTATATCACAACCTCAGGGAGCAAAAATAAACATCAACAAACTGCCCAAAATGCCATCGACCTCAAAAAGACTTCAATACCAAAGTCAACTATCATGTTCCACATGCAAAGAACTACATCACAAAGTGCAAAAAAATGATGAAACCATCTCTCTCAGTGCCTCCAATTCTGCACTTGCCAAATCTGTTAAAAAAACTGGACTTGTCACTTGTCGATGAACAAGATATTGAGATTTTGCTCACAAGTAATGCACTTGTCTTTACATACAATGACACACTTGAAATTGTTGACATCAGTGAACTTGCTATCGACACCAATGATGCGCTTTCTACAATGGATATCCCTGAAACCATGACACAGTCCCTCTTTGATTGCACTGAAGAACACCATTCCCCTGTGTCCTCACCTCAGTCACCAAAAAAAAGATGTTAGACATTGCATCCATTTATAAAACACATGCAGTTGCTGCTATAGGAAAAGCTTCACTAAAAAAAGTGTGTATATTCATTCTTATGATTTTTAGTTTCCTATTCCTATTTGTCAGACCTTAAGTGCCAGTGAAACTGGTCTATGTTGTAGTGCTTTCCGTTTAAGACAAATATAGCGCTTTATGTTTGGGGAAAAAAAAAAAGCTACTTCATTCCTGACTGATTCAAGTTCTTCATTTCAGTACAATATCTTTCACCAAAGTTCACAAACCACAAAAGTTACAAAATCTCATGCACCCTTATGTTAACACCAGCTTAAACTAAGCTTTGTGGTAGTCTTTCAAGTCAGTCTTCCCCTCAAAAACATGCTTCTGCTTTTACCTTAATGTTACGTACATAAACTAAACCATAGTACTCAAAACTGCCTGTACATGACATTATCATTGGCTTTTTTTCTAATGTTCATGAATTACTAACCAAATACTGAATCTACACATTAAGATTAAAGAATTTAAAAAATAGCAACATGCCAGTCAACGACATATAAAAGAATTTGATCATCAACCATTTTGTCAGTTAATAAAATTTGTTCTATCAAGCTGGTTAACAATTACCTCATAACACAATTAAGCTCCACAGTTAAAATAAGCATTTAAATATGGTGGTTTACACTGGTCCACACTCTGCATCAACAACTGAGATGTTCACCAAAGAAAAGAAAACGGTAAAATATGTTGTGGGTTTAAGTTGGATTTATAATAATTCTATATCACATTTTGAATTTTATGTAGATATGGCAAGTACTTCAACAACCACAAGTCTCCACCAGACAGTAACTGGTTACATGCACAATGTGACACCTTTATGGCATGGAGTAAAACATCTGTATTTTGAGGGAGTTTTACAACAATGCCACAATTTCAAAAATTACGGTGTTCGAGGTAGAGCTCCCTTCCAAGTTTCTAACCATTGAGAGAGACAGGTAAACTTAAGTTTGAATCTTACAAATGCTATATATAGATCAACCAAGAATTGTTCCCTTAATATCTTGTGTATTTTCTCATGCTTTAGATGTCCTGTGCAATTAAACCATGTGGCCCTGCAGCCAGCAAGGAAAGAAGGGGAAAAGGACATAATGTTTACACACCAGGCTTTGACAATACAAATCCAGGTTTACTATGCTCTTTACACATCTGTTCATTCTGCAAATCCACTAACTATAAATGACTTCAGTTAAATATCAGCTACTAGTCACACTTCGTAGACCATTGGCTCAATATCTGCAAACAGTTTATGATAGTCCTTTAGCTAACATAGTACAAACTGTGTACAAATCAACTTGATCTAACACTAACCCTAATCAAGTCTCATTCATTAAGAGTTACCTGACATCTGCTTGCAACGTTACTTATAGTTTCTACAATGTATAATATGGACTCTCAAAGTAGTGTAACCAAAAATGTATCATATGGGCTATTAATTCATATGGTTACTTTTTGTTTGTTCTGCAGGTGAATATCAGAGCCAAATGCATTCAGTTGGAAAGTGAAGGCCATCACATTCTACAAGACGGCACTTTTCTTGAAAAAAAAATTTGCACCATAGCAGATACCACTGGGGTGGTAGAGCTTACAGTTTGGGGACCACAGCACAACATCAATATTGAATCTTGGTTCTACATGACCAACCTCTCATTATGCATCTTCCAAGGTAAAAAAGTCCTGTCAAGTCCTGTCCTGTCAGCCCATTGAGCTGACAACACCCGAACTCGTCACAGCCAACATAATGGGTGCAAAAGTCAATGTCACCTACATCTGTCCATTAAAACGTCAACTCAAAGACATGGCACTGTCATGCAGCAGTGTCCTGTGTCACAAATGTGACATTTTACAAGTACAACGTGATTATTCTACACATGCATGCAAAGCTGACAATACAAACAACATCTGATAACATTAAGACACTCAACATTGAAAATAACTTCATAAGATCAGCAGTGCAAATTCCAAAAACCGCCACTACAGACACCATAATGGACTCCCTTCTAGACCTCCCAACTATGCAAATCACCATACATAACTGTATCACCCACCTTGCATATCCGGAAACATCACATCCAGACATGCAACAAGAAACAACCCCACTTATAACCTCCCCACCTGCACAATCCGCTTCTCTTCCAACAAGTGATGATTTCAAAGAATTGGACCTTTTTATGGCTGATGGTCCTAGAGACATTCAGCCAAAAGCGTACACACCACCTGCCCATCTCCCACCTCTGTCATTTCAGATACCCTAAATATTAAAAAAATAAATAAATAAAATAAACAAATTCCCTCCCTCGTTTAACTATTGTAAGAGCTATAGGCTACCATTTGTCCTGGAAACGATCTTGGTTTACTTGCATTTCAGCCCAGCAATTTTTTTTTTTGTGAGTAGCTGTTATATTGAATAAATTTAATTAAATATAGCTGTTTATTATATTTAATAAACTATTGTGTTCATTTTCCTTGTAACTTTTTTCAACAGTTGGTTCATAACTGTCTATTGACTTCCATGATCCATGAATTTTGTCAGGCTGGTAAAAACCACTTGTCCACCATTTTGAAATCACAAGTACTTGCAATATCTCAAAGTTTAACACATCAACACATCAGCACAAGATAGAGATCATCAACCGCGTGTCCTGAAAGGCCCTGAGAACACTGCATACAATGCCACCTACTGTTTTTGACATTTTTGCAAACAACTTAATTTTGAAACCTTCTACAAATTTAGATTTCTCTTTATGTTCCTTGCCTTCTGTCAACGACTTTTTTTCTTTTCTTTTTTAAATATTTTTCAGTTTACATACACTTCTGTTCACTTAAATATTGGACAAAATTTTTTATTTTGCGAGAAATACCTCTTTGAAGTTCCACATGCCTGTGTTTATTGTGACTTCAGCTATCAAGTTAACAAGCTGTTACCACTAACTTAACTTTGCGTTCAAGTCCTGTGTAATGCAACTTTATAAAATTGTGTGTAATTTTTTTGCTATTTTGATTAGTTTATTATCCAGATCAGCATTGTACAAATCTGTATTGCTCCTGGATTAGAAATGAATGTTTTTATCTGTGCCGCATTCATTTTCATTTGAACTTCTGTTCATTCTCGCCGATAATTCCGATGCGGCCATTTTTCATGTTCGTTCAATTTGTGCCATTTTTTTTAATTTTATTTTTGATCTTCCCACTGTGCGCTGCGCTACAGCCCCTTTGTGGGCTTGGCCCCGGAATCGCTGCTTGCAGCTATATTTCTTCGTATCCAAAGGGGCTCTATTGCAGCCCTATGAAGGGTACATAGGAAAATTATTAAATTTGGCACACTTGTCGTGATGGCCATGAATAGTGATCTGACCAACTTTGGGGTCTCTAGAACCAACTCTATAGCGCCACCACCAGTTCAAAAACTCAACATTGAAATGGTAATAACTCCTGAACCCCTTGTTCTAGAAAAATTAGTACACCTGATCTCGTTCTTAGTACACCTGATTACTCTCTTCACGCCAATCACATTCAATAGCTTACATTAAGACTCCACCCATTACAGTAGCAGCCATTTTGAAAAGTACAGTATTCTGTCTTTTCGTTACTACTCCTTCAAAATTAATCCAATTCTTTCAAAACTTGGCTCAGAAGATCTTTGGACTGAGCTGCACAAAAATGACTGAACAGATTTTTTTTATTCATCTCTGTTCAAAAGTTATGATGTTGTGAATTTAACAAGGTCGACCCAAAATTGGTTCAGAGGCTGTATCTCGGCCGAACTTTGATCAATCGAAATGAAACTTGGTTGGCTTCATCAACACCATGATCTGAGGGTCCATGCCAAAGTTGGGAAGAGTGCCACCTATGGGTCGTGAGATACCAAAAATTCACATTTTCGCTTATAACTTTCAAACAGTTTGTCAGAAAATTGTGTCTGTGGATTCCTTGGTTCATGACGAATCAGAGGATGTAAATCTTGCCAGGATTGGCTGAAACACGTGTCCGCCATTTTGAAATTTGTCATAAATTGCGATTATCTTTTGAACAATTCTACATATCTACACAAAAATCAGTAGGGATCATCAACACCATGTCCCAGTGGTATCACAGAGCATTGAAGACAGTACCACCTAGTGTGTTCCAGAGATATAACAATTCTTGCAAAAACGCTTATAACATTT
This sequence comes from Acrossocheilus wenchowensis, assembly GCA_029620275.1. Taxonomy (NCBI): domain Eukaryota; kingdom Metazoa; phylum Chordata; class Actinopteri; order Cypriniformes; family Cyprinidae; genus Acrossocheilus; species Acrossocheilus wenchowensis. The sequence continues at coordinate 2,065,739 of JAJUBA010000524.1, read as the reverse complement.
GAAAATGTTGTCCAAGATGTGTCATTTTTATACCATTTCATTCCCTGGGTTATGCCAATTCTGACGATGTTTCCTTTGTCATTTTCAAACATGGTGTCTGTCCATCACATTGAAGTAAATGAAAAACAGTGTTTTTGCTACTCTGCCTACAAATTTTGTTCAATTTTGTCCAAAACCTGATCATACGATCTTTGGACCGAGCCGCACTGAAATGACTGAACAGACTTTTGATATTCACTACTGTTCCTGAGAACTACTTCGGCAAACTAGAACATGCCTGTGCTTGTTAATTTATGCTAGTTTGCTTAGCATGCTAATCGGTTAACATTCATTCTGATGTGGCTCTTCAGCTATCAGGTGTGTAATATCGTCCTGTTTTGATTCCTTTTATTATCCTTTATTATTCTTTATTGGATTTACTTGAACTGTAGAATTGTTAATGTTAGTGCCATTTAAACTTTATATTACTATAGGCATAGGCACTGTTTCAAAACAATTATGATATCTAAATATGTTCTATTCTAATATCTAATAATAGTCATATCTCAACCAGAGAGGTATGAATGTGTGCAGGGAAGACTTAGACTGAATTGACAGTTTCTTGAATATTAAACAATAGAGACAACACTGAAAGCATACGTAGAAGATATGAATGAACGTGAAGTGGCATTTTACACTTTACTGTAAATTCATACTTGACACAGTTTTCATACTTTATTAAACTCAGATTTCATATTTCAAATCGAACATGAGACATGGCTTTAGCTGTAGTAGATTTCTAGAATACAACAAGATACGTCATAAAAATACATTTTAACATCCTAATATAACAAGTTAACTCATAAATATGTGCACAGCTGATTGAACAACACTGTATGTTGTGTTAATATTTCCGATCTCAATTCGTACAGCTGAGTCTTTAGCCATTTTTAAAAATCATCTAAAGACACATCTTTTTCGCCAGCACCTGATCAACTAATACTAACACTTACCTATTATGTCTGTCTGTCTTAAAATTAAAAAAAAAAAAAAACTAGCTACATCTACTGTGCTGGACTAACTGAGACTTGTCATGGCACTTGGATACTGCTGCACTTTCGATGGTCTGATTGCTTCTATTCTCATTTGTACGTCGCTTTGGATAAAAGCGTCTGCTAAATGATTAAATGTAAATGTATTTCAGAAAAAAAAGTATTACTTTCTTTTGTTTGAAGTAAATACAACTTCATATAGTTAAATGTTTCATCCTCACCATAAAATATACTTTGCATTCTTACAAGTATGTCAAGTTTACACATCATCTAATATATGTATATGTCAGTACTTGTTTAACTACTGTTGTTGATTGTCATTTATGTAGTTTAATATTATGAGAACTTACAAGTCAGGACATTTTGTTGATCATCACTACTTAAAAAGGCTTATCATTTGACCAAAACATGTTTGAATTTAAATCTAACATTTTGTACGTTTCTATGATGGGTAACTTTAGGAGTAGGCATTGGATTATGTAATAGAAAATGGCATTAATTTGATAAAATCAATTGATGTCTACTACTAATGTAGTCAAACAAATGTATGTTGGGAATGTCTCGCTAATCTAATATACCCCTTTGAACAAATGAGGTTAAATCATTGATCAACGAGCTCAACCAGGTGAATCAAGTGACACAAACATTTACGCAACTAGAAACCACACCACTACTATCATCCATCATAGTGGAAAAAAAAACAAACAAACAAAAACCTAAAATATAACATAAAATTAAACCTACTTGGAAGAAAAAAAATGTGTTCTCGTGTGATGTAACATACAATCAATAAACCAAAAATACAAAACCAGGCCAACAAAGCAGCCCCACTTCTAGCCAGGCAAAACTAGCCCTACTTCCAACCAGAAAAAAACTGCTACATTATATTAAGGTAATTTATTTATATATTTTTTTTATTTTTTTTTATTTAAATAAATGCATAACTTCACTAGGATTTCATAGCTTAAAAGTAACTTCCACTGTCCAAACTGACCATAGTACTTAAATTAGTCAGAGAAATCAACCCAAAAGGAGTCAGTTAAGACTTAATGCATTTTTTTTTTTAAATAATACAGGCATGGAAAAGAAAACAAATCCACCCACCCAGTACTTACATAGGTACATTCACAATGTATCATCATTAAAACAAGGGGCGAAACAAAGCACATATTTTGAAGCACAAATACAAGAAAAAAATAAGATTCGTAAAGTTGTGGTGTTCAAACCCGAACTACATGGTCGATTTCAATTTAACACACAGAGGTGAGATTCTGATTCACTAAAATGTGTGTAGTTTATAAGTTTGTTGAATAATATTATTTTTTTCTTTTCTATAAACAGGACACCCGTGTATCTGCATGATGTGTGTTTGACCCAGTCACGATTGTCACTTGAGGAAATTGTAGAATTGAAAGTGTCCTGGGTTCCTTGCAAAGTCCTTCCGCTCTGTGAAGTACTTAAAATGGAGACTCAATACCAGAGAGTAAGTACTAAAGCATTTTGTATACTTGAACATTTAGCACTCAATTCCAAATATCACTGCCTTCAAATGATCCCACGAGCACAGAATTGTTGTAGTTGTCAATCTAGACTGTTAAGTTTCAAATCATTGAAATTCATGCAACTGACCTCAAATTGCAGAACTTGAGATCTATAAGCATAAGGACGGCGCTGAGGCAGAACTAGAATCCAAATCCAAGTTTAATAAAGGGATATGCAGCAGACAGAAACGTGAAGACAGGCAAGGGGTCAAAACCAGAGTAACAGTCCAATCAGGCAAACAAAGCAAAAGGAGCAAATCCAGGTAATCAGTAGTCGAAATAATCAGGCAGAGTAATACACAAGAAGTCAGGCAGAATACAACAATGAGAAACGCTCGGTAAGGCAGGTAAACTGGCAATGCTTCGCAACCTGCCATGTGCTAAGTATCTGGCTTCTAAAGCCACCAAACAGGAAGTGTCAGTAGAGGAAGCAGAGGGAGCAGTATGCAGTCAGTACTCGGGTGAGGGCTCCCTCTGCTGGCTTGGCGTTACAATAAGCAATTTAGCACCAAATAGGAAGCAGCCAAAATTAGAATCAAACATACAACATTCCATGTAGTTTGTGCAATTCAAGTTGAACAACATCAACAACAAAAAGTACCATTACTTTCATCACATTGAAACAAAACACAACATAGCTAACCTAAATAAGTTAGCTATATTGTGAAATCATAAACTCACACACAGATTCATTATAAGGTCCTTTCTAAAACTTACAATGAATTGTAACCTCATTTTAGATTACATTTGTTGTAGACTCCATCTTTTTAAAATCTTTTCAGCACAACATGGATTTGATGACTTTTCATAATTTAATACAGAGTACAGAGTGCTGTTCTTGGTTCATTTCTCTTGTCCTCCATTACAGTGAAGGCAAAGATAGTTCAAATACAAAGCAGTGGACACAATTTTGTTTGAGATGGCACATTCCTGCAAAAAAAAAAAAATAAATAAATAAATATATATATATATATATATATATATATATATATATATATATATATATATATATATATATATATATATATATATATCACAATACATACTGGACTATATTTTATATCTTAGAAATATCGATGTTGTCATTACATTATAGCTGTTACAGTTACAATATAACTCATTTGTCAAATTAAATTTAAATCATAAAACAAACATTTTTGTGAGAATGTACTATCTGTGATAGGGAATTAATTTGTAGTTTAATAATTTTCAATTATGATAAAGTGAGATCAGACAATTGTTTATATTGTAAAATACTTTAGCAGTTGGTTACAGCTTGGCATTTTTATCATATATTAATTCGGATAGTAACCTTAAAAATATCACATTACTTTATTTGACATACTGCGTTATATTTTTGCCAGCTAGATGTCATTGTTTTGGAAATAAATCACAAAAACAATACATATACCATTCAAATATAACACATTGTATTTTCTGTAGTAAGTTCATGCTATATAGAAAGTGCTATGTTAATCCTGTCATATCCTCCTGAGACCCAGCTATGGAGCTTTATATTTTAGTGAATTTCTCTGAGACCTCACATGTCACAGTTTTAAGCCTGGATGTCCTGTACAGAGCACATTCAGGGCATTTTAGAGATACTAAATGTTTGGAAGTTTCACCATGACCACTCCCAAGTCTTTAAAGATGGCAAATTTGAATTTAGTGAAAAATTTTACATCCTTATGGAAATGATTATATTTTGTAATTTTCATTTAAATCTGAATAATTTTTCAAATTGTTTGTCATGAAGCAACATCTCAGAAAAATGGTATGGGTTTTCAAATTCAAATATGACTTCCTGTTATGAAACAGGACATCATTTCATACACTGGGACTAAAAGCATGTTTATTAATATGCATTTTGGGAGACATAATTGAATAGGAAAATAAATTATATATAAAATTTTCTTGTGAAATATTAGATATTATTATGCAAATCTGGCCAATTATTACTCCCATTATGACAATTATTTTTTCAACATGCTGTCCCAACAGCAACACATTAATGTGCAAATTAGATACAATGTATAGATATATTGTGTTTAATGGGAAAACCAGTTTATGGAAATTATATAATATTGCAAAACAAAATGGTATATCAAGTCATTTTGTTATATATTTTATAACATAGTTGATAATCATTCTTAAAGTTTAGTATAAAAAAAATCCTGAAACCTAAAAATTTATTGCCAATTTTATTTTATTTTTTTTTAATTGCTGTGTCTCCAGGAACAGGGTTGGGAAACACTGATATAACCCATCCAATCCGGAGTAGTTTTGACTGCATTCATAAACCCTTTTACCAAAACGGTAAAAAAAATTACCATGACTGACTTCTATCATTTAAAATAGATTTTACGTAATTTATGAAATGTTCAAAAACTTTGAAGCAGATATAGATGTAAATCAAATTCAGGAAATTAGAATTCCAGCTTTTTCCTCGCACCTCCTTTCAATTGACCATTTGTTGAAAATAAAATTAAAAAAAGACAGAAAAGAAAATTTCAATTTAGACTTACTTGATATTTTAACTAAATATGAAATAACATATGACTTTTCATACTACAAATATAATGACTTTAAATGTTCATTAATCATTAATGATGATTCAAAAATAAACACCAACCTCTTATTTCACACATTTTAAGCATTCAATGTTTAGTGTTCACATTTTCAAAGATGGATAGATAAAAGTAAAAGTTCACATTCTATGAGTTTTTTAAATTTCTTTATTTGAGAGTTGTTCTAATATAAACCTTAACCTTTTCATTTGTTTATCTATCATAAGAACAAACTAACAAAGAAATAGATGAATACACACGCACATTATATATATATATAAGAAATCAAATATGAATAAAACAGAAGAATAAACTTGTTATGGAAGGAACAGAGGAAGCGTTCGGATCCATCTGCAAAGCTTTATTCTGAGACGTGGTCGATATACAGGCAAGTTTCTGACAATGGCAAACGGTATATAGAGGGCAAGGCAAGAGAAGTATCCTAAACAGGCCTGCTCAAATCGACGGCTAACAATATCCAGAGGGCTTAGACAAAAGAGGTAATCCGTAAACAAAGCAATGGTCCGGGCTGGGGCAAACAGTATCCAAACGGCAAAGGGTAAATCTAAGACAAACAAGCAAGAATCAAAAACACAGGAAAACAGGCAAGACTATGACTTCGACTAGATTAAGAAAACTTAAGAGAGGCTCCGTAGAGTAGCTATCACAGTGACAGATGCTAAACAATACTCGACAAAGAGGAAGATGAAGTCCATGGTTTATGTAGGGTGTGTGATCAGTGCAATCAGCTGTGTGTGCAATCAGTGCAATGGCTGATGGGAATTGTAGTGCAAGGTAATGTGAAACAGTCTGGGCTGCGTTTCCCAAAAGCATCGTAAGCTTAAGTACATTGTAAACCCATTGAAACCAATTGAGCTACGATCAATTTGGGCTTACAATGCTTTTGGGAAAACGCAGCCCTGTGTAGTGTGAGAGTCAATATGATGGAAGGGTGGGTGGAAATCAGACGGAAGGCCACAAACTGGATTTGTAACAAAACTGATTCAGAAGTAATTGTACAGATGTGTAAGCAACAAAAAAAAAACATTTCAACTTAGTTGAACTGCAGTTGGTGTCAGTCTGTTTACACCAATTGAATGAGCTTTAAGTGGCAGTTCACAGGTGATTTGAAGACATCAGCTCTTCTGCAGAGATTTCACTGTTTTCACACCTTATTTAATTGTTTAGAAACAGCATTTGAATCAAAACATACAAATGTGTCACAACATCTGGGAGACCGTATCATTAACCGCTAGAGGTAATTAACTCTAAAAAGGGCAAGATCATAAAGATACACCAGAAAAATAATTTATTGCTATTTTCCATCTAATTGGGACTCAAGTAACAGTGAAATAATTTCATTATTTATTATTTATTTTTTTAAACCTGACTCAGGGCCCCTTTGTGGGTATAAATTCACAAAAAATTCACAATACTTGTTACAATATTTTAAACTATCGTAAAACATTTTCCCCCGTAACATGCAGCTTCACCATTTACAACAGAGGGGAAGATGCCCCATTTTTAACAACAGTATTTACTCTTAAGTTGTAGCATCATTAGATATAAGTATGTTGATGCATCAGCCAATGAAACAAATAACATTTTCTCATTTACTTGTCATAGCACAAAAACGTACTTACAAAATGACTTTTGATATCATTCTTATTTATATAAGTGTCATTAATTTACATGTCATTAATATAATGTACTAAATCAACTATTATATTTAAAATTGTTTCGACAATAACTTAACAACCAATGACAGCCAGAATGGTAAATGTATTATATTATGTATATGCAGATATATTAATATTTACATATTAGCTACACATCCAAATGGAATGATTTCACAATCAAAAATGATGTATTATGTATTTATTTGTTTGTTTGTTGCTGTTTGAGTTTTTTTAACAATAAATAAATTTTAAAGAAGCGTTTAAGTAATAAGTCCATCACGATGGCCAAAAAGTTTGTTTGAGCTTCTTCATGCCCAGTCACTATGATTCAACAACAAATACCTTTTGCGCCCTGTAGTGGCTTGAAAGAAAACTACACGACTGAATATGACTACAACATAATGCATATCTTAAACCTGAGTTTTACCCGTTTTAATAATAATCACTCACTGAAAGTTTTTATAAAGATGGTGATTAAAATTGTTATTTTAATCATGTTATTTTTACACGTCAATACCTAAACATTCGTCCAGTGCTGTAATACACAGAGAAAACAGTCATTAGTGTAATCTGAATATAATACAGTTTAAACTTTTTTAAAAAGTGTCATGCTGGTCTCACCTCTTCAGAGGAACGTGTTTAAATGAAGTTTGGGTGAGACAAACTGAAATGCTCGTCCTTTTTTAAAAACAAAACATCACAAGTTTCCCAAATGCACTTAAAGGCATCACCAACAAAACTGCAATGATTAACTCAAGCAAAAATAAGCATAGCAGAGTTATGGCCTCTTGTGGCTGTGAACAAGAAACATGGACGCCACAGCCATTTTTTTAACAAAGTAAAGATGCATTAAACCAGGCATTTTTATTGCTTTTAAACAGCACCCTGTATTGTCCAGTTTGGATGTGTGTGATCTACATAATATGACATGCAGTTGCCACCCTCAAAAGTATTTTAATGTACATCAACAATTACAATACAAAGCGAAATAATCAAAATTCTAATTTGTCCATAATCGTGTAACCCTAGCATAGATATTAAAAATGTGCTGTTTTCACTGCTCGTTATCATAATCACAATAAAACGTTAGCCTACGTCTCAAAATCAGCTTGAAACATTCGTTAGAGCTGAGTTACTGTGGTCTAGACTGCCACTGCTTTTCAAAGTGTGAAAGCTTATAAGGTTTGTCTCCATCGTGATCTCTAGTGCAGCTTTAGTTCTTCCCACAGTCAAAATATGTGACCTTTCACATCATGTCTTTTCTTGTGTAATTTTAAAAGACAGTAGGACACTCAGAAGCAAAGACCAGGAGATCCGGGCGTATCTTCAGCAGGATTCTTTATTGAAAATGTGTCGTTTTGGTGCTGCAGTCATGAAGTCCAACTAAGGCTGTGATGCACTGTATTTATAGGCAGTTAAACTTACACAGCCTCAAAAGTGACTCCTTAACCAAAGCATTGAAAGACTACAAAAAATTGCTCTAGCAAACCTAGTCCCTGAAGATAATAGTACCCTGAATGGCTTAAGCAGGACCTGGTCAGGAGAAGCAGAGGCATTTAAACGTTCACAAATAGTTTGACTCTCACCTGAAACTATTGAATAAAGTCACTAAACTGATGCCATCATGTTGAATGACCAATACGATGTCGTTCACCTTAGTTTTTCATGTGACGTTAAATCAAGACACAAGATCGGTGAATCTTAAGCACTTTCTTCTCCTTCGTACAAACGTTCACATGTTTCTTCAGGTATAATGCTCGTTCTTTTACTGTATTGATCACAGTTAAATGGATTTTGTCCACAGTGAGAATGCAGATGTAACTTCAGAGTGCTACATGTGTGAAACATGTGGCTCATCTCTATTGTGGATTTTTATGTGTAACTTAAAGTTTCTTTTTTGTGCAAAACTCTTCCCACATTGATCACATGTGTGTGGATTTTCTCCAGTGTGGATCCTCTCGTGTATTTTCACATATCCTGGCCAATCAAATCTGGTCACAATGTGAACACTTGTAAGGCTGGCCACATACTAGACGATTTAAAAGCCGATTTTAAGCCTGATTTGCTCCCCCGAACGATCAGGGGGTGTGGCCAGATTCGAGGCTTGTCGCAAACGATTTTTTGTCTAAAAAATCCTCTATTGTGTGGGGCCATTACATCCCGAACTCAAATCTTAAATATCAAACGTTTGATATTATCAACTCTTGATCTGGTTGCCTCAAACGTGATACCCGCAATAGCCAATGAGAGCGAGCTAACGTCACTCACCGGATGTTGCGTGCTTCTACAGCTGAAACCTGGCAGCCACAAACATGCCGTGAAAGCAGAGAACATCATCCAGATTCTTTTGTACACTTTATTTTTCACTGTGAAACAGAACTCGCTCCAGGAGAGCCAGCTGACAACATCAATTGTCCTCTATTTGTTTTTCTTCTCTAGTCACGTTTGATCTCGCAAGTCTCCGTGAGATCGCGTGTCACTGTGAAATCGTTCCTACAGTCTTCAAGTGTGTGGTCTTGCGGTCTGGTCGAATTGTCTAGTGTGCGCGTTCAGAGGATTATAAGGCTAAAAATCGGTTGAGCTGCCTTCATGTCTGTGGTCTCCCATGGTTTTAAAATTGGATAAGATTTGAAAATCGTCTAGTGTGAAGCCAGCTTAAAACTCTCCTCCAGTGTGAACTGTCTGGTGCTTTCTCAGCTCAGTGGCAGTAACAAAGGTCTTCCCACAAACAAAGCACATATGTTCCTTCACACCACTGTGTCTTTTCTGTTGTTCTTTTAAGTGACTCAGCACACTAAAACACTTTCCACACAAAGAACACACATGAGGCTTTTCTTTTGTATGAATTTTCAGGTGAACCCTTAGGATTGAAGCTGATGTAAAACTCTTCCCGCACTGATCACATGTGTGTGGTTTCTCTCCAGTGTGGATCTTCATGTGACCATTAAGGATATCTTTGTGGGCAAAACTCATCCCACACTGATCACATGTGTGCAGTTTCTCTCCAGTATGGATCCTCATGTGTATTGTCAGGTTTGATTTTTTTGCAAAACTCTTCCCACACTGATCACATGTGTGTGGTTTCTCTCCAGTGTGGATTATCATGTGTTTCTTAAGGTTTACTTTACGTGTAAAACTATTCCTACAATGATCACATGAGTACAACTTCTCTCCAGTGTGGATTTTTATGTGTTTCTCAAGGTGATTTTTTTCGTGCAAAACTTTTCCCACACTGATCACACGTGTGTGGTTTCTCTCCTGTGTGGATTTTTATGTGTATATTAAGGCTATCTTTTCATGTGAAACTCTTCCCGCATTGATCACACGTGTGTATCTTCTCTCCACCATGAACCCTCATGTGAAGTTTAAGGCTTTTTTTGTTTGGTAATCTCTTTCCAGTCTTTTTGGCTCTCCTGAATGACTTTTCTCCAGTTTGGACGTGATGATTTTTCTCCTCTCCTTCACTCAGTTCTTCACTCTCCTCGATCTGTTCCATGAAGTCTAAAATAAAATAAAAAAGGAAAGTTTTATTTTCCTCCATCTATTCTCCAAACCACTCATGGGGCATTTGATTTTTTTAGTATATCATTAAAGAATTAAAGGGAAATGACAAAGTAAACTCAAATATAACACCAGAGCAATTGCAATACTGCAAAACAGTGAATTTTGATTACATTTTAATAAACAATTATATGTCCCTGGAACTTTTCATGAATTAGGCACATAGATCAGTTGCTCTTTTTAAAACAATATTGGCACAAACCCTTATTTTAAAATGAATTTTAAAAAAATTAAATGAATTAGCACTGACCCACTGAATCTCAATCCAATCTCAGCTTTTACACAAACCATAGTGAAAGTGATATGCGTGTCTCGTACATGAATTTGTGCTCTGCATATAACCCAATGTTTCCCAACACTGTTCCTGGAGGCACACCAACGCTACACATTTCCCAACTTTTCCTAATCAAACACACCTGAATCAACTCATCAGCTCGTTAGTAGAGACTCCAGAACCAGAAATATATTGGTCAGATAAGAGAGACATCCAAAATGTGCACTGTTGGTGTGCCTCCAGGAACAGGGCTGGGAAACACTGATAGTGCACACTCACACACACCCAGTGTAGTTTTGACTGCGTTCATCAACCCTTTTACCAAAAGGGTAAAAAATAACCATGACTGACTTCTACAATTTAAAATAAACTGAAGTTTATTGCAAATAAATATAAATGAGATTTTACTCAATTTACGAAATGTTTTGAATCAGATATAAATCAAATTCAGGAAATCTGGAATCAGAATTCCAGATTTTTCCTCGCACCTCCTTTCAGTGACCATTTGTTGAAAATAAAAAAATGACGAAAATTTTTTTCAGTTTTAGACTCCAGTTTGTACCGTTCATACAAAGTGTCCTGTGTATTACTTGATATTTTAACTAAATGACTTTTCATACTACAAATATAATGACTTTTAATGTTCATTAATCATTAATGATGATTCAAAAATAAACACCAACCTCTTTGTTCTTCGGTCTCTTCATGTTCCATTCTGCAGGGTTCTGGGTCTCTCGTGTTCTCAGTGTTCAGCTCTGCTTCACTTCTAGACTGATGGGAATATTACAGCATTTATTGGTGAATTGTTGTGGGAGGAGCTTCAAGCTGTGTGGCAGGAATAGCAGGGGTCTGTTTCATAAAACAAGTTTACCAAATAAGCCAGGTTTATTTAAATTAATCTGACATATTATCAGTTGAATTGGTTCAAAACAAATCAGACTAACTGAAATAAGCCTGGCTTATTTGGTGAACTTGTTTTATGAAACAGGCCCCAGATCTGCTAAAATCCAAAATAATCAGTTAATGAATTTATGTTTTTATTATTTCACATTTTAAACATTGTGTTTTGTGTCCACATTTTCAAAGATGGATAGATAAAAGTAAAAGTTCACATGTTCTATGAGTTTTTTTTTTATTATTTAAACCTAATATAATCCTAATATAAACCTTAACCTGTTCATTTGTTTATCTATCATAAGAACAAACTAACAAAGAAATAGGTGAATACCCATATATAAAGAAATCAAATAGAAAAATATCTGAATAAAACAGAAGAATAAACTGATTCAGAAGTAGTTGTACAGATGTGTAAGCAACAAAAAAAAAAACATTTCAACTTAGTTGAACTGCAGTTGGTTTCAGTCTGTTTACACCAATTGAATGAGCTTTAAGTGGCAGTTCACAGGTGATTTGAAGACATCAGCATCATGAATGAGGTGAAAACAGGAACTATTGGCATGAAATCAGCTCTTCTGAAAAGCTTTACATGATCATCAGCAGAGATTTCACTGTATTCACACTAGAGGGTGACACGGGAGTGCATATTCAAACCTCTCCCGTCCCACTCCCACAAAAAAAAAAACCTGTCCCATCCCAATCCCGCGAAAAAACTGGGGAGAAATCCGGTCCCATCCCAATCCCAGAAGAATGACTCCCATTCCCTCCCACTCCCGGTTGTGTTTTTTTTGGAATCTGTCAGTTACAGTAAAAAATACAGTAAAGATCACAGCATGCCCAGATTGCAGATTTTTTTGTGTTACTTTATTGAACTAAAAGCCAGTTTTAACTTCATTAAATTTAATGCAAATCATCCATGTAAACACACAGGCACATTAGATAACCAAATTTTCATTATCATATAACCAAGTTTCCATTAAGATGAAATCCCACTGTTGCTATGCAAGAACAAGAGAGTGTCCACAGATTCTGGACTGAGGCTGGTGCGCCTCTCTTCAATTAATCTTCCAGCAACACTGAAGCTCCTCTCTGACGGGGTGCTTGTTGCTGGGATTGCCAGCACCTTCCTGGCAACTGGCACCAGCCCACCTGACATCTCCTGCCAGAAGTTGAGAAGAAACTGCCCGGTCATCTTTGTAGGCTCGTTCATATATTTCAGCACCAACTCGCGGCTCCATGACTCATTAGTGTTACCACGGTCCTCCCTCTCCTCCTCCTGCACACAGCTTGAGAAGAAACTGTGCACCTCTGTGCCTTTGGCCACTAGGTGTGGTGGATCTTCTGAGAAAAAAAGACATAATGCAAACTCAGTTGTACCATAACAATCTAAGCATAATGCTTTATATAGGGCAAAATACACACGTCTTTATATTGATGGTGGTAATATACAAGTTGTAGGTAGGTTGTGTGTGTGAGTGTACACTGTGTTGCTTTCCATAAGTGAGAGAGAACATTTTGTACTTCTATTAGAAATTTCCTTAGAGTGCACTGACTGCTCTTCGTACTAATGCTATGAATTACCCTGTTGGACACTGGTTCTCTCCTCTATCCCTAGCCTTTCTGTGATTGCTGCCAGAGTGTTGATAACCTCTTCGTATTCCTCATTCCTTAGTAAATAACTACTAAGTCCATTACGATGGCCAAAAAGTTTGTTTGACCTTCTTCATGCCCAGTCACTATGCCGATTCAACAACATACATTGAACAAAATTATAAATGCAACACTTTTGTTTTTGCCCCCATTTTTCATGAGCTGAACTCAAAGATCTAAGACTTTTTCTATGTACACAAAAGGCCTATTTCTCTCAAATATTGTTCACAAATCTGTCTAAATCTGTGTTAGTGAGCACTTCTCCTTTGCCGAGATACTCCATCCACCTCAGATGTGGCATATCAAGATGCTGATTAGACAGCGTGATTACTGCACAGGTGTGCCTTAGGCTGGCCACAATAAAAGGCCACTCTAAAATGTGGCTGCACAAGTTAGGTTTACTTATAATGATGAAAGCATGTTAGTGCTTTTGGTGCCTAAATGCTGGCGGGTATGAATAATTCACAAAATGGATTGAAGATGCATCATGAAGTTTGGTGTCAATGTGTGCTTTTTAAAATCTTTGATCTAAGAGTCAAAATACAAATGAGGTAAATATTAGTATTGTGTTGTGTTGTTACTGGAATACTGTGATAACCTCTGTGGTTGCTTATCTTGGCCATGTCCCTTCTTGAAAAAAGATTCTAAATATCAGAAATCTAATTTTTTAAAACTTTGTTCTGGTTGAATAAAGGACAAAAAAGTAAAATAAAATAAAAGACAAAAAAAAAAAGTTTTTTCATACACTTTCCAAGTTTGTCTGTTTGTTGTACCTGTGGTCCCTGTTCATCTGGTAACACAAGTATACAACGACGAGACCCAACAAACCAACTGAACAGAACGGAACTTAAATACACAAGCAAATGAGGATAATAAACTAGGCTCATGTGAACAGAATGACACAATCAAGGGGAGACAGAAATTAGGTCAAGGGACACATGGGATGAATGAAAACAAACTCAAAGTTACTGTCCAGCATAAAGCACAGTTTCAAGGCAAAAAATGGATCGTATTTGCCCTGCTGTAAATTTTGATCAGCTGATGAAAAACAAGCTTATGTGGATTCCACACATTTAAATAATTAGGATTTAGAATTATTTATGGAGCAGATGAAATGCATATAATCATTTATTAATCGATTATAATTTTGACTTAATCCTTTTTTTTTTTAATATTTACAAGCTGAAACAGTGCCGGTCCATTTAACAGGTGGTGATCTGACGTGGTTTCATATCACAGAATGAGGCAAAATCATTATTTTATACAGTAGGCCCATTCTATACAGTGATAAAGGCTATGTTAATGTTGATTGCATTATAAATAAAGTTTATTCATATAAAAATACCCGTGATGGTTTAAAGAACAGAGATAAACCATTTAGTCACAATTGTGTTTATTGTCCTCATGTTTCGTGTCTCTATATGTGTTTTATTCAGCTACAGCGATAGCGTGCTGTATGCCTTTGACCATATTAGGGATTTCCTGGAACGTCATATGAGGGTGCCCTCCGGCTAGCAATAAGAATGAAACAGACATTGCATTACATATGTTCATTCACTAATGCTCACAACTCCTTATTTTGGGTAAAAATATGAAAAATAATAGACTATTTCTCACTAAGTTTCTCTCCAGTGTGGAGGAGAATTAAGATTTCCTGACAAAAAAATTAGGAAATCACTTTAAATGATTTTTAATTGTAATTTATTTTATATTAAATCCTTATACCTTTCTAAACATTTATAGTTATAGGCCTCCTGCATGTTAACAGTTCACGCTGCAGTTTTCAGTCAAATATAGGCCTATTGCTAAAAACCATTATCAATAATTATTACTTTGTTTAATGTTTTTATTTAGTAATAACAATAATCAGAATTATTAGTATTCACTTTAATATATAAAAACAACATTTTTGGCCAAATTGTGCAGTCCTACAAACAGGCACAACAAACTAAAGAAAATGTCTGAAAACCTTTCTTGTTACGGTTCATATTTTGGAATTTACTTGATATTGCCCCTCAGAATAGTCTTTTATAATGTCAAGAAGTGTCGTTACACATCAATGCTATTTTTAATTAATTTGAAATGAAAGAATGAAATGAAATAATATTTATTTTCCCAAACGCCTGCTTTCAGATCGTTGTGCCTGAAAATTTTGATGGAAATTATTTCTGATGGTAAAATGTGATCAGCAATATGTGCTTTGTTAATGTGTGCCTTATTATATACACTGTAGATGTTAATATGCATCACTATTAGTATCTTTTATTTTTAAAGCATCTTATTGTAACACAGTTCATAGACATGGGAAGAAGGAGGCAGGAACCGGCGAACATTCAACCAAGTTTTAATAAAATAACCAAACATAAAAGTAAAGCGGCAGCCCCTCACGGACGACTGCCGCACACACACAAAAATCAAAGTCCAGGCCTGGTCCTCTCTCGTCTTGCACTGTCGTCGCTCCTCCTTTTATCCTTTCGGAGCTCCTCCGTGGGACTCGAGACCGGTGAGTGGCACAGGTGGCGCTCATTATCATTAACTCCACCGGCCTCGCTCCGTTCCCACGGCTCTCGGCCCCGCCCCACTCGTTACACTTATAAGTTGTAATTTTCAAGTCACACTTACTTAATAGCCTGTATTTCTAGATCTTTGAGTTGCTGCCTTCACTTGCTTTCAGAATTATCGTAAATAGGAATTTCTTAGTCAGAAATTGGACATGAATGGCCTTCCAAATCTTATTTACAACTGGAGAACTCTGAGATCATTTTTACACTTGAGTTCCCGAGTTAGGCGGCCCATGAACTTGAAACATGACAGAGGAGAGAAACATAGCTGTAGTATCGATACGTTTTATTAATTGTACATATTGTACTAACGGAGAGGATGGAGTGGAAGCCGATCTGAACATATCCTTCCTTCTGATATTAATTATTTTATTAATATTTCTTGTGTGATTATTAATCAAGTTATTGACCAGTATTTAACCTCCCAGATTGTTTGATGATTGATTTAAGAAGTATAGCCCTCTATATTTCGTATACATTGAAGAAGTGCATCTATTCTTTTTTAAGTCTTAAGAGTAAAAGGTGTGAACACATGCTGAGTGTATTCTTTCCTAGGGTCACAAGGCCAGGCTAAGGGGTCAGGATGACCTACCATCTACATGAGCTACGAGTGACCGAGAGAACTGTGACATTTAGATGTTGAATAACAGATATTAAAATTCCTGTTCTACCCTGTATATCTTTTCTCCAAGATTGATGGCTGCATAGTATGTGTGTAACAAACCATACTGATAAGATGCTCACTAGAAGCTAGAAAACCTTGAAATGCAGATAAGGGTTTTGTGTGTAGGCATCTATTCTCTGTGTCAGATGAGAAGACTGTCTCCTGCCGCCATCCTGATCCGAGCTGAGGTGTCTTCTTCTTCATTTGCTGATGCCTATAATAATCATTTGTAGATATGCTGAAGCATTTACGTCGATATGTGGAAACTGTCTAAGTTTATCTAGTTTTTAGAACAAATCAGAATGTTGCTGACCTATGTATTGACGCAATTAGCATCCTCTGTCAGGGTATAATTATTGGTGTTTTTGAATTGTAAAGGAGAGCGGCCAACGAACTCTGTGCAAGTGTTAAAGCTGACTTCTGCCTGAAACAGCAAACTATTTCTTCAGTAAATGTCTTCGATTGAATCGCATCTTTGACTCCTGATCTTCATTGAACACACCTGGTGATGTATAAATGAAGAATGCTGCAAAATCGTCAGCTGTTAGAGTTGATGAAGGAGGGAGAGGAGGAGGACAAAGGAGGGAGGAAAATGTTTTAAAGAGCATGCGAGAGTTAGGCGAATTGTTAACTTTGTCATGATAGTATGTCCTTTCAGCAGTGGAGACATTAGCAGAGAAGTCAGAGAGGAGTGATCGATATAAATTAAGGTCAGTAGGATTTTGTGATTTGCGCAGTGTTGGGCAAGCTACTTGGAAAATGTAGTGAGCTAAACAGTTACTCTTCATTAAATTAAGCTTCACTACACTAAAGCTGGAGCCCTGGGAAATGTAGCAAGCTAAGCTAAGCTACAGCAACATGACAAAAGTAGTTTACTACATCTAAGCTATTTTTTAAAAATTATTTTTTATATTGAACCAACATCATACCAAATCAATGCTCTCTCTGTGATCAATAAAACTGTCAGTCAAGCAGGTAGACAGGCATAGTTTAGGTTAATTGTTTATTCAACAACTGTTCCAAACCAATTTGGCAACAAAAATCAGAATCATGTACAGGGCCGGATTTACCTCATATTGTGACATTTTTGCTGTCGGCCCGGAAACCTCCTATTTATAGTTGGTATTGTGACTTTTACACTTAAAGGAACACTCCACTTTTTTTTGGAAATAGGCTCATTCTCCAACTCCCCAGAGTTAATAATTTGAGTTTTACCGTTTTTGAATCCATTCAGCCGATCTCCGGGTCTGGCGAGAGCACTTTTAGCATAGCTTAGCATAGATCATTGAATCCGATTAGACCAGTAGCATCGCGTTCAAAAACGATCAAAGAGTTTCGATAGTTTTCTTATTTAAAACTTGACTCTTCTGTAGGTGTATCGTGTACTAAGACCGGCGGAAAATGAAAAGTTGCGATTTTCTAGTCCGATTTGGCTAGGAACTATACTCTCATTCCGGTGTAATAATCAAGGAACTTTGCTGCCATAACATGGCCGCGGCAGGCGCAGTGATATTACGCAGCGCCTGAAAGTAGTCCCCAGCTAGGTAACTAGTTATAATATAGCTGGGGACTACTTTCAGGCGCTGCGTAATATCACTGTGCCTGCTGCGGCCACGTTACGGCAGCAAAGTTCCTTGATTATTACACCGGAATGAGAGTATAGTTCCTAATCATATATGCCTAGAAAATCGCAACTTTTCATTTTCCGCCGGTCTTAGAACACGATATAACTACAGAAGAGTCGAGTTTTAAATAGGACAAATATCGAAACTCTTTGGTCTTTTTTGAACGCGATGCTAGTGGTCTAATCGGATTCAATGATCTATGCTAAGCTATGCTAAAAGTGCTATCGCCAGACCCAGAGATCGGCTGAATGGATTCAATAACAGTAAAACTCAACTTATTAACTCTGGGGGAGTTGGAGAATGAGCCTATTTCCAAAAAAAGTGGAGTGTTCCTTTAACAATAAGGTTCATTAATTAACATTAGTTAACTATTGTGGTTAACATGAACTAAGAATGAACAATACTTCTGCATCATTTATTAATCTTAATGTTAATTTCAGTATTTAGTAATGTATTATTAAAATCAAAAGTTGTGCACTGTGAACTAAGGTGAACTACCAACAAACGACTTTATTGTCATTAATTAACATTAACAAAGATGAATAAATATTGCTATAAATGCATTGCCCATTGTTCGCTCATGTTAGTTAATACATTAATAAAATCTTATTGTATAGTGTCACCATATAAATGTATAGGCCTACAGATAGGCTATGTTTATTTGCATCGTTGCATGTGTCAATGTATTATTAACATGTCACCAAAATCAAGTTCAAATACGAAGTTTTTGACCAGCAAATGTTTTTTTCCCATCATTACCGCCAGATCAGAGGCAGTATGAACATTGCATTTACGTTTTCATGAACTTGCAGGGTATACAGTTTTTTGTCGCCATGTGGGCGCTCAGTTTTTCTCTGTTATTTGGCCAAAATATCATATTATAAAAGATTCACACAAGCTATTTGGCTGTGACTCGACAACAAATGATAGACTAAGACACTCTATGCTCCTTAAAAACAAAACAAAAATTAGCCTTTATAAATATAGTGTATACCAACACTGGATTTGCGCCATACTCTTTCTGCAGCCCTGAGCTTAGACTGATGTTTGCGGAGAACGTTAGACAGCCAAGGGGCAGTAGGGGTGGTATGCGCTGGCCTGGAAGATAAGGGGCAGACATTATCTAAGCAAGACGTCAGAGTGGAACAGAAAGTATCAGTAGCACTGTTAGCATCAAGAGATGATAACTGTTTAGGGGGAGGAAGCGAAGATGAAACCATAGCAGATAGCCGGGAGGGTGACAGTGAGCGCAAGTTACGTCGAAAGATGACATGTGGAGAGGTATGAGATGTGTCAGGAATCATGTTGAGGTTAAGAGTGAGGAGGAAGTGATCTTGAGGTGTGCAGTGGAGAAACTAGCACATGATCAGTGGAGCAGTGTCGTGTGTAAATAAGGTCCAGTTGGTCACCTGATTTGTGAGTAGCCGTATTTAACACTCTCTTGAGATCAAAAGAGGCAAGCAGAGTGTGGAAGTCTGCAGCCTGAGGTTTATCTAGGTGGATGCTGAAGTCTCCAAGAATAACTAAGGGAGTAGGGTACAATGGGGCTAAATGCCCACCTTAAGAAACAATGTGCTATTCACTGCGCCTAAAATGTATAATTGCAGGAAAAAAATATACGTTGTATTGAACATTAATGGGGCAACACACAGGGTAAAAGGCACACGGTATTGATACAAAATACTTCAGCTAAAATAATGTTGTTGTTGTTTTTTAAATAATATCTAAGTTAATACTTGTTCAAAACAATCACTTTAACAAAGTTTGTACTATTTTCTGCTTATTTTGAAAAATAAAATTTCAATAAATATAGTGTCATTAAAATATGTTAATATAAAAAAAATATTTTAAAATACAGAAACAAAATCATTTTAATAAGTAAAGATTCTGAAAGCATTGAAGGAGATCCAATAATAATTGAATATACAGGTGCATCTCAATAAATTAGAATGTCGTGGAAAAGTTAATTTATAAAAGTTAATGCAAATTGTTAAACTACTTCAGTCTATGTACATTGAATTTATTTAATACACGAGTTTAAGTCTTTGGTTCTTTTAATTGTGATGATTTCGGCTCACATTTAACAAAAACCCACCAATTCACTCTCAACAAATTAGAATATGGTGACATGCCAATCAGCTAATCAACTCAAAACACCTGCAAAGGTTTCCTGAGCCTTCAAAATGGTCTCTCAGTTTGGTTCACTAGGCTACACAATCATGGGGAAGACTGCTGATCTGACAACTGTCCAGAAGACAGTCATTGACACCCTTCACAAGGAGGGTAAGCCACAAACATTCATTGCCAAAGAAGCTGGCTGTTCACAGAGTGCTGTATCCAAGCATGTTAACAGAAAATTGAGTGGAAGGAAAAAGTGTGGAAGAAAAAGATGCACAACCAACCGAGAGAACCGCAGACTGCATTAATTTTAGCGATTCTCATTTGCTACTTAAATCTACAACATTTTAAAAAACTTAAAATATTAGATCAAGTAAGCACAGAATCAACTTTGCACTGCTGCGCGCGATCACATCAAAGATCAGACAAATAAACACGTGCATCTTGAAAAGGCAGGTGTAGCATTGTCCTCTGGTTTGATCCAGGTCTCTGTCAGGGCCATGAGGTTTAGTCTTGAATGATTAGTAATGGAAGTAATGAAATCAGCTTTGTTGACAGCAGACTGACAATTCCAGAGACCAATAGAAAAAGAAAGTAATGTATTAGCAGACATAGGCAAAGTGTGCAGGTTGTTAGGACTGCGCTGTCTACAGTGTGTGATGCGTGGTTTGCGAGTGGTAGTGATTAGTATCTGAAAACACATAGTAAGAATGTGTATTTAAAGGTAAAATGATGCATCCCGTATCAAATCAATACGGCACACGATTTGTCCCGTATTCTGCAAAGGCCAACACATATTTGAATAAATGAGTATTTTGCACTGTTTATAATACTAATAGCAATTATAAATATAGCTGCAAACAGCGATTACGGGGCCAAGCCCCTTATGGCCATTTAATTTGGAAACTTTTTAAACATTGCAAAATTCCCATAGTTAAACACTTGCCACACATTGAATACCTAGAAAACATTCAAAGCTATAGCCTTTTGAACACAGCATGCCACTCGTACACAGTGGTGTGTTTACTTTTACGGAGACTTGAGTTGTTAAAGGTAGAACTGCAGCAATTGGCTCCAAATGACATACAACTTCAGATGACTGTGTAATGTTATCACATGGGAATTAAACCCACAATGTCTGGGTCAGGTGCCTGTCACTCATCCCATTGTGCCTCTGAGAAGACATGGGTTCAAGTGAAAATCAATTAAAAAAAAAAGTGGAAGAATTGTGTATTAATGCAGTGCATGTAGTATTTTTCCGTTTAAACAAAATCAGTCATAAAGGCACAACATGTGGAACAAAAACAACTAAAGCATCTTTTCTTGCCACTGTATCTCTAGTGGTCTGGGTATGTGCTACACTGGATTTAAACCCCTGACCTGAAAGGTTTGGCGCCTATGGCTTAACAAGTTGTGCCATTCAATTGACACACATTCATCGGGCTGCTGAGGACTTGGTCCAAAGATCATCTGATATGATATGTGGACTGAATCACACAGAATTGACTTGAATACATTTTTTATATTTGCTACTGTTCCTGAGAATTAAGTCTCTAAATTTGACTGTGCATGTGTTTGTTGACTGACAAAACTGTTGCATGTTTCCTGAACACCATGCTAAGATTTGTAAATTACTTACTGTTTTAAGAGAAATGCGTGTACATATTGTGTTGTTTTTGACTATATTAAATGTGACCCTGGACCACAAAACCAGTCATAAGGGTCAATTTTTCAAAATTCAGATTTATTCATCACATGAAAGGTGAATAAATAAGCATTTAAACATTAAAAACGACAACAACAACATGCGTGTGCACGCACACACACACACACACACACACACACACACACCACAACAACAACTGAGTGACTTCAAGAGAGTTTAATGTTTAGATACATTCACACATTGCTTTTATATTTAGCAATATTTAGGAAATTCAGCATCGAAACCTCATGAAAACAATAGTCCTAATAATAGTAAAAAACAAATGTACTCTTTTTTTTTTTTTTTTTTTCCAGAAACTAAAACAGGGTTACTTTTTCCATTAATTCAAACTAATTGATACAAAAACATTTTCCTATTAAAGGAGAAAACTAATAATGACAAAAGAAAAAGTAGCTTCACTTTTTAGAAGACTTTTCAACGACTTTCCTACATGGTTCATCAGCTTCTTTTGCTGGTCTTTTTGGTTTGATGTGTCGTCATCTGCAGTGAAGAGGGAGAGGATTAAGCGGTCATCAAAGGTATTGTCCAGAAGTTCATAATCACTGTCTGTTGGAGCGTTTTGTAGTTGAGTTATTTCAAGGGTGTTGGTGTATGTAAACAAAATGTCGCCGCGTGACCAAAGCATTTCCTCAATGTCTTGCGCAATCAGGTCCATTTCAGCTCTAATGAATTTGGACAAAACAGAATTTGATATTGTAAGAGAAAGGACCTGATCATTTTTCATGACTTCAATGATTCCAGAGCACTTTGTGAGGGAATTCTTTCCTTGTCTGAGATCTTTACGTGTGGTGCATCTATGTAACGGCTGTTTTGGATTGAAGTCATGCTGTGACTGATGACATTTTGGACAAAGTTTGTTGATTTGGATTTTTGCCTCCTGTGGTTTTAATATCAGTTTTGTAGTCTGGATGTCAATATCTTCTGTGACTTTCGGTTATTGACCAGCAGGAAATACTTTGTGGACTTGGTTTGATCATAGTGCTTCTTGAAGATGTTAATGTTGGGATGCCCCTGAAGGCTCTAGTTTGCATATTTTCAAACTCATACATCTGCACATTGTCCCATAAGGTAAGCATAATCTGACCCGTTTTGTCTCTTAGGAAGCATTCTTTTATTTCATATGCTGTGTCCCAGGCATTGACTGTTGTTGGTGAGTTTACCTTCACCACAGTTGACTGAAATTTGGTCACCTGAAATACAAAAGATGTATAGTTAGTTTCAGGAGTTGTTTACATAAAAATCAAGTAAATGATCTATCAGCAGCAGTCAGTATATTTAAACTAAACAACAAAAACAAAAAACACTGGAATCAGGAAGGCACATGTGTAATAAAAACTACCGACAACAGTGGATTGAGATCTGAAACACGGGGTGTACATACAGAAGTACAGCACAAAAGTAAACAGTAAAAGGTCATTGCACACGGAGTTCAAAATTTTTGCGTGTGTTTTTCCGTTTTTTTTTCATATTCCTCATCCTTTCCTATCAAAATGCATGCTACGGATACAAAAATGCAGAAAATCAAACCTGATCCAAATTTTTTTTATGACGGACGAAAGTTTTTGAGGCAGTGTGTAAACGTGATTGACACAACATGAGGTCGTATTTATTTTTTAACGTGCGAAAATTTCGGACTCTGTGTGCAATGACCTTAAGGCTCGTTTCATAGACGGGGCTTAGATTTAAGCCATGAGTAAGTCTTAGTTAACCTAGGATATTTAAGTAGCTTTTCACATGTCCCTTTAATAATAATAATAATAATAATAATAGTATTTGTGCATCTTGAGAGAAAATGGCACATTATATCAAACAGAAAACAAGATAATTTTTCTTACCCCATTGGCAGATTATTTTGCTTGTTTCAAGCAAAAACTCACTTAATCTTGACATGTTTTTTCTGAAAACAAGACAATTTTTACTTGTCTAGAAAATCCTTCTTGATTTAAGAATTTTTAGATATTTTGGCTGGAAACAAGACTAAAACAGAATTGAACAGAAATATGACATTTAAATGAAAGACACAGTTCATTAATACTCGAAAGCTGACTATCACACAAATTTATGAAAATAAGGTGATGAAGAAGGGCCAGTTAGTCCTCTCTGATGTCACCCATCCATTGTGTAATGATTTCCAACTGCTTCCTTCTGGTCGGAGATTTAAACTCCCTTTTCTTGTGTACTTGTGAATTCTTGTGTACCTGCGGCAATCATGTTTTTAAATGACTTATAAATGTGCGTTTTATGTGTGTTGTGTTGCTGCTGTATGTGTATGTATACTGCTGTCTACATAAAGAATTGTCTTTTTAAGGACTATAAAGTTAACCTACCTACCTCTTTGGCTTTAGAATCAAACGCTCCTCCCGCATCAACACTAAATGGGTCCTTGATACACTGCATCACCTCAGGGGGTATATTGAAGTCGTCAAACCTCGCAGCAAAATTTAAACGCAGTTTTTTTTCCAAAAAATCTGTCATACCTCTGGTAGTTTTAGCTGAGGAGTTTTGCTGGTTTTATCCTTTCCCTGCAACTCCATATTAAGGTTGTTCGAAAGCACACCCCGTCAAAAAATCTCACATAGAGACACGGCTGGCCCACATCACTACCATTGGTAGATTCATCCACAGCTAATGACATTACCTCGGCCTTTTTTAATCTGGTGGGAAGAAGTTGCCCGCATAAAGGTACGCTTGAAGCAGCTGATGTTTCTCTGCAAGGGTTCATCATAGTGTGCTCGAAAATCACATAATTAAAAAAAAAATCTGTTTAAAATAGGCGTTTACACTTTCCAATCTCATGGTCCACAAATGGATTAAAGGGCCAAAGTGGAAAACCAGTCCTGGATAATGAGTGATATAATGGTGCTTTGGTTTAGGTGTGTGATTTTGAAAGGCTTTACTTAGAGTATGTAAGTGCTCATCAATCAAAACTTCAAGGTAGGCTATAAGGTTGCAGAGCTCGGGCCGGGGATGAAATACTGTCCCCTGCGCCTGAGATAGGAAATCTCTCATTGTGATGTCTCCTGTGAAGCAAAGAGGACTACTTCGAGGTGGAGTTTCCATTCCCCGTGTGTCACAGCTTGTCTGGACAGTACGTCTGTGCCCACATTTATATGGGGCACAGGGATGTAAATTGCCCTGAGGGACAGGAAATTGTCCTTTGCCCAAAGCAGAACCTGCTGTGCTAGCCTGTTCAAGCGGCACGAACGCAGTCCGCCCTGGCGATTTATGTAAGAGACTACCGCAGTGTTGTCCACCTGCACTAGGACATGGTAGCCTCTTAACTGCTGGAGGAAGTATTTCAGGGCCAGAAATACAGCCTTCATTTCGAGGCAATTGATGTGCCAGTTGAGAAGATGACCTCTCCAGATCCCTTGGGCTGGACGGCCATCCAAGACCGCACCCCAGCTAGGACGACATCCCGATGTCAAAGTGCAAGCTCTTGAGACAGAGACAGAATCAGCCAGTCGTCTATGTAATTTAAAATGCGGATGCCCTGGAGTCGCAGAGGAGCCAGTGCTGGATCCATGCATTTCGTGTACGTGCGGGGTGACAAAACTAGGCCGAATGGAAGAACCCGATACTGGTAAGCTTCACCCCCGAAAGCGAACCTCAGGAACTTCCTGTGTTGTCGCAAGATTTCTACATGGAAATATGTGTCCTTGAGATTGATTGTCACGAACCAATCCCCTGATTGGATCTGAGACAATCATCTTGATTGTCAACATTTTGAATGTTCTGAGGTAGCGATTCAACCCGCGAAGATCTAAAATTGGACGCAACCCCCCATCTTTCTTGGGAACCAGAAAATACCGGCTGTAGTAGCCTGACTCTCTGTCTAGCAGTGGAACACGTTCTATGACCCTTTGTCCAGCAGAGCTTGCAATTCCTGTGTCAACAAATGCAATCATTTCGGTTTCACAGAAGTGGAGACCACACCGTTGAAACGCGGAGGACGATATGCAAACTGAATCCTGTAGCCTTTCTCTACAGTCCTTTCTACCCACGGAGAGATATTTGGCAGTAGATATGGCAGAGATATTTCGCACGACTCGCCACACTCTCCTTCTGAGCCTCTCGCCTCAGAGAAACCGGACCTGGTCGGGACTGGGTGGTCGACAGTCCTGGCGCTTAACCCTCTGGGGTCGACAAAACCGTATACGCGTTTTGAGGCAGATTTTCCTGATAAGGCCTAAATGAGCTTGAATTACTCTGCCATTTTTGTTCGTACAGATAAGAGCAATACACCATTCTAATCTGTAAGGGGTCTACTTTTATTTGTATACACTCATAATAACAACTAAACTTTGTGCTTTTGAAGAATAAAGAAAACAAACAGGGTGCGTTCTCAGTCTTCTCCGTCTCTGCAAACTGCTTTTTGAAACATGTCAATAAAATGAACTGTAACTCAGCAAATACTTCACACAGAGACATGAGAAACATATCTATAGAAAGCTTACTGTTAAATGAAGTAAGTCTTACCGAAAACAAATATTCTGTGATAAAGTAATCCGTATGAAACCAAGGACATGTCCAGTTTTTCCGTCTGGTATCATTATCTCTAATTAGGCATGTAAACGCCCACGCGCTGCTCGCGCTTTTGTCATTACAAATCTCCACGCGAGCCACGCGGCATGTAAACGCCCACACTACCGTAAAAAAAAGCAGCAACGCGCTCATCTCGGATACTTTTCAGTTTTGGAAGAACACGCTGTGAGGAATAAGCCTTGTATTTACCTCAGAAACGCGCTGTGAGGAAAAAGCCTTGTATTTACCCCCAGAAGACACGCTGAGAGAAAAAAGTATGTTTACCTCACAAACTGAACGCGAGCGCATCTGGAGCCGGCGGAGGACGAGATATTTTATACCGAGTAAGTAATGTTGCATCTATGTTATAAAATCACGTGGGCAATATTGGTGATTGCTAATGTAATAATATAGTTGCTCCTGATAAGCCTATCAACATGCTCACTAATTTATTTATTAATTTTAGTGTGTGGGGGTGGGGGTTGCTTTATTTTGAAGAGTAACAAAATGTAGGCCTATATATTATAATAAATATAATGTACTGTTTTTGCTGTACTTTGGATCAAATAAATGCAGGTGTGAGTCACGCCCTCTCGCATAGAGCCTTTCCACTCAAAAACTGACTTAGAAAATTTAAATCAATATATTGTTTTCTCTGAATGAGTGAGTTAGATTATTTTCAGATCATTTTGAAGCAAATATTCTAGGCTACAAGATCTAGTTTTCAAAACAATGTTTTGTATGTGTTTTATGGCCTTATTTCAGTTACTTTAAAATTTTAGTTTTTTTCTAACCATGCATAAACGTTGTTTTCTCAAAAACACAATCACATATGTACAAGCTGTTCACATATTATTGTAGCCCAGTTTGTGCTGAATACAGTGTTTTTAGACTTTAGCCATTAAAATGTTTATAAGCAACTGAAAAAAGCACAAATGTCAGGGCATGTCAAAACTTCTCCGGGGCCCCAAAACACCCTCAGACCCCAGAGGGTTAAGCGCAGCGGGGGAGAAACCTCACAAATGCCTTCATAGTGCTTCGCTTCCCGAAACCTACTGGCGACCGTGTTGACAGAGTCACCAAATAGGCCGGAAGGCGAGACGGGGGCATCAAGGACAGGGACCGGGCGTGAGGTTAAGCCACAGGTGTGGAGACCATAGCAGCCATAGAACGGCCGATGGCGCGGGCCGTCAGCTTAGTCGCACGGAGAGACAGATCTGTAGCCCGGCGAAGTTCTGAAAATGCCTCTTCATCGATGGTACTGCCAGTGCTCAAGTCCTTCAGCAGTTCAGCCCTGTACGCCTGCAAAACTGCCATGGTGTGCAGGGCAGCACCAGCCTGACCCGCTGCCTGGAAAACTTTCCCCCTCAGCGTGGATGTCAATCTGCAAGGCTTGGTGGAGAGCACAGGTTTCTTTGAAGAAGATGAGCTCCCAGGGGAGAGATAGCCCGCGAGCGTCTAAAGCATCTAAAGTCTAACTTTAGTCTATCGACTGCTTGAGTTACCACCTCGAATAACTCCTTATATGCTTTGTCATCGCGAGAGGCGCACTCTGAGGTGGCACTCTCAATCTCTGCAGGGGCAAGAGATGAAGCATCCTCCACCCGTTCTGAAGAAGTGCCAGAGCGTGCTTCAGAAATGGACGCGAGGACCTCGTGATCCAGAGAGAGCGCGAGAGAAAGGGACGGACCCGTCTCACGCGCCTCAGCCAGATAGACACGCGACCCCCAAGATCTCACCAAGGGATCGGTGACTTGCTCGTCTTTAAAAAAAAGCAAGCCGCGTGCCAAGCACAAAAGATCGGAATGCTCGCATTCTCCCTGGAGCCCGAAGGCAGCGTGCTCATCCCCCAAACACCCGAAGCAATATCTATTTGGATCATCCTCGGAGATGAGCCTCTGACAAGGATGCACGCATCTCTTATCAGACTCCGACATAATGCAAGTAATGATATCTTTATTTATTTATTATTTTTTTATATATATATACTGTATATCTGCAAAGCAGGAAGGAGATTCTTTCTCTCTCACACACACAAAATGCGGTCCTTGGAGACAAAGAAACCTGAGGATGTGTCCGTGTCACGTCTATTTATAACCTCACATGTAATCCTGATGTCACCTACCAAGGTTATTTAAGCCAATTCTTGCCGTGTTTGACACACGTGCTTTACAACCGGTCGAACAAAGAATGTTCTCATTAGCGTTTGATTCGCAGCATCGAGAGAAGCTTTTGATAGGGAACAGCGGTTTGAGTTGTGTGTGCTTTGGTCAAATGCAGTGATTTCAGCCTATTGATTCCGGTCTTTAATCTGTACAGGTGATACAATCAAAAAAGAAACATTTCTTATGTTGTACTTTCTCATTTGATCCAGGTATGGTTCATATTTGTTGTAATGTTCAACATATTCATTTTGTATCAATTTGTTTCTTTAATTCAAGATTGATTCAAACTAGCTGCGAGAGTTTAATGTTCGAGTCTCAAGTCCGGTAGGAATTGTAGGTGGGGGGAGTGAATAACCAGTTCACTCTTCTGCCCTCAATACCACCATTGAGGTGAGACCCTTGAGCAAGAAAGGAACCCCCAACTGCTCTACGCGCACCGCAGCAATATGGCTACCCACTGCTCCGAGTGTGTCTGTTCACTACTGTGTGTGTGCGCGCGCGCACTCGGATGAGTTAAATACAGAGCACAAATTCTGAGTATGTGTCACCATACTTGGCCACACGCCACTTCACTTTTCACTCACTTTACTCAGTCTGCTGTGAGCGTGCTGAGGAGAGGTGATACAATCAACGAAGCAAAATTTCTCATACTATACTCTCTTTATTCCATCCAGTGTTGTCTACACGCTTCCTTGTGTCCATGACATAAACTCTCCAGTTGAGCAGTAGTTCCAGTTGCTCCATCTTTCAGTCAGGACCGGTTACATGCAGCGTGTGAATATAAACTATCTGCAAAGTTGTGAAGCTAATACTGCATAGTAAATAAAAGTTATGTCTCTCAAGAGAAACAATTGACTTTGAACAGACTAAACATTTGCATAATGCCCACCTATGTTTTTACGTTGGCCAGTCTTAAACAACTTGACCCCGCCCTCAAACATTGCAGCATTTCAGTGCGTCAATAACATCATGTCAAGAAGACGCTGTCATACGCTGTGAAAGTTAATTTGTTTTATTTTCACATTTGAATGAAAGATATGCTGATTCTTCTAGTGAAAGCAGACTAATAATAAATTTGCCTCGCAAACTACTGAGTATTTTCTCACCACAGACAGTCAAGTAATGCCTGGTACACACTGCACGATTTTGGCCTTTCGAAGATGAAAGATGAACATTGTGAAACAATCGTGCCAATTTATTTGGTCGTGGCTCCTTAATGCTGGTCTTACATCACACATGTGAGAGAGGTTCAAAGACGGCCATTGTTGCGGTCTTGAGATCAAAGGTCATCCAATTAACCACGGCCTCCTTGACGAGTGGTACCTGAAAGGGGCGCCATCAACAATCCTTGGAAAGCTAGCCTGGATGTGTCAAGTTGGTTTCTAAAAACAATAGAACGAGGCTACTCACTTCAATTTAAAGGCCACCTCGCTTTAGAGGCATTATTCAAATTTCAGTACAGGACAACTATGCTTACATTCTCTCACCCAAAGTGCAAACATTGTTTGCAAAAGGAGCTGTGGAAATGGTTCCTCTAGTGAACAGCGAGTCAGACTTTTGCAGCCGTTACTTCCTCGTTCCCAAGAAAGATGGCAGGTTCAGGGCAAATTCTTGATCTCAGGAATCTGAACCACTCACTGAGATGGCCGTTCAAGATGCTGACTTTGATACAGATCTTTGCGCAGTATGCCCTGGGGACTGGATTATATAGATGAATCTGAAAGATGCTTACTTTCACATCCAGATGGCCCCCCATTACAGACCATTCTTGAGATTCACGTTCGAGGGAGTGGCCTATCACTATACAGTCCTGGCATTCAGACTGTCTCTGTTCCCACACACTTTTACAAAGTGCATGGACACAGCTTTTTCCCTTCTGAAGCAGACGGTAATCCGCATCTTCAAGTACTTCAATGGTTGGCTGGTTTTAGCCAGATCAGAACAGAAACTCGTCACTCACAGGTTGCTGCTGCTCAGCCACCTGGAGCGGCTTGGGTTGAAAATCAATTTAGCCAAGAGCTGTTTGTCTCCCACCCAGCCAGTAGTCTTTCAGGGGACAGTTATCGATTCTGCCCAGATGCAGGCATGGATTACGCCAGAATGCTCCCTGATAGTTCAGTGGCTAGCGGCGTTATTCAAACCAGGGACTTGATGTCCCCTCAGGGCTTTCCAGAGGATGCTCTGCCTTATGTTAGCCACTTCTTCTGTGATTCCTCTGGGCCTGTTTCAAATTAGGCCCCTCCAGTATTGGCTCAAAGCCCATGTCCCACCCCATGCTTGGTGCCTGGGGCGTTTTCATCTCATGGTAACCTACTGATGCATCAGAGCTGTGGCCCCTTGGAGAACTCCTTGCCTGTTTCAATCAGGCATCCCATCGGGACTGACCTCCAGAAGGAAAGTGGTCAAGACAGATGCTATCAACTCAGGTTGGGGAGCTCTGTACGGAGTTAGACCGGCGTTCGGCTCCTGTTCAAGCCAGGAGTAATGCCTTCACATCAACTGCCTCAAGATGATGGCAGTTTTCCAGCCCTAAAAACCTTCCTGCCAGCCTTAAGGGGGCACCACATCCTGGTCCATTCAGACAACATGGCGGTGGTTGCCTTTATAAATCACTAAGGCTGTCTCAGGACCTCAATGGTATCGACCTCTACCTCCTCTCGTGAGCAAGAGGCATGATTTGGCATTCCCGGCCAGAGCTTTCATGTTTGGACCCTCGATGGGAGTCTTTGCAGGTCTTTGTGATTGTAATTAATACCATTTTTGAGGCTAGAGATCCGTCTACAAGTTTACTAGTCTAGTTTAGACCCTTAGAGTGTATGTTTAGCATTCTGTCCTGTTTCAGCAGTCTTAGAGTGTATGTTTAGCATTCTGTCCTGTTTCAGCAGTCAGAGCAGCCCTTTGTATGCTTCAGATGCCACTCTAAATGGCTCATTTTGGGAAATTCAGCTTTAAGGAACTACAGAAAACATGAAACAGAACAAGGGTTCGCAAACAAGAGCACAACATTTAAATCCATACAAAGCAATTGTAGTGTGAATACATGACACACAACATTAAATTGCAATTATATTTCAGAATTTTATGAAAACAGACAAAATGGATGCAACATTACAAATCCTAATATAAGATTGCAACTTAGCAATAAAACCCAATTATCATATTGCAGTTTCATCAAAACAACATTTTAGACAGTTTTAAAGAAAAATAGTTATTACAAAAATACATCTTGTGATGGTCATAGAACTGCTAACAACTGTTTATCAATGGAACTGCTCATCCATGGAAATGTTGCCATTGTTTTTTCTTTAGTTTTTCTCAGCTTGTGACTGTGTGCACAGCAGGTCATATCCTCCTCTGTTTGAGGTTTAGAAAAAGCAGGAGAAGGCTGCTGCTGTTGCTGATGACTCCGAGCTGCCTTTATCTGACTGAGGCTTTGGGTCAGAAGATTAATTAAATTCTGTGCTGCTGTTCCTACATCTGGATTTTCTCTCTGTTAAATGTGTAATGGTAGAATAATTATAAGGGATTACCTAAACAATTATTAACATAAGTGAGCATATGACCACTTTATTTTATTGGTTATCCATTTGCAGTTTGCTTCAAGAGACACAGTGTAACATCTAATTTGCAATGTAAGAATATCATAATCCTTAAAAATAAACAAACTCTATTGGCACTATAAAAAAGTGTGCACAATGACAGAAATGAATTCCAACACATTCACGTGAGCGAGTAAATGATCTGTAACTTCTTTAACTTATACAAACTGTTGATACTAATCACAAACAATATTCATTTTAACATCAGTGAAATAAAAAGAAACAATCAACTTGACATACCTAAAGTCCACCCGCATGCCTATTCTCAGCCATGCTGACTTCATCTGTTGCGATCTAAGTCTCCAGCGGATGACATAGCTTTGAGAGAGGCATCCCCTCCCTTGACTCCACCCCCACATCAAAGCAATGCCATAAAGTGAAACGCACAGAAATATGAAGAGCAAAAGCAAAACAGTATCACAAAAGCAGATTAAAATGAGCGTTGCAGATGATTTGGCAGATATTGGAAAGGAAATTTGTGTTGCAAAATCATTGCTGCTAATCTTGTGTCTCGAAGTCACCAAAGATAGATTTCTTCAATGTGATCAATGAAGCTCGAAACGCAGAGTTCCAGATGTCAAAATAAGACTTTATTAAACAAAGTAACAAAGCCGAGATAACGGTCGCCGCATCTGAAATCTCTGTCTGTCGGGGCATCCGCTTTATACCCTTTTTTTCCACCCAAATTAGGTAGTTCCGGTTTTTAATTGGCTGTGCCTGTCTGGTTTGCCACGATTTATTACCAGCCTACCTGGCCCATCTTTTAATGGTAGAATTTGGCCAGATCCGCCATTTTTTAAAAACTTTCATTTTACGGCTTCCCATTGGTTGGCGGTGTTCCCATAAGACATTCATCAAACTTGTTTACCTGTTCCTGTCATATTCTGGAAATCACCCAAATTTCATTGGGTTATTCAAGTTCATTGGTACACTACAATGGAAAATACCAACACTGCCCAATGGATGAGATAAGACTTACAATCTGCACTAAGACATCCAGTATTAGAGTAATTCAGTATATTGATCAGTATATGGATTACATTCTTGAACATTCATCATATTTTAAGTAAGATATTATCATATTGAGTAAATATCATAATATAAAGTAAAATACTAATAAATCTTTTGCAGAGGTAAAAAATGATCAAAGATCTTAAGCTTCTTTAACATGAGTCATTACATTTTGTAATTAAATTATATTTACGTTTGTGCAATTGCACTTTTTTATACTCAAAACCTTTGCATTTCTTTATTTTTGGTTGAAATGTTTTTGCTAAATACTTTATTTACTTTTGCAAATATATGTGGCATTAAATTGACTCCATAGACCCACCTACAGAAAAGGTGGTAGAGGCTGCCATGAACACTGCACTCCAGGGCTACGTTTCCCAAAAGCATTGTAAGCCTAAGTTGATCGTAGCTCCATTGGTTTCAATGGGTCTACGATGTACTTAAGCTTACGATGCTTTTGGGAAACGCAACCCAGGGCAGTACTCAATTATTCCGCATCTGATTGCCACAGTAAACCTGACTGCCACTACAGGTGGCTCGGTCAGCACACCAGCTTCTACCCATTCTGTAGAAGCCAGGAGCAGCAATCTAGAAAGAGGCCTAGGGACAGTCAGGCTCTTCTGGAGTTCTTGGAAAAAAAGAGGGAAGAGAGTAGGGAGAGAAAAGCAGATGAACATCCCAACATCAAGAAATTAACACACAAACAGATATACATATATAAATAAATCTATCTTCCTAAACAATATACATACACTCTTCTATGCAAACTTCTAGTGAACATGACTACATCTGGAGAGGCTACTCTTCACCCAGACACGGGCAGTTCATCAGGAGATGAAAGTGGGGAAGCAAGCCGTCCTCGGAGACAGTTCCCCGACAGGTGCCTCTCTGCTGCATTACTCATGTCATCCACGCTGTCATCTTGTCCCCGTGTTTCTTCCTCCTCAAGGATATGCCACACAGGGTGTGTGCTGCCACATAGATGTTGTGGAGGATGCAAAAGGCACCAATCTCCTTTGGGGTAAACAGAGGCCTGATCTCCAGGGCCCTCAAGAAAACGGAATGCTTGCACATCTTTAACATCCAAAAGGTGTGCTCAATAACGTTTCTTGCGTTTCTTGCCTTTGCATGATGCCTGTTGTAACAGGCGTCAACTTGGCCTGTTAATCAAAATTAATTTAGAGGATGTGGTGAACTTCAGTGTCACAAAATTAACACTGAGTGTGTGTCTAATGAGACAAAAAAGAGTGTTCCTACTTGCGACAGGCTGGTGGTATGGTGTCTTCATTGTAACGGGATGCTGCAGGCATCGGTATCCACCATCTCCCAACAGACAGTTTCAAGCTGGTAGATAAAGAGCCTGCTGGTACATTGGTGATCTGTGCAGGACAAGGGCATCATGTAAAGATCCTGGACTGATAATGTACACATCTATAAATGCACCCTTGGTGTCACAGATGCTCTGCAGTATAAAGGAAGAAAAATGTTTTCTGTTTATTTTTTTTATGGCTCGGGAGGAAGAATCCAGCAGCACAGCGGATAGCTTCATGACCAGCAAAGCCTTTTCATATTACTTGCTGCATCCCAATTCACATACTTGCATCCTAAATAGTATTCAAAATTAGAATTAGTGCACTGTAAAAAATAAAAAATAAAAATAAATTCATGTATGTATTGAGGGAGTGACACACTGGTCTCAGTGGGAAATATGTCTGCATGGTTTTGTGTGTGCGTGTGTGTGTTTTAATAAACTTAATTTTGGAAACAGTAGAAAATATGGTTTCTTACTGTAAAATGAGCATGTTTTTTGGTACAAGTGACTCAAAGCAACTCATAGGGCAATCTAAACATGTTCACTTGATTATTAAGTGGGTTTTGTGTATGAGCACAGTTGTTTTATTCACAATGTAATGTAATTGTATAAGTGTTTTGTGAGCTAGAGCTTTTGAATTAATTGACAAATTGGCACTAATTGCGAGCATTTAGTAAACAGACCATCATTATCTGAGGTAGTTTTGTTAGCTTAAAAATTCCAAATATATATTTATTTAATAAATGTGGTATTTATCTTAATTGCAGGATTGTGCTCTTTCTTGGTGTGAAAGCTAGAAAATATGTTTTCTTGCCAGCTTTGTGCACACACATATACAGTACTATACCAGTATTCTTGAGGCATATACACATTCACATTCATGTTGCCAATTTCAGGTTTAATTGTGCTTTGCCTGCTTGCAATTAGAGTTTCAAAGAGTTTTCACCTTTAAAACATTGTTGTCGACACAAAGAGGGAAGATATAAGTTCAGTTGACCTCATTTGCATTAAGGTCATGTTGACTGGTGTCAAGTGCAAAACTCTGAAGAGGTTTATCATATTAAAATACATATTCCTTTCCTCTCTAATGTTTTATGACTATTTCAGCAATGTGGCAAAACTTTTTCAATTGTGTCCACATTTACAGCACGTATTTAGAAAACATTGTGATTGTTCAGAGGTAAACCTGACTGATTGCAAACGTAAGTGTTCTGAACGGCACTCTCTTTGCAGTGCTACTAATAACGCCAAACAACACACCTTTGCTGAAATTAAGTTCTATTTTTTAGGCAACTTGCTCCGTTTTATTTAAAATTGTGATCTAAATATCAGCTTTCATCCTGTACTGTTCAAATAATTGTTGATCGCCTTAAGGAAATTCATGAAATGAGTCCGTTTTTTAAATTGAGAGAAAAGTTGAATGCATT
Source organism: Acrossocheilus wenchowensis (assembly GCA_029620275.1). NCBI lineage: Eukaryota > Metazoa > Chordata > Actinopteri > Cypriniformes > Cyprinidae > Acrossocheilus > Acrossocheilus wenchowensis. The sequence continues at coordinate 2,029,807 of JAJUBA010000524.1, read as the reverse complement.
GGAGCTTGCAGAAACAGAGTTTTATGAAGAGGCTAAAAGCAACTTTCAGTAAAGTCTAAGACTGATTCTTAAGAGCTGACTTAAGTGTTGTGAATTAAGGACTACAATGATTTCCTCAGTCTCTGAATCAGCCAATAGGGAGTCTGCAGAGGTGAAGTCCCAGCAACATGACATTGTTTATAAATCAAGACAATACAATTGTTCTGTTATTTAAATTTATTTTTAAAGGTAGCTTTACATTATGTGCATAAACATTACAAATAACTACACTTTTTTTACACAAATACAAATAAGTACTTTTATATTTTACAATCTTGCACGATTTTATTAATAGGTTTACAGATTAATTAAATTCACAAATGGATTCTATTTATGTAATTAAGCTGACTAATCCCATCACTCAAATTGCACTCTCAGCTGTATATAAAAAGAAAGACCAATATTCCAAACTCTTAAAAATGGAATCAAAAAGAAAACCAAACTGGTCCAAGGAAGAAAGTATTCTTCTAGTGCAATCAGTCCTTAAATGGAAAGACATCATACGAGGAAAATTCAGTCTGTAACAAGTAAAGACAAAAAAAAAAAAAAAAAAAAAAAAAAAAAAAAAAATGTATGGCAACAAATTGCCATGACTATAAATGCACCATTTCCTCAGACAAGCCGGTCTGCTGAAGACTGTGAGAAAAGGTGGTACAATGTATTGGTAACATCTCGCAAAGAGAATGCAGCATACAAGGAAAGCATGCGTGCGGCAGGTACAATTTATTTTAATCTTACTAAACTCTTTTTTAAATATGAAATGATAGTTTCTGTGTGGTCAGTAGCTGAGTTCTTGTCAAATAGGTGGAGGCCCTCCATGTAATCCTCTGAGATTGCTGAAATGGTAGAGGAGATACTGGGAACGGCCAATCCTTCCATTTGTGGCATTGCCGATGCCCTGGACCCTACACTGCTCAAATTAAATGAGTTACAAAGATGGTAAGAAAATTAATGTGAATTATTTTTTTCTTTATTAAATTGTCATTAGTTACTTTAATCTATGGACACTGAAGAAAAAACACCACACCACATCAGATTGAATAAACATGTTTGCACTGTTTAATATTTTCTGCATGTGAATGTAGTGCTGATGGAGCCAGGCCATCTGATGTGCCACATTGCACCACATCTCAGGATGTCTTCCTGTGTCCTCCAGAAGAGGCTTCTGCTTCTGCTGGTATATTACGAGCTTTGCAAATATTATGCAAAATGCTGCAAGCCATAATAAATGCGACTAGCACGCTCAGGGGACTGTCTAATCTCTCCATGAAGGACATGGGATCTCCTTTTGAGCTGTCCAATTCCTCTCTCAACCACAGCTCTTGTTGCTTTGTGTGCTCTTCAAGATGAAAAATGATACAAGAACAAATCAAGAATGCACTTATTGAACAAAATTGGTGTCTTACTAAAGTTCAGTCCTGTACAGTACCTGTTATAATTGAGCTGCTGTTCACCTTGTGGTCTTCTGTAAGGGGTAAGCAGCCAGCGTTATAAAGGGTATCCTGAGTCACCCACCAGATGTATGTATGTCTGTGTATATAATAAAAAGTGGTGCAACGGATCACAAAACTCACGGTTTGGATCATATCATGGATTTTGAGTCACAGATCGGATAATTTTTCGGATCAGCAAAAAACAAACAAAGCAAAAAACTTTTATTTTCATTTACTATTGAAAGCTTACTTTAAGTACTTCTAAACCACAGCAAAAACTACTAGCTGAACTAAAAGTCAGCAATAAAACAAGAACAATTACACAAATTACAAGCATGGATGAATACAGCATAAAGTTACAATAAATTCAGTAACACTAGAAGGTATTTATAGGCTGCTGTCTCTTTAAGACCAAATGCACGTACCTAATACTGACACACATCCAGTTTCTTTCTTAGCTGTTTCGGTTCACTTAAGACATAACCGAATGCGTTTACCAGAATACTTGCCAAAACGGGTGTTTCCATTCAAAGAGAAGTGAAAGAGATCTGTGTGAATCGCGCAGTCTGAATTGCGCCTCTCTCTCTGTGCGTGTGGTCGCTTCGGGTGTGTGCAGCAGCGGTAAAAAAATAACACACATGTTCTCTTTTGCTTTGTATGGGTAAATTGTCAAGACAAAACACGTGCAAATAATAAACTTTCACTCTATGATGGTTAACCCACAAATCACATGCGTGCCGAACCGTGGGGTCTGGTCCGTATGGATCATGGATCATCTACGATCCGTTGCACCACTAATAGATATATGAAGAGTACAGATGCAAAACCCTCTAAAACCCTGTTTATCTGCGCTTCAATATGAAGTTACGGTGCCGGCTTGGAGTAATACGGTGTCCGTATACGGTGACCATTAAAGACTGTTGCGTTTTCGTTACAGTGTAACCGTAATGTAATCTGATCTGTCACTGAAGCACTTTATTAGACAAACGAATTAGATTGCGATCTACCAAACAGCTCCATATAGCCTAGCAAAGCACTGTAAAGACTATACCTTGGCAGCAATACATAATCGTGAATAACCTTTAAAAAATGTTTTTATTATTATTATTATTTCCTTTTTGTTATGCAGATTATTCACCAGGCTGTTGCTTCTAGTTGGACGTGTGTGGACTTGAATGCCGTAGCATGTATGATCAATCATAAAATCAGTATTAACAGTTCGCAATTAACTCCATATCGTTAATAGTCACATTTCTATGCAATAGCCTACATGAGATAGCCCATGATCACTAGATTGTATAGGCTACAGGTGTTACTGTAACGATTTTGTAAGTGGTGATCAGCAACAAAATATTGATAATGAGGAAGTTACTGCCTTTTGCCTTGAAGTTACTGTACTCTGCCTTTGCATTTTCTGCTAAATGTGAGAAGTTACACCAAAATAGGGGTAAAAATCAAGTTTGAGCTCACAATTTTTTAATGTAGGTCATTTTCATTACTAAAACATCTAATTGCCAAATTTCCAGTGTCCTAGCTATAATTAATTTGGCTAGACAAATAAAAAACTTTAAAGTCATTTTTCTCAGTTTCAAACTCTAGCGCAGGGGTAGGCAACTCCTGGAGTGCCGCTGTCCTTTAGAGTTTAGCTCCAAACAAGCTCTAATCAAACACACCTGAACAAGCTAATCACGGTCTTCAGAATTACTAGGGCTACAGGCAGGTGAGGTTTTTTTCAGGGTTGGAGCTAAACTCTGCAGGACATCGCCCCTCCAGGGCCGACGTTGCCTACCCCTGCTCTAGCGAGTTAGGGTCTTTTGCCTTTGTAGGGCAGTATAGATACCTATTACATACCTGAATCAATGCACTGAGTCTATGTAGCTGTGTTTAAGTATTTTTTTACTTCAACCATATAAAACAAAAATTACTTGCATGAACACCAAACAGTCATCAAGGCATCTTTTCAGAATATAATATCTACAGTATTGTAACCGGCTTAACTTGCCTGAGGTTCTGGGAATAAAGTAGACCATCTCTCCTGGAAATCTTCACTTGGTGGGCTGAGAATGACTTCCTCCGTATGAGAATGTTTTAGACATTTTCTCTGCAATGAGCCTAGTCACACCTCTACTCTTTTTGAAAGACATCCTGGGATTTTTAAATGACCACAGAGAGTCAGGACCTCGGTTTAAAATCTCATCCGAAGGACGGTACAGTATAGTGTCCCCGTCACTATACTATGGCGCTAGGACCCACACAGACCACAGGGTGAGCACCCCCTACTGGTCTCACTAGCACCTCTTCCAGCAGCTACCTAGTTTTCTCAGGAGGTCTCCCATCCAGGTACTGACCAGGCTCAACCCTGCTTAGCTTCAGTGAGTAACCAGTCTTGGGCTACAGGGTGATATGGCTGCCAATATATGTTGAGACATAGCCTCCAGTGGAGAGAAATGTAGCCTACCTCTGCAGTAAAAGTTTAAACAAGTATAAAACTACACATAGACAACGTACTGAAATAGTAGGCTAAACTAATTATACAAATAGGCTACTATAATCAAACTAGTTAAAGTTCAGGTGAGCTTGTGATTCAGCTATGTAAATGTACCAAAATATAATCTAAACATTAATATCCCTTACGAAAATTAACCATGGTTTCACTAAATAAATACCCTGGTATTTGTAGTAAAGCTGCCTATATTGAAATGGTAACCTGCAAAAAAAAAAACATTACCACCACACTTTTACTATAGTAAAACCAACTTTAATTTTCATAAGGGATATCATAGTTTATTATCATATTTGTGTTTATATATAGTATAGTAATATACATGCCTTGTACAACATGTAAAACTAAAAGTGGCCTGTAAGGAGATATTTCATATTTCAACCAATATACCAACAGATTTTAGTCTGACAATAGCCTGATTGGAAAAATCCAACTAAAATTATATAGCTTTTTATATAAGGCCGAGCAACATTTTAACTCATGAAGTTAAGAATAAAAGGCTACTGTCAGGAATTATATTAGTGGCTCTTTAAAATGCAAATGTTCGTCATCCGAGTCACTCAATATATGTATATTCTATATCCCGCAATCCAACAGAGGATAAGAGGTACCGAGAATGGATCGGTTTTTATAGGGAAAGACTGCCTAGTTAAATGTTCAGCCATGTCACTCCTGATTTTTGAACTAATCAATCATGTTAACAGTTTTACAGCACTTGTGAATTTCACTTACACTGTAGTAGGGTCGCTTTTTGAAAACATCTAAATGGTTAATTATAGAGATAGTAAGACAGAAACTCACCTGTTCCCCACTCATACTGGTCTGAAAAGGTCTCGGGAGACTAGTGTAAATTGACCGACAGCGCCATCTGCTGTTTTTGGAAAAGAAAGTTGTTCAATTGCATTTGTGAGAAAATCTGCCAACACGCATTTGTGAGAAAATCAAGCCAAGTTTCCTCATAAAAAGGCAAAGGAGTCTCACAGTTGTAACACACAATACATATATTTGTCCATACCTCTGCATTTTCTCTCAAATAGAGTTTTGTATTTGCAAATCACTTTTCTTTGCAAAGGAGATTGTTTATTTGCAAAACACTGGATTTGTTTGATGAATATTGGCACAAAATTCGCTCCATATATAACGCTTTCAATAAAAGCCCCATAAAACTTTATTTTAAAGAAATACATTCTCATGTATCATGCCAATTGCATAGTCAAATAATAAGAAACCAGTTAAGAAGTGTTTAAATACATAACATCAATTACTCAAAGGTGAATTTAAGAGTTAGATTTTTTTTGTTGTTGTTTTAAGCGGTTTGCTTTCACACTACAATTTCTGGTTCACTTCCAAAAAGGGCAAACAAAACCACACGTGTGCTAAGGTCATCCATTCATTGGACAGAAATCCTCAAGCAGGGAAAACAGTAAGTGCAAAAACAGGCTAATCATGGAGATCTTTCGTAGTGCATTTTTTAAATTCTTTTACTGATTAGGTGTTATCAGATACTAACGCAATATAAAGAAACTTATGAGCATCAAATGAGACAATGTCATACGATGTTGTAATTACGACTCGCCTAAAATAAAATCTATAGATATAAAATACTTATAGCATATCAAAATGTTAGTTCAAAAATGTAACCTTGATAGATGTGCACTATTAAGCCCATATCCAATCGCGGAAGTGGAAGCTGAAGCGCACTTCAGGACATCAGTGGAAACAAATTAAATATGCCATAATTGTTTCTCATAAAAGGTAAGAATAATACATCATTCGGAACTGTACAGGGTCTATTTTTATTTGTGTGCACTCACAATATCAACAAAACACTATGCTTTACTAAAATAAAGAAAACTAATAGGATGCACTTGCCGTCCCGGTCTTGAACAGGAGCACTTCACAAAAATGAACCGAAACTCAGTGAATATTTTCCTTACAGACATGATGAATATATCTATAGAAAGCTTTGAATTATTACAAAATGAAATAATTCATATCCAAAACAAAAACTCTTTCATTATGTAATCCGTAAAGATGCATTTCTTTCTAAAGACGCATCCAATGAGGAGATGGCGAGTCAGGATTTTTAACTTTGTGACACTGACTCAGAAAACACTAGTTTATTAATAAATAATTCAAATATCTCCTTACTATTTCCCCCAGACACATTCATTGTAAACTGTTGCTGGGGCTTTGCGGCAAGCTTTAGCCTATTTAGTGTGCTCACGACACGTTGCTGTGTGCCATGGTCACGAAAACTCATAATTTTAAGCATTGCGGTTTAAAAACAAGTGATATTGAAATGCAAACAACAACACTATATGCATGAGCTGTGTGTTTGTTTCTAAGTGTGCTTTCTGCAATTGGGTCGGATCAAGGTCTGTTCATATTCACACCTTAAATGGACCGTACCAGAGTTCGTTTGTAAGCGGACCGGGACCACCTCCTCTGCTGGGTCTCGGTACGGTTGTTTGGTCCGCACCTGAGTGCGATTGCTGTATTCACACCTGCCCAAAATGAGTTTATGGACTGTCTAATTAATATTAACATTACTAAAATTCCTTTGTCTTTTGAGGTGTAACATAAAGCTTCCTTAATTAAAATGTTGGGAATATGTATAACCGCCTGTAAATTATTTATTTGCCAAACAACAGCAATTTTCTGCAAATCTGTGCCAGTTACAGAGAGACTGAATTGAGCAGATCCACAACAGCTTTGATGTTTCGTTTCATGAGCAAGAAACACTGTCTGCGAATTGCTTACCCAAACGGCAAAACGTGCTGTTGCGTATGTGTGTGCTTTATTAACTGAATATTGATCAAATTACAATTGACAAGAAAACTGTGTTTTAAATCTAATAAACTTTCACACAGTAACTGCTGGCCTAGCACTGATGTTCAGGAACTGCTGTAATGTACAACTTCAGGAGAATACTATTGGTTTTCACAGATGACATGCTGCTGTTGTATTTTTCAGGTCAGTCATAGTGGAGTTATAGCTGTCATAATGTTCAATATGATTTCAGACAGTCTATTAAATGACTGCTGGTTCTTTGATTTTTCCTCTGATTGATGTGCTTATGTAATATCTCTTCCTCTGTCATATCTAATAGTACCACTAGGATCACACTGTAACAGTGATTCACTCATTATTACACAAAAACACTGTCACTGAGCTAGTCATTTTCTTTTGCTTTCATTGACATAAAAACAATGGTTCCCACAAATGCATGCTGCAGTTCACCATTGCAGGCATGGACATTAATTTAATTACTGCAAAAACTCTAGTCTGCAGCTACTACAGATAGTAAAGGCACATCAAAACTAAAAGAGTGCATTACTGCCATCTAGTGTTAATTCAGGCAGCTTTTTATGGCTCACTTGCATAAGAAGAGACTGTCTGATGGTTATATACAGTGAAGCACAGGCACGGGTTGATCATTTAATGTATATACACACACACACACACACACACACATATATATAGCTGGCAGCTGGAATGAAAACCAGGGTCATTTATAAAAGAAACTTTGCAAATAAGAAATTTCGGATGTTTTTTTATTTTATTTTAAGTATTGTTTTTATCTTCTCAGTATTGTTGTTTTCAAAGGGGACATATGATGCCCCTTTTCACAAGATGTCTCACAAGAAGGGTCTCTCTTAGGTGGTCACCTAAACATAAGTAGTATTAGATCGAAAAGTGATGAAGTTCATCATCTCTTACTAAACTCAAATTTAGATTTCCTTTGTTTATCAGAGACTTGGCTTTACGAAAATGTTTCTACTGCAGTGGTTCAGGTTCCTGGTTTTAATGTTTTTAGAAAGGATAGAGAAGGTTCCAATGGTGGTAGAGTAATGATATATACAGTATTGTTCAAAATAATAGCAGTACAATGTGACTAACCAGAATAACCAAGGTTTTTAGTATATTTTTTATTGCTACGTGGCAAACAAGTTACCAGTAGGTGCAGTAGATTCTCAGAAAACAAACAAGACCCAGCATTCATGATATGCACGCTCTTAAGGCTGTGCAATTGGGCAATTAGTTGAAAGGGGTGTGTTCAAAAAAATAGCAGTGTCTGCCTTTGACTGTACAAACTCAAAACTATTTTGTACAAACGTTTTTGTTTCTAGGATTTAGCAATCCTGTGAATCACTAAACTAATAGTTGTATGACCACAGTTTTAAAACTGCTTGACATCTGTGTGGCATGGAGTCAACCAACTTGTGGCACCTCTCAGCTGTTATTCCACTCCATGATTCTTTAACAACATTCCACAATTCATTCACATTTCTTGGTTTGCTTCAGAAACAGCATTTTGATATCACCCCACAAGTTCTCGATTGGATTAAGGTCCGGAGATTGGGCTGGCCACTCCATAACATTAATTTGCTCGTTTACTAGTGTGTTTGGGGTCATTGTCTTGTTGAAACAATCATTTCAAGGGCATGTCCTCTTCAGCATAGGGCAACATGACCTCTTCAAGTATTTTAACATATGCAAACTGATCCATGATCCCTGGTATGCGATAAATAGGCCCAACACCATAGTAGGAGAACATGCCCATATCATGATGCTTGCACCACCATGCTTCACTGTCTTCACTGTGTACTGTGGCTTGAATTCAGAGTTTGGGGTCGTTCACAAACTGCCTGTGGCCCTTGGACCCAAAAAGAACATTTTACTCTCATCAGTCCACAAAATGTTCCTCCATTCTCTTTAGGCCGTTGATGTGTTCTTTGGCAAATTGTAACCTCTTCTGCACATGCTTTTTTTAACAGAGGGACTTTGCGGGGGATTCTTGAAAAATAGATTAGCTTCACACAGACGTCTTCTAACTGTCACAGTACTTACAGGTAACTCCAGACTGTCTTTGATCATCTGGAGGTGATCATTGGCTGAGCCTTTGCCATTCTGGTTATTCTTCGATCCATTTTGATGGTTGTCTTCCGTTTTCTTCCACGTTTCTGGTTTCACTCTCCATTTTAAGGCATTGGAGATCATTTTAGCTGAACCTATAAGTTTTTGCACCTTTTATAGGTTTTCCCCTCTCCAATCAACTTTTTAATCAAAGTACGCTGTTCTTCTGAACAATGTCTTGAACGACCCAGTTTCCTCAGGCTTTCAAATGCATGTTTAGCAAGTGCTGGCTTCATCCTTAAATAGGGGCCACCTGATTCACCTGTTTCTTCACAAAATTGATGACCTCAGTGATTGAATGCCACACTGCTATTTTTTTGAACACACCCTTTCAACTAATTCAACTAATTGCCCAATTGCACAGCCTTAAGAGCGTGCATATCATGAATGCTGGGTCTTGTTTGTTTTCTGAGAATCTACTGCACCTACTGGTAACTTGTTTGCCACGTAGCAATAAAAAATATACTAAAAACCTTGATTATTCTGGTTAGTCACATTGTACTGCTATTATTTTGAACAATACTGTATAAAGGATACTATTCAGTGTAACGAAATCCAATGGGTGAATTACCAGGAATTGGAATGCATTGGTTTAAACATTGCCTTATTTCCACAAATGCCGTTTACACTCATTGTAATTTATCGTCCCCCTTCTTCTAATCGCAGTTTGTATGAAAATTTTGAAACTTTACTGAAGGAATGTAATTTTAACAAGGAGGTAATTATCATGGGTGATTTCAACATTAACTGGGAAGATAAATCTACTAAGAAAAATCTTAAGCAGATAACTGATAGTTTTGATCTTAAACAGTTAATTAGTGGACCTACTCGAATAACCAATTCTACTAAAAGTCAAATTGATCTAATATTTACTAATAGAACTGAGCGAATTTTGAAATCCTGTAATATGTTACTTGATCCAATGATTTAGGTACATCAACTGGTGTTCCGCAAGGATCTATCTTGGGCGACTTACAAATGAGGAAAAATGGGAAAATATATGGATTATGTGTGTGCGTGTGTGTGCGTTTTGTTTTTTTGCAAAGATGATTAATTCTAATACAATATTCTCATCGGTTCTCTATCAGCTGTGACATAGGCTATAAATCTGCATGTTTTTTTTATATTTTATCCAAGGTTTTACCTTAATAGAAGGCATTTTCCCACTAATCTCATTAACTTTCATTTAAAATTCTTACATTTCATCTATAAATTCAATTATAATAATGTGATTGTTATTATCTATACGTTATCAAATTAAATAATGTACACTGAAAAAAATACAACTACATTAAATTATAAGATTCTTTAAAAAAAAAGAAAAAAAAAAAGAATATACAAACAAGAAATGATGGTGGAAATGATACTTTTCAACTAAATTAAAACGCCAGTAGTTGCCAGTAGTGAGCGTTTAATGAGTGAGTCATTGAGTCGTTCATTCAAACGATTCGTTCAAACAGCAGATTCATCAGATGTTTATGCATGAGCTAATGAAACTTTGACTCAACCGATTCGTTCAAAACACTGAATTATTCAGCAATGAATCGGACGGTTGCTGTGAGATGCTCTGTGGTTCCGCCAAAAATATAAGTGACCTAATATTATTGTATTTGCTCATTGAACTGTTTATAGAACTATTAAACAGTCGTAATGGTGAGTGAGTTGCAACTAACTGTATTTAAATATAAAAACTTTCCATTTTGAATTGTTACCTCAGTATGCTGAGTTTCTTAGTGTTGCGTGTTTTGATTTCTCCTCGAGAGCTGCGTGAACCTCGCCTCAGCATCGCAACCTTATACTGTCAATATATGCATGATATACAGTAGCTATATCCACTATTCAACACTTACTCTAAATGTAATAAAAATCAGAATAATACTTGCGTTTTGGTGTTTACATAGTTATTTTTGGTTAGTGATGTTTTAATCATGTTACTTGTCTGGCATTAATGAACGTTAATGTCGAGCCCTAGAGTCTATCTGCCGGGGCTTAGTCCCGGACGGCCCTGGCCCAATTTAATCCCTGTATGTATGTATGTATGTATATATATATCTCTCAGTGGCGAGCAGTGACTTTTTTAACCGGGTAAGCTGAGTGCTAAGATTAAGGACCCCTCCCCCCCTCCATCGCTTTTAGGACACACTCAAAGAGGAAAACACCGTGGCAGGTGTCAATTTAAAAGTATGCACATTCCTACCTTATGCTATTTGTAAATTAAATTCATCTCCAGTCCTTATTCTATCGTTTCAGGTTTATCCATAGTTATTCGAATGCTAGAAAACAGCTGATTTTCCAAGTTAAAACGGCCAAATATAACATTTACACGTAGTTACGTTATGATAAGTAATATTCAGAGCGTGGGGAGATGGGGGATTTCCCCGGACTACGTCTCTGCATCAACTGAATGAATCTTTTTTTTTTCCCCATTTATTTTTCATTCCCAGTGAATAGGAGTTAAAACTCCCACCCGGATGACAATAATAGACCATGCAAAATACAAAAAAATTAAAATAAAATAAAATAAAATAAAATAAATAATAACAATATTAATAATATATTTAAAATATTGCCAAGTAACGTTGCAAACAACAATAAAATCACAGAAGGACTTTAACTGTAAGCGACACAAGTATACGGAAAACAAAGGTATTGTTTCCTATTTTTTCCTGATGTTTGTTATTATTTCAAAATTTGTATACATTTTTATTAACTTTTATTTATTTATTTACTACTTAGACAATGTTGATGGCGTTATTGTCAACATGCCTATGACCAGATATGTTTTTAGTGGACTTTCAAAATTTGCTTTGCTTGAGAAAGCATGAAAATATACAGTTATGATTTTTATTTATTTTTATTTTTTTCATATGATTTCGTCGGGTTAGTTTTGCATCAAACACAATGTAATTTTCGGCAATCGAGATCTGGCAGCAAAAGCGCATTTTTCCACCTGGGCGAGCGCTTCTCGGACAGCTTACCCCGCTCATGAAATCAGCCGTCTACCAGCTAAACACTGAGAACGCGCTACAATCCTGACGAGTCACAGCCACAGAGCGGAGGCACCAAAGCTGCGGAGAATCCGCTTACCCGGAAGCTTCCGTCACTGTCTCACTGACGTAGATTTACAGAAAATGACCATTTTTTTTTTAATAAATAATTTTACATACTTATTCCCAACACTTTAAGCTTTAAGTCACATCTCAAATGACAAGAGATCAACTTATAATCATATTTATATTCATTAGCCCGTGAACTCATTCTCTCAGACGGCCTGGGTATGTGGCGCATTCGCAGCTTATATGGACGGAACGCCACTGATATAGATATATATATATATATATATATATATATTGTTACTTTGGTCCCAGCTCTCTGCAGGTCATTCACTAGGTCCCCCCGTGTGGTTCTGGGATTTTTGCTCACAGTCCTTGTGATCATTCATCACGGGGTGAGATCTTGCGTGGAGCCCCAGATGGAGGGCGATTATCAGTGGTCTTGTATGTCTTCCATTTTCTAATAATTGCTCCCACAGTTGATTTCTTCACACCAAGCTGCTTACCTATTGCAGATTCAGTCTTCCCAGCCTGGTGCAGGTCTACAATTTTGTTTCTGGTGTCCTTTGACAGCTCTTTGGTCTTGGCCATGGTGGAGTTTGGAGTTGGACTGTTTGAGGTTGTGGACAGGTGTCTTTTAAACTGATAACGAGTTCAAACAGATGCCATTAATACAGGTAACGAGTGGAGGACAGAGGAGCCTCTTAAAGAAGTTACAGGTCTGTGAGAGCCAGAAATCTTGCTTGTTTGTAGGTGACCAAATACTTATTTTACCAAGAAATTTTACCAATGAATTCTTTAAAAATCCTACAATTTTCTGGATTTTTTTTTTTTTTTTTCTAATTTTGTCTCTCAGTTGAGGTATACCTATGATGAAAATTACAGGCCTCTCTCATCTTTTTAAGTGGGAGAACTTTCACAATTGGTGGCTGACTAAATACTTTTTTGCCCCACTGTACATGGTAATAGTCTGACACAAGTTTCAAATGGACTTACGAATTTTATGGTTAATGTGTCAGCATGGTTAAAAGAGAATTGCTTACAACTAAATGTGTCCAAAACAGCATGTATGTTTTTCTTTAAATCTAACAGTATTACTAAAGAGTCAGCTGTTTACGTATCAGGGGTGAGGCTGCAGGTAGTGCCTCAATATAAATATCTGGGAATACTGATTGATTCTAAACTTACATTTAAAGCTCAAGTTAAAATGTTTGTAAGCAGGTTAAGTTTAATCTCTATAATTATAAGTTTACTAGAGATTATATGTCATTGGAGGCAGCTAAGATGTATATGTATTCTATGGTTATTTTTCACATGACTTACTGTTTAACCACCTGGTCTCAGGCGAGTTCAGTGACTCTAAAACCATTAGAGTCCTTATATAAATGTAGACTTAATGTACCGATTTCTTATCAAAGACTTAATCATCATTGTCCAATACTGAATAAATATCATTTAAGTTGGGAAAACATTATTAAGTATGCAAATGTATGCTTGATGTATAAAATTATTTATAGTTTATCTTCTCCCCCTCTTGGTCAGTTAGTTAGTATTAGAACAACTGATTATCGCTCTACAAGAAGCACATTAAGAGGAGACTGTATCATACCGCTTAGACAAAGTAATTTTACTCAGTCTGCTTTTTCTTTCAAAACTGCACGAGAATGGAATACTATTCCGACAACTATAAGAGATCTAGACACATTTGCTTTATTTAGGGTTCAATTGAAGAACTGGTTAATTTGTACTCAGATTTGTCAACACTAGAATTTTATATCTGCTAGCTATCCTATTATTGTTTGTATCTTGTTTGCATAGTTTTTAATTGATCCTATTTTCAATAGACTACTGTATGATTTGTATTGTGTAATTATTAAATGTTCTAGTTTGTATTTTTAATTACATTTTCTTTATGGTGACTTGTAACATCTTGTCCAGGGACTACGGATGAAAAATAGCCTTTGGCTAATTCTGGTACATTTATAGGAATGTTTTATTAATGTACAATGTCCCTGTCAACTAAAAGTAAAAAATAATAAAATGTAATATAAATCTCAGGTGTTCCTATAATGTGTCTGTGAAGTTTCAGCTCAAAATAACCCACATAAGTAGTTGTAACCAATACTGTACGTCACTTTGATGATTTATGACCCCATCAGCGTTGATCGACAGGTTGTCATATGTCAAATGTGAACATGGGTAGATTTATGACCTGATTTATGGCTATATGACCCCTCTGTCACCCTGACTGTCACAGGGGTCCTGTCTGACATGACAGTAGGGTGTGTAAATCAAAAACTCTAAACAGATGACATTTGATTTGACATTTGTTGGATTTATGACTGGATTTATGATGTTTTTATCATTCACCTGGGCCATGGCATTTTTATGGAGTTCCTTCCTGGTCTGTAGCTAACGGTCAGTCTGGAGGTGTTGGGCTTCTTCCTGATTGTGGAAAAATGGCTGAGCAAAGTGTTTCCCTTACGAAAATTAACCATGGTTTTTTTGTAGTAACCATGGTTTAACTATGGTTTTTGCAGTAAAACCATAGTAACTACAAAATGAACCATGGTTTTACCACAGTAACCATAGTTAAACTATGGTTTTTGCAGTAAAACCATAGTAACTACAAAATGAACCATGGTTTTACCACAGAAACCATAGTTAAACTATGGTTTTTTGTAGTAAAACCACAGTAACTACATAATAACCATGGTTTAACTATGGTTTTTGTAGTAAAACCATAGTAACTACAAATGAACCATGGTTTTACCACAGTAACCATAGTTAAACTATGGTTTTTGTAGTAAAACCACAGTAACTACATAATAAACCATGGTTTAACTATGGTTTTTGTAGTAAAACCACAGTAACTACATAATAAACCATGGTTTTACTATGGTTTTGTAGTAAAACCATAGTAACTACATAATAAACCATGGTTTAACTATGGTTTTAGTAGTAAAGCCATAGTAATTACGAGAATGATCATGGTTTTACTACAGTAACTATGATTTATCTATAGTTTTTGTAGAAAACCATAGTAATTGCAAAATGAACTATGGTTAACCGCATTTGCAGTAGAACCATTACAAAATAACCCATGGTTTTTCAAAAGTATTAACTACCGATTTAGTTATTTCTTACTCTTAAAAAAAAAAATAGGGCTCAATAAATTAATCATAATTAATCTCATGATTTCTGAAAATGAAACAATCAAATTTGGCAAATGTGGTGTCAGTTATTACAAAAAATACACTCTTAAAAAATGGTTATTTGGCAGGGTGTATGGTTCCATGAAGAACCTTTAATATCCAAAAGAACCTATCCTTGCACAAAAGGTTCTTTAGACTATATAATGGTTCTTCACAATCAACATTTTTGTAATTTTTTTCTGGAAAGTGAGATCAAGTGAACTAAATATTCCTTGCTACCTGGTCCAGAACTAATTCCAGACTCATTTTCTTTTAGTTGTGTCAATTAAAGCTCAATAAAGTATTAATTTTTAGTTATAAATAGTGTCGAGGTGTTTTTTTTTTTTTTTTTTAATTAAAAAAAGACCAGTAGATCAGTCCTTTATACTTTTTTATGCTGTTTTGCATGACTCAAAAATGTATTATGCTAGTTATTTAGCAAAAGCAAAGTTTAGTATAAAAATCCTGTTTTAAAATTAAATAAAAAGGCTGAGTGATACAAATGTTAAAATATAATTTATTTTTATTTTTTTATTTATCCCACTATCATACATTTTGCACCATGTATTGGTCGTAGAGCTACAAAATGAGTTTCAAATTCGCGATTTAAAGAAAGATTTTAAGAGGTTTATGAATGCTGCATGACTGACGTGTTTAAATGGACTCGCGCGCTGAATTCGCGCGCTCATTCAAACGCTGGAGCGGAGGGAGTTGCCATGGAAACGGTGTGCAACACTGTAACTGACGAACAGTAAATCTCCGTCTCTCGCTTGTTTTTCACTGATTTCAGGTGAGTTTAGTCCCTAACACACAAATATCACATACAGCTGTTCCAGAAACTTTCTTACATGTAACTGACATGTTTCTGTTGAATATTACTTCACAGAAATGTTTTACAGTCTTCGAAAAAGTCCGCTAGCATCTGTTTCAGACGAGGTATGTTAGGCTAACTCTGAAGCTTGAGCTCTTATTTATGAAGTTGGGTTTTTTAATAACATCTTATGTGTAGATGAGAGGTTTTGATAGCTTTGTAAAGGGTTGCTGTCATTTGTCAATGGTTTATTGGAAGTTGTCTAAGTTATTTAACCTAAAATATGTGCTGTACTGTTAATGGGTGACGTCACTTACAGAAGCACGAAGTAATGAATCTAACATTAGTTCAAAAGTGCTTTGATCTTTCATGGTAAACAAATATTGATAATTAAATTGTTCTGTGGTTTCAGGAGTGATAACATAATCTTTCTACAAAGGAAGAGAAGCTCCAAGATTTCAAAATTCTGAAGGGAGCTGCTGACAGAAATGCAGAAAACACAGGTGAGCATAGAAGAAATATGCATTCATATGCATTTTTTTTCACCATATTTCTTATATCACCATGCATCTGTTATATTACAGTTCATTAAAGGAAGGTTTTGACAGTAGTGACACAAACCTAAATACATAAATGTTAATAATTTTATTTTAAGAAATGTTTTGTGTATGTGTGTGCATGTACCGTTTTCTTTTCTGCATTTCACTTCTGCTCTAGCTTGCTTCCTTTAAATAAAGCTAAATATCGTTGGCTCTGTGATAAATGCATATTATGTTTCTAGATTATATGGCCGTGCAGCAGAGGAGCGCAGAGTCTCCTGTCGGACAACATCTCTAAGTCGCTATGAACCATGTGACTAGTAAGTAAAACCTCAAACATACAGGACACTACGTTCAAAAGTTAGAGGTTGGTATGATTTTTTTTAAATGTTTTTTGAAGTTTGTGTGTTTTTAAGTAAGTCTTCTGCTCACCACTACGTATTTATTTGATTAAAAATACAGTAAGAACAGAAATATTATAAAATATTATCATTTAAAATACCACTTTTTTATGTGAATATATTTAAATGTAATTAATATTATCATTTAAAATACCACTTTTTTATGTGAATATATTTTAAAATGTAATTTTTTTGCTGTGATCAAAGCTGAATTTTCAGCATCATTACTCCAGTCTTCAGTGTCACATGATCTTCAGAAATCATTCCAAGATGTGATTTGCTCAAGAAACATTTCTGATTACTACCTTTGTTGAAAACAGTTTTTGCTGCTTAACATTATTATGGAAACAATACCATTCAAACATTTGTGGTAAGAAAGAAAGAAATTAATACTTTTATTAATCAAGGGTGTATTACATTTATCAGAAGTAACAGTGAAGACATTTATAATGTTGGAAAAGATTTCTATTTACTAAATTGTTTAATACATTTAATAAATGTTGTTAATTGTACTTTCTATTCATCAAAGAATCCTGAAAAAGGTATCACCGTTTCCACAAAATGTTAAGAAGCAAAAACTGTTTTCAACTGTTTTAATAATAAGAATGTTCTTGAGCAGCAAATCAGCATATTATAATGATTTCTGAAGATCATGTGACCCTGAAGACTGGAGTAATGATGCTGAAATACAGCTTTGATCACAGGAATAAATTACAATTTACAATATTAAAATAGACAACAGTTCTTTTTAACGTGTAATAATATTTTGCAATATTACTATTTTTTTCCCCCAAAAACACTGTAATGTTCCAAATCTTGACAGTTACTGTATAACAATTGTTGCTATATTGCTTAAATACCATTAATTGGGGATTTGTGACCCAAGATGCTGGGATAGGCTTCAGCCCCCAAGACCCTAGAGAGGATAAGTGGTTTGGAGAGTGAATAGATGGATGCATGAACTTCCAAAATACTTTGACTTGCTTTGATTTTGTTTCTATTCCGACTGCTGTTCAGCTTAAAAATACCTTTCCATTATCGTTGTTTGTCATTTTGCATCATTATACCTGTGCTAAACCTATTAAAATTAAGAAATTAATGAAAGGTTGTTGTTTTTTATAGGATCCTATGTACCCAGCCTCAACCATTCATCAGAAGGACTGTGAAAGCGGGAACTCTTTGAACCACCAGTGGCCGTTTCCACGGGATGAAAAAGGACATAGTAGTGGATGATGAGGTACTGACATTAACCTGCCAAAAAAGGTTCCTCTGTGACATCGCCGCGAAACCCCCTTTTTGGTTCTTTCTGTCACCTTTTTTTAAGAGTGTAGATGAGTGTGCAACTGACCAATAACAACTGAGTATTCCAGCAAGTTGTTTATTAATACTGTGTATATATTCTTCTCATTTAGGTCCTGAAACCATATGGGGTGAAGATCAAGACAACCAAACCAAAGGTGGACTGTACCTACTGGACTATATGATAGACTTCATACTGACAACTACTGCCATGTATGCAGCATCAAATGTTTTGAAAAAAGGGGCATTTCTTTCACCAAGTAAAGTGTGGAGGATTCATCTGGCCTTCATCGGCCCCATGAGGTGACTCGATGTAGAATAAATCAGCTTGCTTTAGGCTTGAAATGACTGAAATCTTCTCATGTGAGTTGATATCATTTTAAACATTCTTTAAAGTACTCTCTTTTCTTGTGAATGTATTTTGTAGTATGTGTAAACTTTTCCAATGAAAGAACCTTTTTTACCTTCATTGATATTGTAATCAAGGTTGTTAATGCTATGGACTGCACATCTGTGTTGGGCTTGTGTTTACAGGTCGTATAAAAACTAGGCCTGGCTGCAACACTAATCGATAATTAAAATAATCATCAACGAATTTGAATATTGCATCAAAACAAACAGACCGCTCATAATTCTGACTAAAATACATTTTGCTCAAATTTTTTTGTTAGAAATTAAGTGTAGGTTTAAAGCCCTACACGTAACACAAGTAATCATATTTATGAGAGCAGTAACAGTAAAGGCACTATTGTTGGAATTGTCCGTTAATATAATATAAATAATTACTCTGTTCAGACGAATGTGTTTGTTCCTGTACCTCTTACAAGTTAACATTGTGGTTTTTTTTGTTTAAATTGTTTAAATTCTGTTTCAAAATAACAAGCAATCTGTTGTTTTTAGGTTTAGAATGTAATGTTTGTATTTGTATTTAACACTTTAATGCTTATAATGTACAGAGCCTACATTAGATACATTCATATATTGTTTTCATAGGCAGGATGTGAAATTCATTCTTTAAAATAATGAATTAACTTATTTTAATTAAAATATAAAATAAATATATACATATATATATATATATATTTTTTTTTTGTCATCCAATTACTAATATTAATAAAAAAAATCTACAAATAAATTGATTATCAAAAAAAATTGTTAGTTGCATGCAGCCCTACATAAGATATTGTTAGAGGTAGGAGTTATAATATTGTGTGTGAACACTAAGTCATGTTTATTTGTACAACATGTAATTAATTTCTATAGAGTTAATGCATTATTACAGTGAAACAATTTGCCATTTTTATTTTGTAAATTAGCAGAAAACCATCTCTACCACTGCAGTGCTTTATCACTATTTTTTAAATAAAGTTATAGTTCATAGTTCTGAATCATTTTGTCATGTGACAACAATATTTTCTTTCAGATGATGCTATAATAAAGCCTGTATCATAGAATAGTAACTTGTCATTCTGTTTTTATTTTGTAGATGTTTGTTGAATAACTAGGCTTAAATGTAATTTGAGGTACTTTAGTAAAACCATGGTTAAACTATGGTAATCAACCATAGTTAATTTGTGGTACTTGAACCATGGTTTTTTAAAACCATGGATCGCACCAAAAAACCATGGTTACTACAGTCATGGTTTACTACAGTTTTACTATAGTATTACTACAATATAACTGTAGTAAAACCATGGTATCAGAACCATGGTTTTTTAAAACCATGGATCACACCAAAAAACCACAGGTACTACAGTCATGGTTAACTACAGTTTTACTATAGTAAAACCATGGTTAATTTTCGTAAGGGTTGTATTGACACCTTATGTTTGTTTGTTTGATCTGTATGGTATATGTTATCGCCTAGTCACCAATTTGTTCCTACCGGCTTGTCTACATCCACTGCTGAATAAGGAAGGTTGTCTGGACGTCTACCTTTCCAGGTTGGGGATAAAAGAAAGGTGTCATGTCTGAGGGTTGTTCTTTGTTTTTGGGGGGATGGAAGACATTCAAACACGTGTCTAATGTCAAACCCCTAAACGGTTCAGTTCTGCTTGATCTATAGGCTAAATGTCGATAGCTAAGACATCACTGTTTTGATTGTATGAAAACTGAAACAGAATTAAAGAATTCACCAATTGATGAAAATGTCTATATGCGTCTGAAAAAGGTGCTATGTCAGGGCATGTTTTTCTTTATCATCTCAACGTGTGTATGCTAACACTTCTGTAGGATCAGAACAACCTAATCTGTAGGTTGAATAGATAAACTTATAAGGAGGAGTCTTAAGTTAAAAATTATTCAAACCACCAGCTATCCATTTACTTCTGACAGTGAAGGTGATTGTGGGGTCTAACTGACAGCGGACGACAGTATCCTCTTTGTGCTTGTGCTAATGGCTTTACAGCATTCACTCATATAGATGTGCACAGAATCATGCTTTAGTTCAGTTCAGTTTATTTAATTTATAAAGCACAGTAAAACAACAATGGTTGACCATTGTGCTAAACAACATTGTTTAAATGAAATCAAAGTACATAACATGATATGACAAGACAAACAAATAAATATTTTTAAATAAGCCCTGCTTTAGACAAATAATCAACACTTTGGCTGATTATTGGGCTCTCTCTCTCTCTCTCTCTCACACGCGCACACACACACACACACACACACACAAATCTGAGTATACTAAATTTTAAGTATGAGCAAAAATGTTGTTTTTACTTTTTTCTGTTCATTTATTTAATAAATGTTTTCATTTTAATCTAGCCGGAGATAGTATGTGTACTGTAAAAGAACAAATATACATTTCAATTCTCAGTAAAACAATTACACCTACGGTTTTAAACACATTGTCACTAAAGCAAGTCATGCTGTCTATTGTCTTTAAATTAAACTTTAGTTTTATTCTTTAATTTCTTTAAAACAGCCTGATGATAATGCACCCAAGTGTTTTTCTCACATGAGTAGAAAACTGTTTGGATGTGTTTGTGACAAACACATACTTTTTACTTCAGAAAAGTGTTTTTTTTTTTTTTAAATGTATGACTGAACCTTTCTCATTTAACAGGCCTACGTTTTCAAATTATTTATTATTTCAAATTATGTTTAACAGCCACAGGGAACACATGTTGTTTTCTAATGTTCATGAAACCTTTACTGGTGTAAATGTCTCACCTAGAACACAAAACTTGTACATTTTGACTATTTTCTAGGTATCATGTCATTTTAAACGGTTTACTAAAAGATTAAAGCACCAGCATCTGTGATTTTCCAAATGAAAGAGATATAAAATATAAGGATGTTTCAACTATTATCATCATTTCCTTTTGACCCTAATAAACTGATAATGAATTTACTATGACAACTGATACAATGCAGGCTACAGTTCTCATACTATGTGTGTAAATAGCTGTGCTAAAACATTTATGAGTATTTTTGCATGCCAACAGATTTTGTCAGGGATGCGTCTCATCTAAGAATCACAGTGTTTTGTAAATTACTTTACTTTTTTTTTACATTACTAGATTTAGTCATATTATCAAGATTTCGAATGGCCGTTCACATTTTTGTTGGACTGTGTATGTTTTTAGGAAGACACCTCTTTGTGAGCTGTCATCATAACAGGAAAATTAAAATTAAGAAATTAAGTAACAGTCTTTTCTTGTTGAGAAATTTCTTTTAGTGCACCTCTGTGTCTGTCCATGATGTGCGAACACATGAAGCATCAACACGAAAAGTCTTACTGTTTTACCCTTAAAACTATTACAACTGAAACAAATCAAACTATTGCACTGAAAGCTGCACATTCGTTTAAGTTTGAGCATGTTAAGATTTCCACACTCTTGTATTGATAAATTTAATCCATAACCTTTCATACATTCAAGAGACCAAATCTCTAAGAAAGAGTGTACAGCAAGACAAGGAAATGTTTATAATGCATATTAAAAATCTGCTTCATAAACAATTGTGAAAGGATGACTGGATTTAGTCATCTTGCTCAGATAGCAGATGACACAACTCACATTTCGTCTGTTTGGCTGTATTTGTTTTAAGACTCCTCTGCAAGCTCATGCTAATCCTTGCACGGGAAAGAGAGCATGACGAGCACTTACTTATTTATTTAAGAAAATGATTGAACATTTGACTGAACCTCCATTTCAAACTATTTCCCTCGAGGTGTTTGTCCACAGAATCGACATTAAACATTAAAGAATGTTATCAGTCACTGTCGCCATCTTCTTTGACTCAAATAAAGCAACATCTCAGGTGTACGTATCTACAATGTGTGCGTGTGCTAAACATCTTTGTTTCTCCACTTCTGTCATATTTATTTGATGTAATGCAAACATATTTTGAGAACTATGATGTTCCACGCTTTTGTAAATGTTATAGAAAGAATTCAAACATAATCTATACATAGGAATTATGTGATTTTCTAAGCAGATAAAAAATGATAACTATAATGTATGGCGGAAGAGCATGTCGCAGTACTTCGACCTCGGCGCAGTAATATCATCATGCGCCGAGGTCGAAGTGCTGCGACGTGCTCACTTGAGTGATGATATTACTGCGCCGAAGTCGAAGTGCTGCGAAGTGCTCTTCCGCCATACATTATAGTTATCATTTTTTATCCGCTTAGAAAATCGCCACATTTTATTTTGTGTCACTATACTTACTTGTAACTACTCATGTAACCATCTTTAAATAGGGAAAACATGGAAGTGTTTGGTGGCTTCTAAATTCATCCCTGTTTGGATCCTAAGGAATGAATGGGGCTAAGCTAAACGCTAACATAGTTGCACCGTGCGCTAGAGCGATTAAGTGCACGCACTGAGACGGGAGACTAAGTTGAGGGAAGAACATATTAGAATATGGAAAACCGGTGGCGTTTTCCTTTAATTCATTGAACGGTGCATGTTTTTGACCATTTTAGACGGTCTGCACCAGCACACAGACACATGTTTTAGGTATTTATCTGACCAAAAGATTTGATCCTGGGGAAACACGCACAACAGCAGCTCTGTGTTGTCACGATTGTCTTCATAACTGATCCACTTTTATTAAAACAATGCGGTGTGAAGTTACTGTATTCAACAGCACAGTCCCTTGAAATATTGTAGTATATCGTTTTTTCCCTTCTAAATATCATGTATTTAGCTTAAATATTAGTTGTTAAGTGTTTACAAAGTTGTCATGCCTGCTGTTGAATTTTATAACATATATTTCACCAAACCTAAAGGACTGAAAAATAGGTTTATCATAAGTCTGTATTTCAGCTGTTAGCCTGAAAATGCAAGTGAACTGAGATTTCATACTGAGATGATCTACAGAACGTAAAACAAGCACACAGTTTTGGATTCTAGTTTATGTTGAATATTGCTTGTTACAGTTTCACAGGTTTAACACCTCATTACTTGAAGACACGTACTGTATAAATCACAAAGTTTTTCACTGTAGTAAGCCGACTCTGAAACCAGACCAAAAAAATTAGCTTGAGACTTAGCTGTAGCAGTATGGAAATTGTTGTGTTTTTTTCTTTCTATGATTTGTTCGTGTTCATCATAATTATATTTATGTGGATTTCCTTGATTTAATAAAATATTTAGCAAAATGTTTGGGTAATGTGTGTGAATATAGAATGTGGCACAAGGATCTTTGAAAATGTTTCATCCTGAAATAACCATGTAACACTCGGAATCATTTAAGATTGAGAATAATAATACAATTAACACATTAACATTTTACAGGAGATGTGATTTGTACATTATTAAATTAAAATAATTATATTAGTAATTGTCATGAACTGAAGGTGTAAACAAAAACAATGTGCATTTAACAGCAAGATACTTTTAACGCCTAGTTTGCAAGAAAAACATAAGATTGTTTAAGAGATAATAATCTCACTGAATGTATCAAAGCATCCGATGTTTATGACTACTGAAGGCGCCACATCCTTGGTTGTTTCTGCTGTTCCAAACAGTCCTGAAACATCTAGAAGAATGATGTGTGTAACACCACCAAGAAGGTCTGTTGAAAGAGAGGACCTGACTTTAGCACCAAGGAAAAATCAAGGGAAGAGCCTAAGAAAGGTTCTCATTGAAGATGAAGATATTGTGAAACAAGATTTCACTGTGTCTTGTGATTGTGTGGGGAGATTTGTGTCTAACTTTGTCTTCTTTACTTATTTCTGTTTTTCCTTCACCTTCTCTGTTAAGCTGTCTAGCTGAAATTAAAACCTGGTTTTCGTCTAACTTTATGAAACTTAATAGTGACAAAACTGAAATTCTTCTTGTAGCGTCTAGGTCTAATTTGGCAAAATCTTCCAGCCTTTCTGTGTCTATTGATCAGTCTATAATTTTCCCTTCATTACAGGTAAAAAGTATGGGGGTCATCCTTGATAGTACACTATCTTTTGAAACTCGCATGAATAATACTGTCCGATCTGCCTGCTTTCACTCACGAAATATAAACCGTCTTGGTCCTTTTTTAACAATAAACACTACTGATATTCTTGTGCATTCCTTGGTTATGTCACTTCTAGATTATTGTAATTCTTTACTTTTTGGTCTTCCTTCAAAACTCTAACATAAGTTGCAGCTGGTACAGCATTCAGCTGCACGAATTGTTACTAGATCCCCTCTCGTAGAGTATATTTCACCTGTTCTTTGCCATCTGCATTGGCTTCCGGTCAAATATTGCATCAACTTCAAAACTTTGCTTCTTATCTACAAAGCTCTTAATAATCTTACTCCTTCTTATCTTTCTGATCTTCTTCAAATCTACACTCCTGCACGTACCTTGAGATCCTCTTTATCTGTTTTTCTGACCACGTATTAATCTGAACAGCATGGGGTCAAGAGTATTTAGGGCCTGTTTACACCTAGTCGTTTCATGCATTTTCTCTGATCGGATATATCTATCTGATTTGTTGGATATATCTATCTGATCACTTGGCCACATAAATGTGTCGTCACAAAACGGATATAAATCCGTTCTTCAATTCCCGCCCTATATGCAAATTTAACGTCAATGAAAGCAATAGATATGCGCTGCATTTTATTAATTATCAGCTAATTTCAAGATCAGAGACCGCAACAGGAGAGAGCGCGGCATCAGCACTGGAAAGATAGATTAGTCTCACTACTTTTAATGAAGATGATTGTGTGTTGAGTGTCTGTTACTTTCAGTTTCATTCGCGCCAGTTTGCGTGTCGGCTTTCTGAACAGATACTCAGCTACTCATCCACGGCGGTGCTTGTTGCATTAGCGCTGTCATATCTGACTATAACTTGCCATATAGCCTATAAAATGCTCTTACACCTTTATTATTTTAATATTTTGGGAGGAGTAAAATTAGCATATGTGGTTTCAACAACCAGATGCATTTACACTTGTCCAGTTTCGTCTGGAATGCGAAAGTAGTACAATTTCAATTTGACAAAAGTGTGTACATGACACCTTAAAAAGTCAAATTACTACTTTTATTTTCTTGCAATCTAACTTGTAAAGTGCGTGTAAATGTAAACTTCCTGGCAGGTGTGTTGAGGCAAGCTGAAGCTAAACTCTGCAGGACACTGTCCCTCCAGACCAAGTTTGGGCACCCCTGGTTTACATGCACTTTAAAAATTAGATTTCAATAAAAAAGATCTAAATTTTGTTATATTAACTTCATTTTAAATAAAATATAAAGATGTACAACCTTTAACTGACATCACGTTTTATTTTAAAACTCAAAAAGACCTTTGAGACCTAAGACTCAGACCTAAAAATTGTGCATGCTAAATGTTTTCATAAATGTGTGAGTTCATTACAAGATAGTTTTACCTGTTTGTGTTTTAATTGAATTACTGGCACTGCAACTACTCCCTTCTCCTGACACAAGATAACACACACACACACACACACACACACACACACACACACACACACACACACACAATTTGTTATGACAGTCCAACCCATTCTCGAAAAACTTACAGTTATGAAGCACTTGTCACCATACTTGTCACCAACTGCATCTTACCTGAATTCACCTTAGGGGCTGAACATCCAACTGCACTGTAAAAAAAAAAAAAAAAGTTGAACCAACTTAAAATTTTAAGGTAACCAGCTTCAGCAGATTTTCGAGTTTCTCAACTTGTCGTTTTAAGTTTATACAACAAAAATTTGAGAATCTCCCACAAAAATAAGTTGAGTAAACTCAAAAATCTGCTGAAAATCTACTCAAAACGTTTTTTTTAAAGTTCGCTCAACTTTTTTTTTTTTATACAGTGTGTGCACTCCTCCGCAGTCGACCCTTCAAGAGCGAAGTAGTAAGATAAATAAGAACAGAAAACATTTTTCGATGCTAATATTATATTAGCAAAACAAACCGTGAACTTACCACCAGCACTTTCCTCATCGCTCTGAGGCGAAGAACAGTCTTCGTCGGTGATGTCAACATCGGCGGATGAATCAAACACAAATGTTGGTCGGCTGCTGAATTCACATATTCTGGGTCATTCTGTCAACTAAAATTTTGTATTTAGATTTCTTTTTTGTCTGCTGAAAGAAATACATGAATAAAGAAGAAATCCAAAATATTAAATGTCATGGATGTATATTTACTAAATAATTTACTATTTTGTAGTCAAAATGACTTTTTGAGCAACATTACAATGACTTTAGAAAGATGGCAGTTTCCAGAAACATTTCCAGTTTCAGTATTATTTGTTCTTCAGACATTCTTCTTTAAACACAACAAGTATCAGCTGTATGAAAAGTTACCCACATTTGGTTTTTGATCATTGAAAATGTGTACAACTGACCAATTTTCTCATGGAGATCCCAATATCTCTGGAAATCAACCACATTGGGCCTTAAAAATTACTCAGTAAATATACATCCATGACATTTAATATTTTGGCTTTCAACACTATTTGTGTTTGTCTTTCTTTAGAAAAAATATTAACAATATCAAAAATTTGAGGAAGTTTCTGTATTTTGGTTGATTTGACACAGAATGACCCTTCTCAGAAACTAAAGCAAAAATGCATGTCATGAAACCTTAATAACCAATAATGATAAAGTGATAATGTCTCTAATGCCCTAGTAATTGTGAACTGTTGTTAGCCTCAGATGAGCTTGACGAGATGGATCGGGATGAGGAGCAGTGCTCTACATCAAAGCCCTCCTGTGATGCCCAAACAAAGTGGTCAGATCCAATGATGGAGGACCACACCTATTCAAAAGAGCCTACCATCACCTGCAGAAGGAGTACTACACCACCACAAGAATGATCTTGCCCACAGATATTGTTTTGAAGAGTAATGCAGACTCCTGGAGTTTCACACCCTTGTGTCCTGCCTACAACAATTTGCCCCTACTTTATCATCCATGCCTGTTGTGGATCAAATCCTAATGAAACTAAGACAAAACTTTGTCATGGCTGATTTAGCAAGACGATTTAAAATGTCACAAGGTCAGGTCAGCAAGACTGTTGGAATCTGGATAGACATAATGTCTGAACACACCAAGGATCTTGTTATGTGGTTGCCTCGTGAAACAATCAAAGCTATGTTGCCCCAAGCTTTTAAAAAACACTTTCCAAACTCAACCTGTGTAATTGAATTATACAGTCACTACTATGCCAACAACACTGAAATATTTATTGCCAATTTCTCCCTCTGGAATAATCATGTTCATTTCAGATGTTTATGGTTGCAAATGCAGTGACAGGTACATAACACAGAACTCAGGGTTTCTGGACTATTTGCGTGCTAGAGATGAGGTGATGGATGATCGTGGTTTCACAGTCAGGGACTTGCTGGAGGAGCGCAGAGTGAACTTAATCATTCCAGCATTCACGTGCAAAGGATGTCAGCTGACCAATGAGGAGGTCACTTACACATGGCACATTGTTCATTGCCGCATTCATGTTGAACGGGCAACAAGGCGTCTGAAGGAGTACAAGATTCTTTCTCAAACAGTGCTAATTAACTTGGTCCCAAAAATAGATAAAATGCTCAAGATCTGTGCTGGTCTAGTGAATTTAAGAGGTGAGCTTATTTCAAGTGAAAAGTGAGAATACATTTGTGAGCCTGGACCACAAAACCAGTCATAAGGGTCAATTTTAAAATCGCCTTTAAAGTTGTCCAAATGAAGTTATTAGCAATGCATATTACTAATCAAAAATTAAGTTTAGATATATTTATGGTAGGAAATTGACAAAATATCTTCACGGAACATGATCTTTACTTAATATCCTAATGATTATTGGCATAAAAGAAAAATCGATCATTTTGACCCACTAATAAAAGCATACTCATTTTATTTTACAATGTATTATTTAACTTTTGATCACATGTAATATACTTTTCTAATGCCTTGTGTTTTTTATACTTTTTTTACTTATTTATTTTAAAACATTTTTTTGTTTGTTTTTTACTATTAATGTTTTTATACAGTGCTCTTGGTGTTTGTTGTGTGTACAAGACATACAGTAACACCTGTTATCTGCTTACTGTTTCATGTGTGCATCTGTATACTTTTTGTCAAATGAAATGTCCAACTCCAGGTGCTCAGTTGATGTCCAGATAACCAGCTTGCAGCTCTGTAAGCTCTATATACATCGTTGGAAAGGTCTAAAGCCCCGTTCACTCCAAGAACGATAACTATAAAGATAACAATACTAACGTCCACACCAGCGAATGATATCGTCTGTTTCTTTTAAGTGTACGCTCATCTGCCACATTAAATTCTCGAGCTCGTGACAGCAGGATGGATTCTGATTGGATGTTTGTATCGTTCATCAGCTGGAAAAAATTGTTCTGAAAGTGATTCCAACGATATCGATATTCTCTGTGCCTTTATCGTTATAGTTATGGTGTGGACTCTGCTATTCTTTAATATTGAGAATGATTTTTAGAACTATATCTTTATCGTTATCTTTATAGTTATCGTTCTTGGTGTGAACGGGGCTTTAGACTCCTAAACAGATAGATTACCACTGTTTTTTGTTACATATTATGTAGGAACAGTAATAGATTAATTTATGACAAGAGTGCACCTCGAAACATATACATCATAAAAGGAGTTCTGACCTTTGTCACAAACAGTCTTTTACCTTGCCTTTTTTCCTGCCATGTTTTAGTAATCATTTAGTAATTATTGGTCAGCGTTTATCCTAATTAATGTGCATAAGTGTTGGGGTGGGCTACCAATGCATTCTGGGGTAGTCTTATTTTTTTAAGTAGTAATACTTACATTTTTCGAGTATAAAATCAACAGTCTTCTCCAAAGGCAAGATCTTTGAGCAGCTGATCGACGTCTCCTTAGTGCAAACATTGCAAACGCTGAGGAAAACCGTACAAGCTAGGATTGTCGAGTTTGTGATGCTATGAGGTGTTAGTGCACCTGTCTCTCTTATCTTCT
This sequence comes from Acrossocheilus wenchowensis, assembly GCA_029620275.1. NCBI lineage: Eukaryota > Metazoa > Chordata > Actinopteri > Cypriniformes > Cyprinidae > Acrossocheilus > Acrossocheilus wenchowensis. Next base: position 2,000,198 of record JAJUBA010000524.1, on the reverse strand, counting down.
TTTTATTAATATTACTGCAGAACTTAATTACATACAAGCTCAAGGAAAGATGGTTGTATCTTTAACAATGAAAAATTATAATGACAAAAAACTTAAAGGAACACTCCACTTTTTTTGGAAATAGGCTCATTCTCCAACTCCCCCAGAGTATCGAAACTCTTTGATCATTTTTGAATGCGATGCTACTAGTCTAATCGGATTCAATGATCTATGCTAAGCTATGCTAAAAGTGCTATCGTCAGACCCGGAGATCAGCTGAATGGATTCAAAAACGGTAAAACTCAACTCATTAACTCTGGGGGAGTTGGAGAATGAGCCTATTTCCAAAAAAAGTGGAGTGTTCCTTTAAATCAACCCCAAATGTATTGGTTATACTACAATCACAAAATAAAAGGGCAGCTGTTGCTCATTTTCACCACAAAATGAGCAAATTTCATAAACATCAAAATATTTACAGATAGATGAATTAAACCTGTCACTCGTATCTTTTAAGTTATTGTACTTGTTATAACGTATATATTATATGATAATGTCAACATGACGGATGATGTCCAGATCGCATTCATACTTAAAACGATCAGGCTATAGAGTACATACTTTTTTAGTGCTCGTTAAGTAAGTACCAGAGTCAACCTACTCAAGAGGAAGTAGTCACGTGGTTTTCAGGCAAACGAAGCTTCAGACGTCATAGAACATGTGCTTTTGGCAAAAAGAATCAAGCTACAATACAGTGCTTCAGTGTGAAATGTGTTGTTTTTTTGATACAAGCTTTGGAGCTGTTGCTGAAAGATCTCTGGTTTCTTGGTCTTTAGTGTTCCCAGTCCTTTGTTTTATTTTGTTTATTCATTAAATGGATTTGCATTTGGATCCTTGCCTCTCCTGTCATCTTTATCTACTGTACCTAACAATGGTTTTGTTTATCACTTAATCTCTAGGATTTATTTTTTTAAAGATCTACTTTACCAAATAAACCTTATGTTAAATATTTGCTCGCTAGTGTATGTAAATGTTTTGATGGTCTTGATGACTGTGCTTGTCCAGAAAGTCTGGTAGTGATTCACAGGAACGTGTCTTTTCACCTTCAAATGAGAGGTGCTTCTCCAAGTTGTTGATTAGACTTTTGTAGGAACTGCTTTGCATTGATTGGTGTGAGCTTCACATTTGACTCCATGGGAACTAATGCAAAGTGTCCCAAAGCCTGTGCTGTCAGTGCACCTTTTCATATTTCTGTCCTGGGGCGTCTTTGAATGATGCCAGCACTCTGATGGTGTGCTTTAGAAGATGGTCTGCTCTCAAGAGTGTGATTGAATGGGCCTGGAGTTCCTGAGACAGGTTTAAAAGTTCAGACAATGTAAGTTTGTCTCTCTTTGCTGTTTCTTGTTTGGTCTCCTGCAGCATTTTCAAAGTGCCTGTTGAGTGCTTCATACGACCTCCACGCAGCCTTTACAGAACGGAAGCTGCTGGCCACCCATTGCGTACTTAAAACTGCCAATTTTCAAGACTTGTGAGCCCACTTCTTGCGCTGCTTCCTGTAGCTCCCGTGAATTTTTATTGGACTGACTGTAGAGATTGTGGATCTTCTCCATGAATGCTTTGAAGTGGTTGACTGCCTGAACCTCATCCACAGCATCAGATATATCCAGTTCCAAACGGTGGTTCATGTAGTGCCATGTAAACAAGTTGGGGTACCTTGCAGTCAGCTTGGTGGCCACACCAGATTTCCTGCCTAGCATGACACTGGCTCCATCAGAAACAAAAGAGACCCAGTTCTTTTGAAGCCGCTCTTCCTGAAGCCTGCAGTATCCAAACAGTTACGTAGAGCATCTTCTATATCCTCTGCCCTTAGGCTCTCCAGCTCAACCAGCTCCAGGAATACAAATTCAGGAGTAGCTCCATCAACTGAGGCTTTCAAGCTGACAATCATGGCAGATTTGTGGCTGAGAGATGAGAACAGACAACTTGCCTGAAGAAGACACAATACTGTGAACTATTTTTTTCTGCATCTCTTTTGCTATGTGTTCCACAATTTTTGTGCAACTGTACCTTTAGTGCAGACTAGTGCCCATATTGACACCATTTTTTCCCTGAAGCTCGATAAGATTGTCATGGTCAGTGAAAGGTCGGTTCATCTTTGCAAGATAGTATGCTGTTCTGAATACAGCATCTGTCTCAGGCAGCACAGTCTCTGACACATTTCTCATCAAATTTCCAAGTAAATCCTGTCCACCCTTTTCAGTGAGCTCCTGGGCTATTTCGTGTGCCCTGCTTGTGAGCAAGCTTGGTAGGTGACGTCAGATCCACGTCACAGTTGGCTACGGAAGCCTTAATAGTCCATATGTCATTTAGTGTTCGAATTGAAGTGGCCGATTGGTCTGCACATCGCCACTTCAAGTCAAACATACGCCTCGCAAGACAGACGTGGTTAATTTATGAAAGAAAGTGTGAAAATTGTGTCACAATATGATGTTGTTACGTATCCTTACGCATTTTAAAGTGGGTATATACGGAAATTCTTGACCTATACCTGCGCATCACATAGACTACACCACTGGTTCTTACTACACTATTAATGTGTATGTGTCCTCTATACTTCTATGGCTCTGTGATGACCCTGAGTCCAGATCCTATTGGGCAGAGTGTGGCAGTTCCTAATTGGTCTTCCCCATGTTAATTGTTAATTAGTAGCATATAAGAGTGTTGTGTGTTAACTGGGATAGGCACTCTGTGGGATGGTTTCTCAGGAGTGGCTCTGATTCAACATGTAAAATTATTAACATTTGGTTCCTCTTTGCATTTCTTATATTATGTAGTCAAAGTTTGGTTGTTATATTTATTTATTTGATTTTCCTTATTATCCCTAGACTTATGTTTATTATCATTACTAACTGTTGTTGTATTAGTTTAATGAAATAAAACAATTTGCATTGAGATCTTTTGTTGTTTGATCCCTCTTTTATGTTGCGACTTTAAAACAAGCCGGTCGTAACATAAAATTGGGCGCTCGTCCCAGATTGCTACATGTACAGTATGAGTCGAGTTGAGTCAAGTCAAGTCAAGTCATCATTATTTATATAGAGCTTTTAACAATACAGATTGAGTCAAAGCACTTAACAGTATCAAATTGGAGGATAGAGTGCCAGTAATGTATAATAATAAGATTAAACACTCAATTTTCAGTTAAAGGCATTTCATTATTGAATTCAGAGATGTCATTGTCTAGCTAAATTTAGTTTAAATGGTATCTGTGCAATCAAATCGACAATAATCGCTAGAAATTAAGTGTCCCCAACTGAGCAAGCCAGAGGCGACAGCGGCAAGGAACCAAAACCTTGGGAGAAACCAGGCTCAGTCGGGGGGCCAGTTCTCCTCTGACCAGGTGAAAACCGCAGTTCAATTCCAACCGCAGCCATGTCAGATTGTGTAAAGGGCTTATCTGATTCCCGTGGTCTTGTCCCGATGGAGCATTTTAATTTTATAATTTAATGTATTTGTTATATTTGTGTTATATAAGTTTTTCATTTATATGATTTATTCATTTGTAACGTATAGTTTAATGCATTTATTGTTTCTCTGTGTATTTTTAAAATATATATTTGTTTGTTTATGACAATTTAAATTTATGTCTCAGGGGCTCTCCGCTGACGATCAGGGCTGCAGACATCATCTCTTGGTGCTGATCCACCATCTGATTGGATACGGACGGACTGAGAAACAGAATAAGAAAGAAACAGACAAATATTAGTGTAAATGATGGGCTCTTGATGACTAGCTTGATGATGGCATGCAAGATGGTGCCAGTGTGGAGTTTGGCAAGCCGTCGCCTGGTGTCTGTGTTATCTCTATTGAGTATTTTTGTCTTGTTTGTCTGCACGTCTGCTCAAAAAGTTACTACAGTGCTTGCTTATGATCTCTCGTTTCTCCTTAATCTACGATAGATCGTAGAAACTGTTTCTGATTCAAACCACGGAGGGTACAAGATTCCTGATCCCCCATTCCTGTCTATGTTGCCATCTGAATTACGTCGCTTACCGGACTGTGAATATCATCAGAGGAAGAAACGCTATAGAAGACGGGGAACACGCGGTGGTGTGTTGGTTCGCGTGAGGAGGTACCTCCGCGGATCGTCGCTAGGAGGCCTGAGTCATACAGACTCTTGGAGTCTGGTTTCTAGCTGTGATCATGGCCGGATCTCGTATTCGTTGTCCCTCAAGCGCGGTGCCGTGTCTGTTTATCTGGAGCAACTAGGATCGGTGCTCTCGTCAAGGAGTACTTCTCCAAGACTACGGGTCTGTAGACAAGGAGTAAATCCCCGCAACCTTCGTTCATTGGATTATTCCCCGTCGTTGGAGCATCAACAACATAATTCTACAACATATCAATCCACTCATCAGGAAATGGACTCCACTGAAGTGAGGATGGCGCTGCTAAACGTAAGATCGATTTCAAACTAGACATTTGCAATTAATGAACAAATTGTATCTAATGAGTTGGACTTCCTGTTTATGACTGAGATGTGGCTAAAGGCTGGTGAACTTGGTCCACTCTCTGAAGTTTGTCCCAAAGATTATAACTTTTTTAACACGCTAAGGTCAGTCGGTCGTGGTGGGGGCTTAGCTACTGTAAAGCCCATCTATGACAAACAATGGATTTCTCTACGCAACTCATCCATATAATCTTCATTTATTAGCAACTCAACAAAAGTTAAAAACATATACACAGACAGGCTTAGCAGGTAGCAAGTTGATACTGTAAGGGTTCACTACCCCCTAATATTTGATGTGCAAATGTGCAATACTTTACATCAGACTAAATAGTAATTCAAAAACAGTGACACAGGCCAGCTCCTAAAACAGAGCCAGAAAAACACCCTCATTATTGTGCTAGCATAGTCCAAATCATTTTTAAAACACCACAAATCAAATAACAAATACAAACATACATATTTCAATACATTTAAATACAACACAATATAAGACAAACACTTTCAACCATATATATATATCACATACCTAGTATCAGCTACGACAACAGTTTTCCAACTGTGGCGAAAACCACCATTGCCGTCTGCATAAGACATATTAACACACATGATTATACAAAATAAATCATATTTTTAAAAAGTATTACATCAAACATTGTCACATACCCAACAAGAGCTACAACAACTGTTTCCCAAAGCTGGCACAAACCATCATTACTATCTGCACACATTATTTTAAGGCACATTATTATACACAATATCCTGCATTTAAAAAGTGTTACATCCAACACTAAAAATAAAACTTATTTACCTCCAAGAAAGAAAATCACAACCACCCATCTGGCGTTCAGCATGCATGCCGCCATTACTCCAAAGCTAATGCCATGCCATTCATAAAGGACATGAGGCTAGAGACTACCGTACTCACCCTACCAAACAAGACTACCATAAATACTATAATAGTTGTAGCCATCACATTCACCGCCCCTCACCACTGATCATCGTCCCGATGATCTTTTAATTTATTTTACTAACCACCTACACAAAAAAAAAAAAAAAAATAATAATATATATATATATATATACATATTTATAAAAAAAGAAAAAAAAAAAAGAAAAAATGAAAATCCCCACACTTCTCCAGATGACATCAAAAGCCCTGTGTCCTTTATCAACAATGGTCTACTCTAAAACCCCACTATCTTCCCCACTAGATACAACAGATCTGGGTAGATTAAATGGGTTAGAATGCCTCCCTGCTGTTGGCCTACTAGACCTCCGCAATTGAACTGGAGGTGATTGAGTGACTTCAAACATTTGAGGTTCTTCTGAACCAACTTGCTCCACATCTGATTCACTACATAACTCTGGTTCAGATCGATTTCCCATCTTCTGCAAGGATTCATTTGAGGCCTCTCCCATAACAACCCATGCTTCATCTGGTTCACTATCAGAGACTAGCTCATTATGACTCTGAACATCCTGATGAAATGCCCCTACTACCCCTGGACCACACGGCCTCAATTCCGTTCTGTGAACATTCTTTGGTGGGCAAGACCCATCCACAGGAGCAATTGTATACACCGCTTTAGTGTCATCTGGCTGAGCTATCACTTTGAAGGGCGTAGGCATCCACAGATCCTAAATCTTATGCCTTCCTGAAAAATTATGGTTCCTACGATAAACCAATTGACCCACCTGCAACAAACTCTGTAATGAAGGTGGACCAATCTGTCTCTTCCTAACTTCAGCAGCATTCTCCATCTGCCCCCTTGCTTTTTGATACGCCTCTTTAAATCGCTCCTGATGCTCCACCACCCACTCATCAACAGTTTCGGTAAAATCTGGCTGGCTTACCCCAAACAAAAATGTCAACCGATAGCTTTGGCGTTTGTCCAAAAACCAAAAAATATGGGCTATAACCAGTACTTGCATGTTCTGTTGTATTATAAGCAAAAACTACTTCTGGTAAATATTCAACCCATCTTCTTTTCTTCAATGGTGAGAGAGTTCTTAACAAATTATGTAGGGTTCGATTGAACCTCTCACATTGACCATTACCCTGAGGGTGATAGGGGGTAGTTCGACTCTGCCTAATCCCATACATTTTACACAAATTTCGAACAACCTCCGCCTGAAAACATTTCCCCTGATCTGAATGAATTCGTTGGGGAACCCCATACTTATGAATCCACTCCCTAACAAGAGATTTTGTCACAGTCACTGCCTTTTGGTCCCAGGTAGGTACCGCAACCACAAATTTTGAAAACACATCAGTGAAAATTAAGACATTCTCCCTACCATCACTAGAAGGTTCTAAAACTGTGAAATCCATAGCTACCACTTCAAAGGGTCTTCTAGCTAACAAATTACCTGTTTCGGTTACTAGCTTTGGCACTGGGGCTTTTGCCACAATACATCTCGCATTGCTTACAATAAGTTTCAATATCTTGAAACCTTCCTGGCCAATAACATCTAGCTCTTACCAGCTTAAAAGTGCGTTCTACACCTTGGTGCCCATGTTCATCATGTAACCCACGAAGGACTTCCTCCTTCAAACTCTGGGGTAGAAGCACCTGTTTAATCTGGCCTTGTCTAGTGTCCACAATTTGGCGATACAAAACTCCTTCCTGCTCTACCAGCTTCTCCCATTGCCGCAAAAGTTCCAAGGTCTTACCATCCTCTTTAGCCCTCACCAATCTGCCAGGTTTTACTCGCTGACTCCAATACACAAGAAACCTTGCAATAATGGGGTCAGCCTGCTGTTGAGTACCCACACTGCAGGTGAAAACACAGGGAAGCTACATGTGGTTGTCTGTTCATTAACCATCACTGTATGACCTTTCTCTGGGTTAAAAATACTCCCCCCAAATGCAGGTTTAGCTATTAACTGGATTTGTCGTGACAATGCATCCGTCCCCCCATTTTGACGCCCTGGCCTGTAAAGAATTTCAAAGTCAAACCTTGCTAACTCTGAGACCCACCTCTGCTCAACAGCACCAAACTTGGCAGTCTGCAGATGGCTCAACGAATTATTATCCGTAAACACTATACATTTGTGACCCAACAAATAGTCCCGAAACTTATCGGTGACTGCCCATTTCAATGCCAACAGCTCTAACTTCATGGCACTATAATTCTCCATATTCCGCTCGGATGGCCTTAACCCACGACTTGCATATGCAATTGGTCTTCTTCCACCTTGCCTTCTTGGGCCAAAATTGCTCCCAAGCCATGATGACTAGCGTCAATTTCTAAATAGAAGGGTTTTGTAAAATCTGCATAGCCAAGTACCGGGGCAGTAACTAGCTTCTCTTTTAATACCTGAAAAGCCGATTCACACTCAGAACCCCACAATTCACCAAGTGGCACTCTAGTGGTCTTTGATTTACCTGCCTTTGGTGTAGCCAATGCTGCAAGGGCATGCAGGGGTGCTGCCAGCTGAGAAAAATTTCTCACAAATCGCCTGTAATATCCTGCAAAACCCAAAAAAGATTTAAGTTCTGTTACTGTACCTGGTTGTGGCCATTCGGCAACCACCCGGGTTTTCTCAGGATCTGTTGCCACCCCCCTGCAGATATCACATGCCCAAATAAGACACTTGGCGCTGAAAAAGTGAACATTTACTCCATTTTACTTTTAGGCCACACTCCCTAAAACGTGAGAGAACTAACCTAAGACGACTAAGATGCTGTTCAAAAGATGACGAGAACACAACCACGTCATCGAAATAGAGAAGCAAAGACTGAAAATGCTGATCGCCTAAAATTCTCTCCATAAGTCGCTGAAATGTTCCGGGAGCGTTGCAAAGCCCAAAAGGCATACGATTAAACTGATATAGACCAAATGGAGTACAAAAAGCGGTCTTTTGTCTGTCCTTCTCAACAACCTCCACTTGGTTATAACCACTAGCGAGGTCCAAGGTTGAAAACCACTGGGCCCCGCTAAGCGCATCAAGTGACTCCTCTATCCTAGGGAGTGGATATGCATCTTTTCTTGTCTTTAAATTTAACTGTCGATAATCAACGCACATCCGCATATTGCCATCTTTTTTCTTTACAATCACCAAAGGTGAAGAATACGGACTGCAACTCTCACTAATAATACCTTGCTCCAAAAGCTGTCTAATATGATCCTTCACCTCTTCATATTGGCTTGGTGGTAGACGGCGATAACGCTGACGAACTGGTACATCATCAGTAACTGGTATCTCATGCTGTATAATTGAGTGCACCCAAATTATTATCACTAAAAAAACACATCAGCATAATCATTCAGTAATGCTTTAACCTGAGCTATCTGCTGACTTTCCAGAAAAGGACATTCAAATTGAAAATCATACGAAAAGGTAGATCTAGCCTCTTGACTCAAAACCATAGCCTCCTCGGAACCTAATGAAATCTGAACTTCCCCAGGACCCATACTTCGAAAAGAAACAGACCTTGAACCTCCTGCTACTACTCAGCTACCTGCAAGCGTGCCAGGCGTGTATGAGGGGCCAAACTGATATCTAAAGCACCAACATTTACAATAGGAACAGATAATTGGCCACCCTGAACCGTCACCAAACCTGGAGATACCATCAGGGACCCAGGTTAAATCCCTCATCTACCTCCAATCCCTCTACCAAAGCGTATAATCTGAACCATAAGTGTTCTGGAAACCTGTAGCAGGAACCAAACACATAGAACCTGCAGGTACCAGTACCGGTGAAGGGGCCATCACTTTTGCAAAGCCCTGGTACACTTGAGCACATTGTCCAGTGAAATTACCTTAAAAGAACCAGACAAAATTTCACTGCAATCTTTTATGTTCATGCCCACCAATCCAGGAACAGTTTTCTCTTAAATTTTGTTACAGGATCTATTGGGTCTTTTACCACCAAAACGCCACGCTGTGGCAAGACCTTATCCATAATTTTAACATCAAGTTCCAAATAACCCAAGTATGGTATAGAAAGGCCATTTGCTGCTTTTAAAGACAGCCACCCACATTCTTTTAGAACATCCTCCCCTCTACACTCAAAATGTTCCCTAAAAAAACTCTGTTATGATGGTAACCATAGAGCCTGTATCTATCATAGATGGAACACATACACCCTCCATGTACACATCCATAACTGGAGTAGGTCCTGTAAGTGCATGGAATACTTTTTCCCATGAAATGGTGACATCACCTGAGCCCAACTGTTCCCCTCCCGTAGTCTGGCTCTTAACTACAGAGGGAGTTCGTTTCCCTGTTGCATAGTAGCTTGAACAGCTGTCCCCCTAGCCAACTCAGATGATGTTACTTGACGGCCATTATCACTGACAGTATTCACATTTGAACAAAACCGTGCAATATGTCCTACACCCTGACATCTAAAACAAATAGGTCTTCCTGCTGAATCATACCTGGGTTCCTGCTTGGCCTATGCCCCCATCTCCCTTCAGAAACTTGAAGTCTTGCTACCTGCTGTGCAAGCCCTCTAATTTCTCCTCCTGCTTCCTCATTGCATCTCTAAGTTCAATAAGAAAAAATCAGGATCAAAGAGTTATTTGTTGTAACAATACCAGAGCATTCAGCTGCTGTACCTTCTGGTGATAAATAGGGAGCTCTATCAGGCACATTATCTTCTTCCCAAAACAGCATAGCTTCTCTCCGCAACACTGAGAATTTTACATTTGGATCTTGTCTAATTAATCGTTTTAATCTCGACGAAGTGAAGGGTCTCTTACATTCTCTGCAAACTGATTTTTTATTGTCTGCTCCCCACACAACGATTTATATCCCCTGCCAAAGATAATAGTGAATGAGAAAATTCCCGCAACCCCTCACCTGCCTTCTGTTTTCTGTCAAAAAAATGTTTTTGAGAAGCAGTCAAAGAATAAGGGGCCATAAGCTTCTTTAAAACCTCTAGAATCGACGTAGGGCTCATACGTACCTCAGATGTACTATATCTTATCTCTTGTTTAGCTCCCCCCTCCAAATGATCATAGAGAAATACTGCCTGTTCTCTTGCTCTATATTGTCGGTAATTCATAGAGTTCTGCACTTCATCAACCCAATCATAATAAGAATAGTACCTGGATCACCAGAAAACATTAACATCTTTTTATCTTTAGGCACATAAATCACTTCAACAGATGTTGTAACTTTACTTGTGGAGGCTGACGAGGCCACTGAATCAGCCAGGCCTGCATCTGAAGGAGAATGTGAAGTTTCCAAAATGTCTGTTGTTGTTACTTGTTGTAACTGGGCAGTCAATGCTTCATTCTGTTGTTTCAGTTCGTCCATCGCTGCTTTTTCCTTAACCAGCCTTTCCCGCAGCGCAACAAGCTCTTGCTCCATCATTTGGAAGTCAGTCGTACAACAACAGTCTTTATATCCCAAGCAGTTTCACTGAAGTCCTGGGTCTCTTGCTCCACACTCCACAACTCTTGATACTGTAAGGGTTCACTACCCCCTAATATTTGATGTGCAAATGGGCAATACTTTACATCAGACTAAATAGTAATTCAAAAACAGTGACACAGGCCAGCTCCTAAAACAGAGCCAGAAAAACACCCTCATTATTGTGCTAGCATAGTCCAAATCATTTTTAAAACACCACAAATCAAATAACAAATACAAACATACATATTTCAATACATTTAAATACAACACAATATAAGACAAACATTTTCGACCATATATATATCACATACCTAGTATCAGCTACGACAACAGTTTTCCAACTGTGGCGAAAACCACCATTGCCGTCTGCATAAGACATATTAACACACATGATTATACAAAATAAATCATAGTTTTAAAAAGTATTACATCAAACATTGTCACATACCCAACAAGAGCTACAACAACTGTTTCCCAAAGCTGGCACAAACCATCATTACTATCTGCACACATTATTTTAAGGCACATTATTATACACAATGTCCTGCATTTAAAAAGTGTTACATCCAACACTAAAAATAAAACTTATTTACCTCCAAGAAAGAAAATCACAACCACCCATCTGGCATTCAGCATGCATGCCGCCATTACTCCAAAGCTAATGCCATGCCATTCATAAAGGACATGAGGCTAGAGACTACCATACTCACCCTACCAAACAAGACTACCATAAATACTATAATAGTTGTAGCCATCACACTACTATCTTTAGAAATAATTTAAAATGCCGTCTACTCCCCTCAGAATCGTTTTCTAGCTTTGAAGTTCAGTTATTTAAGATGGATGGCTGTAATCCACTATTATGTATACTTTTTTATAGACTCCCCCAAGTACAATAAGGATTTTATAAGTGAGTTCACATATTTCTTATCCTCTGTGGTGCCCAATGCAGATAGGCTCTTGATATTGGGCGATTTTAACATTCATGTTTGCTGCCCCTTGAAGCCTATGGTTAAAGAGTTTTTACAAATTATTGACACCTTCAATCTCATACAATCTGTTGTTGGTCCTACTCATAACCAAGGGCACACACTTGATTTAATTTTATCTTATGGCCTTTTAGTTAGTGATGTAGGTATTGAGGAATCCTTTTTGTCTGATCATAAGTCTATTACTTTTAACACAGCTGTCCCTAGTCCTGTACTACACCGTGCCTCGGCATACCGGTGTACTCGCTTTTTTAACTCATCTACATCTAAACAATTTTCTGATGCTTATATTACTTCCCCTATAACTTATGAATTAGAGTCTAACTGTCTTGGAGGTAATCCCGACGAGCTGGTTAATAAGTTTAATGGACTATGTTCAAATATACTTATAATAAATAATTCCTTACATTTATATAGCGCTTTTCTAGGCACTCAAAGCACTTTACATTGTGAGGGGGAGGGGGAGGGGGGTCTCCTCATCCACCACCAGTGTGCAGCATCCACCTGGATGATGCGACGGCAGCCATAGTGCGCCAGAACGCCCACCACACACCAGCTTACTGGTGGAGAGGGGACCGAGTGATGAAGCCAATCAGCAGATATGGGGATTGTTAGGAGGCCATGATGGTCAGAGGCCAATAGGCAAATTTGGCCAGGATGCCGAGGTCACACCTCTACTCTTTTTGAAAAACATCCTGGGATTTTTAATGACCACACAGAGTCAGGACCTCGGTTTAACGTCTCATCCAAAAGGACGGTGCTTTTTACAGTATAGTGTCCCCATCCCTATACTGGGGCGCTAGGACCCACACAGAACACAGGGTGAACACCCCCTACTGGTCTCACTAGCACCTCTTCCAGCAGCAACCTAGTTTTCCCAGGAGGTCTCCCATCCAGGTACTGACCAGGCTCAACCCTGCTTAGCTTCAGTGAGTAACCAGTCTTGGGCTACAGGGTGATATGGCTGCCAGACTTGATGTTGTTGCCCCTTTTAAATTGAAAAAAACTAGAAGCCGTGTTTATCCCTGGTTTAATGATGAAACAAGGGTGATTAGACAGAAATTGAGAAAAGTGGAAAGGAAGTGGAAGAGGGATAAATTACAAATATCATATGATTGCGTCACTATCCAAAAACTGTTAAGATTGCAAAGGCAAATTATTTTTCTGATCAAATTGCTAAAAATGCTCATAGTCCATGAGTTATTTAATACCATTAATAGTGTGTTAAATCCGATGTCTAATTTATATCCAGATCCGTCTCCTATGGCCTGTGAAAACTTTAAGTTTTTTACTTAAAAGATCGATGATATAAGATCATGTATTGTTCCCTCCTCTCTGGACCTTCCTCAGTCCACATCAATTTCTACATATTTATCTGAATTTACTCCAGTGTCTCATAGTTACTTGGTGCAAATTATTCATAAAATGAAGCCCACCTTTTGTTCCTTGGATGTTGTCCCCCCTTTTCTCTTATTAGAGACACTTGACGCTATTACTCCTAGTTTACTGTCAATAATTAATAACAGTTTAATCAGTGGAAAAGTCCCATCTTATTTTAAGCATGCCATTGTGCAGCCGCTACTCAAAAAAACAAATCTCGATCCAACAGTTTTTAAGAATTACCGTCCCATCTCTAAATTACCATTTTTATCAAAAGTTTTGGAGAAGGTTGTGTTTAATCAACTTTCCTCTTTCCTACATGAAAATGGTAATTTTGATAAATATCAGTCTGGTTTTAGACCTCAACACAGTACAGAATCTGCATTGCTAAAAGTATTAAATGACTTGTTGTTGATCATCGATTCTGGCAATTGTGCGGTTTTAATTTTGCTGGATCTTAGCACGGCATTCGACACTCTCGATCATGGCATTCTTTTAAATCGCTTACAGCAAATCGGGATTCAAGGTTGTGTTTTAAGTTGGTTTGTATCCTATTTAAAGGATCGAACCTTCTCGGTAGAGACTGGCAAATATTCTTCCTCTTGTGCACCGGTTTTGTATGGGGTTCCACAGGGCTCAATTTTGGGTCCTGTTCTATTTTTTTTTTGTACATGCTCCCTCTGTATGCTATATTTAGGAAGCACAATGTCTCACACCATTGTTACGCAGATGATACTCAGTGTTATGTTCCCTTGCACCCAAAGGATGTCTCCAGTCTATAGTGTTTATTTGAGTGTCTGAGAGATGTTAAACAGTGGATGTCTGCCAACTTCCTCCAGTTAAATGAGTCTAAGACTGAGGTCCTACTCTTCGGCTCCCCTGCTTCTACAGAGGTTGTGACCAGTATAATGGGGCCTCTATCTGGTAATCTTCATTCACATGTCAGAAACTTAGGCGTTACTTTTGACTCTGCTTTGACTTTTGATAAACAGATCAATGCTGTGGTTAGAAGTTGTTTTTATCAGCTAAAGAATATTGCAAAGATGAAGACATTCTTAACATTAAGAGACATGGAGTCTGTAATACATGCTTTTATATCATCCAGATTAGATTATTGTAATGGATTGTACTTGGGTATTTCACAATCCCTACTGTCACATCTTCAACTTGTTCAAAATGCTGCTGCTAGATTGTTAACTGGAACAAGAAAGAGGAAACATATTTCACCAGTGCTGATCTCTCTTCACTGGCTCCCAGTTAAATATCGTATCCATTTTAAAACATTGCTGTTTGTATACAAAGGTTTGCATGGACTGGCTCCGTCATATATCTCCGATCTCCTGTTTTACTGTAATGCTTCCAGGGAACTTCGATCAACCAGTAGTCTTCAGTTGACTGTTCCAAGGACATGCCTGAAATTGAAAGGTGACCGTGCCTTTTCAGTGGCTGTCCCACAGCTTTGGAACAATTTGCCATTTTATATAAGATCTGCTCCAACATACGCTGATTTTAAGTCTCTTCTTAAAACGTACTTATTTACTGTTGCATATGGTCTCAAGTAAGCTCAGTGGTGTAACTGTAGTGTATTATCTGTTGCTGTGTTTTGTTTATTCTTGTATTTTGGTATATGTTTTAATTTTTTACAGCACTTTGGCCAACAGCTGTTGTTTTTAAATGTGCTTTATAAATAAATATGACTGACTGACTGACTGAGCGTAAATGTAAATGTCATTCTTCTTACGATGTAACGAGTACATCGTGTGTTATGGGGAGTGTTCCCGGTTCCGGTTGATCTAATTAATGCAGCCTAACAATCCTTTAACGGATTTGAATAATAGAAGCGTATTAGTGTGTTATGTGTAAGCCAGGTTAGAGAAATGTGTCTTTAATCTAGATTTGAACTGACAGAGTGTGTCTGCCTACCGAACAGTGTTAGGTAGATTGTTCCAGAGTTTGGGTGCTAAATATGAAAAGGATCTGGCGCCCGCAGTCGATTTTGATATTCTAGGTATTATCAAACAGCCAGAGTTTTGAGAACGCAGCGGACGTGGAGGACTATAATGTGATAAGAGCTCGCTCAAGTACTGAGGAGCTAAGCCATTCAGGGCTTTACAAGTAATTAACAAGATTTTAAAATCTATCCGATGTTTGATAGGGAGCCAGTGCAGTGTTGACAGAACCGGACTAATATGGTCATACTTCCTGGTTCTAGTAAGGACCATGAAGGAGTGAATGCATAGTGTTTCTGTGTGTTCACCTGTGTAAGTGAGGAGACTTCAGGTAGTTAGAGTGTCCTTAGCTGGGTTTATAATCCCTCCATCGAGGCACTGTTTGTTAGTTTAGTTTATTTTTCCTTTCTTATTTTTGAAGGTTATTCTGGACAAAGGTTTCAAATCTCTGTCAGGGGTATGCTTTGGGCTTTTGGTTTGAAATGCCAATTGTCTTCGAGTTCAGCGTTTAAATGCTTTAAACGTTTAAAGTCTTTATCTTGTAACGGTGAAGTTTTCTATTTGGAGCGTGCTTGCTGTGACGATCTCTGGCTGATGGGATTTGTAGTTTTAACGCTCTTACACGTGTGTTCGCACTGTTGTTTGTGTTTGCTCTGTTGTCTCTTTAAACAGTCATGTCGCCTGTAGTCGAGGATTTCTTTAGGAAATATTATTGGAGAGGTGCATGAAGGAAGAGCTCTTGCAGATTGCAGAACAATTTGATGTGGAGGTAACGAGCAGTGATAAGCTCAAGGAAACGCTGATGAAAGTTGTGAAGAGCGCATTTTCCGAGCGAGGCGTTTTAGAGCTCAAGTTATTAACCCTGCGGAGTCTGTATCCTCCCCTCTTTTTGATGTTGATCAAAATGCAAAGTTTAGCGAGATGTCTTTACAAGAAAGGCAGTTGAGTGTTGATGCAGAAAAACTTTGTGCTGAATGCGATGTTTGTGCTTTAAAAGAGAAAGAGTTGGAGTATGATTTTGAAAAAGAAATTGCAGCAACAGTTAGTTACGTAAAATTGAGTTACAATTTGAAAAGGAAAGGGAGGAAAGAGTTTCAGTTCAAGCGGCAACCTCCCACTCTCTCTCTCGAAACCAACACGGAAGTGACTAAAACTGCAACTCATCGACTGGCCGCTGGAGGCTGGCTCCAAAAGGGAGTCAGTCCCATAGACCTCCCATGTTAAAATGCCCAACTTTACAGCAGAAAAAACACGTTTACAGCCTGGTATATATATATATATATATATATGTAGGTACTACATTTGAATTAGAACGTACTACTCTACCGTTAAAATAGTACGTTCTATATAGTATGAATGAGGGTAGTATGAATGGAATTCGGACGTACTACATCCGCCATGTTGATGATGTTGTCAGGTGTCATGCGTCTTCACAACAGCGTGAAAATTTAAAGAGCCCACTTCACTGCGCGAACATCGTTAATGATTTAAATTCTTAACGCTTAACGAACCGTCTATTTAAAGAAAGCAGCGTTAACAAGCTGATGTACTACATTGAGGTTAACGTAACTCCATCTGATCGGTAATGATTAGAGATCTTTTTACACCTAATTCACACAATCGTTTCATCTGTTTGTTAAACCCTCAACAAGTCAGTCGTTTACTTGGATGATGTTAAACAAGCACAAGTTAACCACAATGAACATCAACAATGCTTTTCCCTGAGGTACTTTACACTTGAAGACAGCCGCGTCGCGGCTTTCCGCCACTTTTCGAATATTTCCGGTGACAACAGCGGCCGTACTGAACAAGAATGAATTCGAGAATCAAAGTCTTTTTTTTTTTTTACAAATTAGATCCTATGAAAATGCTTGAACTGGTATTATTGTACTCTACAAAGCGCAAACATTTCACAATTAACTGTTTGGTCAGCTCGGGTTATCACAAATACAAGTTTGTTTAATTCTAAATGGTGGCAGTTCAGTTAGCTTTGCCATTCTGTCCGTTTGGTGCTGGCTGTGCACTATATGATTTTTTTTGCTATTTTATTATTATTATTATTATTATTAATAATAATAAAGTAATGTTGAATTTTGCATTTGCTCTCCTTTGCATTAATGTGATGGAGTGAATGTACATTGTGTGCCTTGGGAAATACATATTAAACAAGAGATGACTCTGATTCGTGGCTTTGTTCCTGTTCTATCGGGATTACATTGTCGTGTTGAGTTTAATATGTTTCAACCAGACTGAAAATTGTTTAATGTATTCTTGGAAAAATGTGCATCTGGACAAAAATGTTGTCATTTTTAAGTAATTTATCATGATGTGGTAATTCGAGGGGAGTAAATAGAGATAATACTATTGTTGTGAAAAAGGCTTAGTAAGTTGGTATGAGCCTCCACAGACATTTAAACATACACAAAATGACACAAAGTGAAAATAACATGCTATTTTTGGGTTATGGAAACTACCGTTACATGTGAATATACAATACTAGAACTGTTAATGAAACGTGGAAACTGCTCCCGAATAGAATGAATATCATATGTTCATGCAAATCCTTCCCAGCTAACACACGCAGTACCAGTTATGTGATTTATCGGTACTGCACTCTTATTTCACGTGTTTGCACCTGATTTGGCAGGCCTGTGTAAACTGACGGGAGTTTCAGCACAAACTCCTTGAAAATCTGTGCTGAACATAAAATGTTTTGTGCAGTTCTGCCATTCTTGCAGGTTCTTGCACAGTATACATGACAATGAAGATGTAAACAATAACAACTGTGCACAAAATTCACATTGATCCAATAGACATTAGGACAAGGTAAACAAATACAGTGTGTTTGTTTGAAACCTGAGAGACGGGCGAGTGTGACTGAAGGAGGAGAGACCAGGTTGATCATGTGATGCACATATAAACAGATCATCCTCCATAAAACGCATATCACTCACACTCTTCATCCTAAAGAAAGACTTCATCCTTTAATCAGCCATGAAGAAGCTCTACAAGTGCCTGTGGATCTTACTGGGTAACGTACAACATTCATGTATCTGCTTTTTTACACTGATATTAACGCTGAGTTTTCTGTAATGATGCCAACACTCATCTCGTCCTCTAATGTGGATTTACAGCATATTATAAAGTGTTAAATATTCTGGCCAAACAAACCTAAATAATCTAAATGAGTTGCTGTTTCATACATTAATGCTTGTCTATAATTAAGCAGTTTTTTTTTAAACCACACATGTGAATATATGTTAAAATGTAACTTATTTCTGTGATCAAAGCTGAATTTTCAGCATCATTACTCCAGTCTTCAGCGTCACATGATCCTTCAGAAATCATTCTAATATGCTGATTTGCTGCTCAAGAAACATTTCTGATTATTATCAATGTTTAAAACAGTTGTGCTGCTTCATATTTTTGTGGAAACCTTGATTTATTCTATTTTTCAGGATTTACAGATGAATAGAAAGTTCAAAAGAACTGCATTTATTTGAAACAGAAATCTTTTGTAACAAATAAAAATGTCTTTACTGGCACTTTTGATCAATTTAATGTGTTCTTGATGAATAAAAGTATCAAGTTTGAACATTTAACGTTTGAAGGGTAGTGTAGATTGTCAATTATGGCTTTGTTTGTCACTTGATATCTAGGATAGTGTTTCTCAATTTATTTTATTTTTATTATTTTGGATCTACTTTACCAAACAAATCTAATGTAAAATATTTGCTTGTTTGTGTATGTAAATGGTTTGTAAGGGTGGTGTCTCTACAGTGGTTCAGGCTGAAGGACTAAAGAAACATTAACAGCAGGATGATATAAAACTGTACATTTCTTGTCTATTACCACCCACTGCCACTTATACCAACAACGGAAATAAGCGCAGCTAGAATAGACAAATATGTGGGAGAGCGTTGCTATTATGTGACTATATTGTATTGCAATAGGTAGCACTTTAATGTAAATGTTGAATTGAGACTAGTTAGCACATCATTTATAATTGAAATATTTTAATATCAGTATTTTGTTATGGTTACACTTGAATTGGTTACAAAACAGATGAAGGGTAGTAAAACATAAACCGATAATTGTACCCAGCATGTATTTAAATGTTACCTGAGAGAGAGAAAAAAACATAGAGAGAGCAGAGCCCCATGAAGAGGACCCCAGCGAAGAAAGAGAGATCGCCAGCTAAGAAAAGATTCAGTAAAGAAAAGACACAGAGCAACAGTTACAATCCTCTTTTATCCCTTCCTTGACCATGTGACTAAAACATTCAAACTGACCAATCAGCAAACTACAGCTTCACTAACTGTACTAAAGGTGTGACAATTAGTAGACCCCCAATGTATACACATCTTGGCCTACAGGCCTTGATTGCTATCAGCACTTCTGTGTTTTCAGGAATGCCAAATGACCCTTTTGTTATGGAAGATAGGTTTGGGACAGAAAAGCAGAAGTCTTTGATCATTTTCAACCTTACAGGTTTGACAGTCTTTATGACTGTTTGTCCAGAAAGTCTGGCAGTGATTCACAGGAAGGCGTCCTCGTCCCACTTTTGATTTCAGTCTTCTGCTTGATGACCATGTTGGATGAAACCACTGACACATTAAAAATTACGTGTATTATTAATGTGTCATTCTTTTCATCCAACATGGTCATTTCTTAGATCAATGTTTTAGGTTTCCTTTGTCATTCAGACTATGTTTTTAATTATTAGCGGCGATATCAAGGTGAATTAAAATGCAAATTCAAATGTGATTCAACAAAACCTGGTTGTTTGACTTGTTTCCACAGGGTTTTTATTGATTGAGGAAATGGCACATGGACAAGAAGGTAAGAATCCTTCAGTGTCTAAACACTTTTGTTCTGTTTTATCTGTTAAATGGGCAGATATAAAAGTACTTAGAAATTTAGCCCTGTAATGAAGATCTGATGCAGTTTGATGCCCAGTTTATAGTTCCTGATATCAGATAGACCAAAAAGTCAGAAAATTAACTTCTTATTAATAGGCAATATTTCCCTCCAAAATTGATTTTTTCAGAAACAGTCTTTACAAATCTTTAATGTCATATCATGCTGCTTTTCTATAATGTAACATACCAAGCCCATCATGATATATTTAGGCCAAGATTAGAATTTTACTAACAAATGTTGGATATCCAAAATAATAAAAAAGATGTTCACTATCATTCTTTTACCCTTGTGTTTTAAATATCTGTCGCTGTTTTGCACCCTTAACCCTTAATTTAACTGACCCTGTGGTGCACATGTAGCTGATGATGAGTAAGAAAGATTAGTTTGGTAAAGGTCTTCTGCAGTGGTAGATGATCTCTTATTGGCCTTTATTGATGATTTTTTTTTCCAGAGAATGTAGCACTATGGGGCAAAACTACTCAGTCATCAACTTACGAAGGATGTTATCCTGAATGGGCTCTTGATGGATTGTTGACCAGCTGGTCCCACACTAACCCTGAAACCAACCCATGGTGGAGAGTGGATCTACTGAAGGTATACAGAGTGAACAGAGTGACCATCACTAATAGACTGACCAGTTATTCGAGGATTAACGGAGCGGTGATTCGTATCGGGAACTTTCTTGACATTTACAGCAACACCATGTGAGGATTTCTTTCTTTTGATTTGATTTCTGTGGCTGAAGTGAAGAATGAACAGAAACAGATAACAGATGATCTTTCTGTCTGTAGATGTGGTGTGATTTCTACTCTTGGATCCAGTGAAACGGCCACTTTCTCATGCGGTGGGATGGTGGGTCGTTATATGGTTGTTCATATTCCTGGAAACGAGAAGATTCTTAGTATTGTTGAAGCTGGAGTCTACGGGTATTTGGCAGGTAATTTGTTTTTGTAGAGCACTTTATTGAATGTAATAAATACTTTTTTACTAACTTACTTTAAACTCATAGTTCACCAGAAATCACGCTCATGTCTTTCCAAACCAGTATGACAGTATTCATGCTTTACTGGTGTCTTACGTACAGATGATTCTGATAAACGTGGGGCTTGAGCATATTCATGGGTTTCAGTCACGTGACTTTTTTGTTGCGGCCGCCATCTTTAGGACCTTGCGTACTAAAGCCACGGTAATGCATAGCCTCTCCTTGGTTATCGTAAACCAAAATAACACTTCGCCAACAACGAAAAACAGTTTTTTTATTTTTTAAATATATAGATACTTTAGGATTAGATCCTTATTTACTGTCAAGAGAACTGCTGACTCTGAAAACGTACCAATTTTTTGACGTTTGCTGATATTTACATCTACCTCATACACAATCCCTCTCCATACATTCGGGTCAGTATCAGTTAAATTTTCACCTGCCAGAGACTTACCAATCTGCCTTACCCGGCCTGGGTGACTGTTTACTCACTGCCAGATTTGTTGCACAGCATGCCAGACTTAGCCGTTTCATTTCTATAGCTATTGAACTGTTTTATTTAAATTTGATAACGTTACCTAGCCAAAACATTTACTTTAATTTTAATTATATAGATTAGAATTAGAATTAAACATTGGCAAAATAATTTAAATAATTACCTAACTGTTACTATAAATCATTTTTAAAGGTAATCAGTGAATACTGTTCTTGATTGCCCTTACAAAAAATTACTGCAGTTTTTTAAAATGTACTGCAATATATAATACAACTGAAGTACAACTCAATACAACCAAAGTGCAATACTAATAAAATGCTGTACAATAACACTGAAATGCAACAAGAATATTCAGAATAAGTTTTATTTGCACACAACTGCAATATAATAAATTAAGATAAATTAAGGTAGTTATATTGCATCTGTACTTCATTATACTGCAAATCTACAGTTGCACTTCATTGTACTGCGGTTTTACTGCTGTTGAACTTTAATGAACAGCGGTTATATACTTCATTATACTGCAAATCTCCAGTTGTACTTCAATGTACTGCAGTAATTTTTGTAAGGGTGTTGCTCATTTTCCAAATCTCTTGTCAGGAGTTGTGGTCATTGTGCAGCATGTCTTTTCTCATCTTAGTCCAGTGAGTTCTTTGCTTGGGAGCTTTCATTTCTGCACCTATAAAGAGCAAATAATCCACAAGTATCTATTACTAACGGTCTAACTGAATACACCCAACTGAATGAAAGTAAATATATTGTATTAAAGCACATGTTGTTTGACAGACTATTTTGTTGCAGAAAACATTATATTACATGGTATAATCATGGTCGGTGCAGACCTTTACTTGAACTTACTTTCTCATCGACTCTAACTGCTCCTTGCTAGTCCAGTCAGAGAAGTATAATAAAGATGATGTTAAGATAAATATTGATTTATTCCTGTATGTCTCTACATGCTAAGTGAAGAAGCATCTAAAGTAGCAACAAAACTGTGATTCTGTGTTTTGTTATAGTCAGTTATGTGTGTTTTGGCAGTAGTGAGCACTTTTACATACTGTAAGTCTGCTTACATTTAGCAACTGTAAAAGCAGGAAATAACTACTATAGATGATCTGACATATTGATGCATATAAATTTGATTGCAGTACATTCTCATCGTAAAAACCACTGCGACTAGCTTACGTATTTAGTTAACAGAGTATTTGAAAAGCACGATCTTCTATAGAATTATAATACCAATAGTACAAACAAATCCTCTTCACTCTAACATCCTTGTGTTATGACCCAGATGGGGATCGAACTCGGGTCTACGGTGTGTATATCCTCGGGGCTTACTGCTGCTCCATTGGAGCAGGTCAAACCCAATTGCAGAGGAAATAACCAAGAGGCTCAGAGTCTGACTCTTAAAGTTCTTTACTCAATGTGAAGGATTCAAAGAGCCAGAATTCAGTCTTAGAGGCAGTTAACAGGAATTTGCCACAGAGGAACTCAAAAAGGCACTCCTTGGTGCAAAAAAACAAAACAAAAAGGTTATCCAAACAAAAGTTGTCCTTAAATGTCAGGCAAGAGAGAAAACCAAAACAAAAAAAACATAACAGAAGACAGGAAAATCTTTAACCACAAATCCTAGGCAGCTCCATACTCAAGCGGACATCGGGACTGAACAAGAACAAGAGGCAGTGAGGCATTTAAATAACATTGGCCATTAGGAGTGATTCAAAACAGGTGTGTTACAAGTCTCTAACAGGGTGGTGATCTGGGCTGAACTTGTGCCACCTAGTGGTGAACTCAGGCAGAACATTACACCTTGATGTAATTACATTCAGTTACATTCATAAAAATAAGATTGTGGAAACAAACTACAAACCTTTCTCCTTGTATGCGGCGGCGCTGCTGGACCGTCATCATCCTCCTCTTCTTCCCCATCAGGTTTGTTTGTGTTGCTCGTTAAAGTTTAGTGCAGCGTAAACATTCTAGACTCACATAACTGTTCTTAGATCATAGATCAAAAACATCTAGTTGATTTACTAGCTTTAGGTGGAGAATAACGAAAGTTTTCTGGCAAATCAGCAGTCTCACATGCGAATTTAACCTTTTCCAACTTCCTTTATGAACTTAAGTAAAATACTAAAATGTAAACGCATCTATGCTTAGGAGAAATATTTAATCAAAAGGATCCCATACATCCACATCTCTTGGTTATCACAGCCCAGAACACAGCACAGCAGATAGACGTAATTGCAATTCGGTCCTACAAATGGCGGCCGCACCACTGTGTGACGTCACATGAAATCCATGAATAACAGGGATGCAAACTCATCATGGGTGAAAAAGGTGACAAAGACTCTAAAGTTTAAAGTGCATTTTACTGCACAACTCTAAAGATTAACATTCATGAAGATGACATGAAAAAAAATGTCTACTGGTGGAAAACAAAGATTTATAAAATGGAAATGACATAAAATTACCAGTACAACCAGTAGATGCCAGCAAAGCTCATTAGCTCAGTTGCCATTTCTAAATATGGATGCTTTATGGTTTCACTAATAATAAACAGACATTTGCATAGTCAACAGAGCATGAAGACTGGACATGTTTCAAAGGTCATAGATGTTTTTCAAATAACTTGTTCATATCTATTAGACACATGAAAAAGAACATAGAAATACCAGGTTCCCGTTACTTCTCTTTCTTTGCACTGAGCAATTTACTTACACCAGCCTGTTTACATTATTTGCAGGACAGGGCAGATCACTTCTGATAAACATGCAAAATGTACATTTATTATTAGATTTGCTTGCTTCTCTGTGCCCACATACTGTAATTTGATGCAGCCAGATTCTCAATAAAATTTTTCATTGTTATATTTTACTGATTCTGTTGTCAGACAACCAAATTAATATGAAATAGTGACTGAAACGTGACCCATTAAGACTACATAACCAGCTCTCCCTTCCAAGATGTTGATCTGCACAAAATCCTGATTTATAATTGAGTCGTCGTCTGATGAAATCAAATACACATAAGATAAAGACAATAGCTGTGTTGTGACTTCGACTATACTTGCATTTAAAATTAGAGAAGCAACATAATATCTGGTCTAACTAAAAGTGCTTCTCCTCAGCTGCTCGCAGAACAGACGCAAAACCTTGCGCTCGCACAGCAGTACCGGCGAGTCTCAGAATAACACATAATTGGACAAACCTTATTTAGTTTGTCACACACTGGTAAAGGAGGCAGACAGGTAGATGCATGTCAAAAAGGGGGTTTTATTAAAGAAAACCAAAGCAGGGCTTCCAACAGAAGAGAGACAACGAAGGAGATACTGGAAGCAGAGTAAACAGTCTTAACGAAACATAAACGTGCTCAGTCCATAGGAGGAGACAAGTTCCAGGCAAGAGGGACAGACAGGTAGGCATCAACCAGCGTTTAGCAGCTTGCAACCTTGAGACCAGCCGACGAGTGACTGAGGTGAGTGTGCTTATGAATGGTGGTGGTAAGTGGTTGCATGTGTGTGTGATTACTACTCTAGTGATTGTGAACGGGTGTAGGAGGTTGCTTCAGCTGGTGAGGCGGGTGATTCGTGACATTACCTCCTCCCCTACAGGCGTCGGGATCGACGGTGAGGACGGCCGCGCCCCCTGGGAGCGGGGCGATCAGGGTGGGCTTGGTGGAAGTCGTGGATGAGGGATGGGTCCAGAATGTCATCTTTGTCTGCGCATGACCTCTCCTCAGGACCGTACCCCTCCCAGTCTATGAGGTATTGAAGTCGGCCACCCTGCTGCCGTGAGTCGAGGACTTCCTCGACTCTGTAGATGGTTTCGTTGGAGGCGACATCTCGTGCTCTGTGGATGGAGGAAGAAGAGGATTAGTGAAAGGTTTGAACAAGGAGACGTGAAAGGTGGATGAAATCCGGTACCGCTCAGGCAAGTGGAGCTGGTAAGTGACATTGTTGATGCGCCTTGCTACCGGGAAAGGACCTATGTACCGGGGACTCAGCTTCTTGCAGGGCAGCCGGAGACGAATATCCCGGGTGGATAACCAGACACGTTCCCCGGGTTGATAGATGGGATTGGTGGAACGGTGAGCGTCTGCATTGGTCTTGTGGCTCCGCACTGCCCGCTGGAGATGGATGTGAGGTGAGTCCCATACCCTCTTGCTCTCACAAAACCAGTAATCTACTGCTGGGACCTCCGATCGCTCCTCGGTCCAGGGGAATAATGGTGGCTGGTATCCGAGGACACATTGGAATGGAGTGAGTCCGATGGTTTCCTGGCGCAGCAAATTCTTGGCGTACTCTGCCCAGGGTAGATACTGGCTCCAGCTGTCCTGATGTTCATGACAGTAGGCCCGGAGAGATCGCCCGATTTCTTGGATCCTCCGTTCGGTCTGGCCATTGGTTTGTGGATGGTACCCGGAGGATAGGGATAGACCCCGAGGAGGTGGAAGAACCCTCGCCAGACCCTGGAGATAAATTGGGACCCCCTGTCGGAGACGATGTCCTCTGGGAGAACGAAGTTCCTAAATATGTGTTGAAAGAGGGCTTTGGCTGTTTCTAGGGCTGAGGGTAATTCACGTAGTGGGATTAGTTTGCAGGATTTGGAGAATCGGTCAACGACGACTAGGATTGTGGTAAACTTGTTTGAAGGAGGGAGGTCGGTGGCAAAGTCTACACCCAGGTGGGACCAGGGCCGGCGAGGAATGGGCAAAGGGACCAGTTTACCTTCAGGCAGGTGGCGAGGTGTATAGGTGATGGCACAGACTGAACATCCTTTGACATTGCGGCCGACATCCCGGTCATGTTGGGCCACCAATAACGGTTCTGGAGAAGCGAGATGGTCCGGTGGCTGCCTGGGTGTCCAGATCCCGGAGAGGTGTGGACAGAGTCCAGAAGGGTTAGGCGCAGGTTGAATGGGACATAGTTCCTTCCTTCTGGACCTCCCGGCGGAGCAGTTTCGGTGAGAGCGGCAGTTTGGATTTGGTTGTCAAGTTCCCACAGGATAGGTGACATGAAGATGGAATGTGGCAGGATGGGCTCTGGTTCATCTGGAGCTGGGTTGGGTTGGTGCTGGCGGGAGAGAGCATCAGCTTTAACATTCTTGCTTCCCGGACGGTAGGAGATCTGGAAACGGAAACGGGTGAAGAACAGAGCCCATCTGGCCTGTCTAGGGTTGAGACATTTGGCTTCTCGGAGGTATTGCAAATTTTTGTGGTCGGTGATTATGACAAAGGGATGTTGAGCACCCTCCAACCAATGCTGCCACTCTTCCAGAGTGAGCTTGATGGCCAGCAACTCCCGGTTGCCCACGTCGTAGTTCTGCTCTGCCAGGGACAGGGGGGGGGGGGGGTATGCGCATGGGGGGGGGGGGGGGGGGGGGGGGGGGGGGGGGGGGGGGGGGGGGGGGGGGGGGGGGGGGGGGGGGGGGGGGGGGGGGGGGGGGGGGGGGGGGTGGGGGGGGGGGGGGGGGGGGGGGGGGGGGGGGGGGGGGGGGTGGGGGGGGGGGGGGGGGGGGGGGGGGGGGTGGGGGGGGGGGGGGCACCTTTCCATTGGGACAGGACGGCGCCCACTCCCCAGGGTCACGGCATCCACCTCGACCACGAAGCGGAGATTGGGGTCTGGATGTGAAGAGCCGGGCAGCAGAAGGCCGACTTGAGCTGAGCGAAAGCCTGTGAGCCACTGGGTCCAAGAGAGATTTGGCCTTCTGCCGAGGAGAGGTAAGAGGCGCTGCTAGCTGGCTGTAATGGGCAATAAACCGACGATAGAAATTGACGAACCCCAGGAATCTCTGCATCTCTTTACTGTCTGTGTTGAGGCCAGTTCTGAACTGCTTCCCCTTCCTCTGGTCCATTTGCACTCCAGCAGGGTGGACGATGTAGGCCCAGGAAGTGGATAGTGGATTTATGAAACTCACATTTCTCGCTTTAAATACAGGTGTGTTGACGGAGGCGCTGGAGCACTCAGGTGACATGGCGACGATGTAGCTCTATGTTGGGTGAATATGAGCATGTCATCTATATAGATGAGGACGAACCGGTTGAGCATGTCTCTGAAGATTTCATTCATGAAATTCTGGAAGATAGAAGGGAGTTGGATAGCCCATATGGCATAACCCGTACTCGTAGTGCCCGGTGGGCTCACAAGCCGTCTTCCATTCATCACCCCTGCAGATCCGGATGAGATTATAGGCGCTCCTTAGATCCAGTTTGCTGAAGATACAGGCCCGCGAAGCTCCTCCAGGGTGGCTGGAACCAGATAGGCGAATTTTACCGTCTGGTCGTGAGAGGACGGTAGTCAATACAGGGCCTCAGACCTCCATCTTTTTGGCCACTAAGAAAAAGCTTGACGCTGCGGCTGAGGTGGACAGATGAATGAACCCCTGATTCAAGGCTTCCTTTACGTACTCCTCCATGGCTGCTCTCTCCGGGATCGACAGTGGGTAGATGTGTCCCTTGGGTAGTTTGGCCCCAGGCAGCTGGTCCACGGCGCAGTCCCATGGCCAGTGTGGAGGTAGGTGAGTGGCAGCATCCTTGCTGAACACGTCCTGAAACGACTGATATTCGGGAGGAATGGGTGTAACCTGGTGTGTCTCTGGGCTTTTGATGGTGGTGGAACAGATTGAGAGGCTGGTACTGTTAGAGAGGGGAACAGGTAGGTCCTTTACGCATTCCTGCTCACACCCCATGTTCCACTTGAGAATCTCCCCAGACTTCCAATCGATGGTAGGTTGATGTTTGGAAAGCCAGGGGCGTCCCAGGTTGACATCCACAACAGCCTCCTCCAGCACCAGTAGAGAGATCTGTTCTGTATGGAAGCACCCGACCTGGAGAATGACCTCTGGCGTACGGTGACGCACCAGCCCCTTGCCCAGCGGTTAACCTTGGACAGTGGTGATCTGGTAGGTGGTTTCGTTCTTGCAACAGGGAATTTTGAATCCAGCGAGGGAGCGGGAGGAGATGAAATTTCCTGCAGCTCCTGAGTCCACAAGGATTTTGACTGGGAAAGATTGGTCTTGATACCTGAGAAGAGCATCTACGTGAGACTGGGCTCGGGCACTGGAGGTCAGAGGTTGGGTAAGGCGGTAGCAATGGGTTCAATATGGCAAGCGGTTAGGTGTTGAGAGACACGCGCTGCCTTCTGGAGGAAGCTTTCCAGTCCCACGGAGTCGTCGTAGATAGACATCTGCTGACGTAAGGCGGGATTCAAGCCTCGGCAAAAGGCTCATTCCAGCCGCTGCTAGCGGCGAGGGTGCGGAACTGAAGCGTGTATTTGTGAATTGGCAGATCAGCTTGCCGTAGTTTGAACAGCTCATCATGTACCGAGACCTCTGTAGTCGGCTGGCTGAATACTTCTCTGAAATGTTTGATGAAGTTCTCCAGTGAATCAATCCTCGGGCTCTGCGAATTCCACAAGGCCTCCGCCCATTGCAAGGCTCTTCCCGTCAGCAAAGAGATAATGAATGCCACTTTCACCCGTTCCGTCGTGAATAGATGGGGCTGTAATTCAAAGTAGAGGGAACATTGCAACAAAAACCCTTTGCAAGAGACCACCTCACCAGAGAAGCTTGCAGGCTGGGCCATAGGACTGGTTGTCGGAGTGGCGGTGACGGGAGGTGGTAGGAGCGATTCCGTAGAGTGCGAACGAGATTGGCGAAGAGCTCTGATGAGGAAGTACTCCCAGGATCCATGTGACTCGTTACTATTTTCAGAAGGGCTGGTCTTCTGTCACGCACTGGTAAAGGAGGCAGACAGGTAGATGCACATCAAAAAGGGGGTTTTATTAAAGAGAACCAAGGCAGGGCTTCCAACAGAAGAGAGACAACGAAGGAGATACTGGAAGCAGAGTAAACAGTCTTAACGAAACATAAACTTGCTCAGTCCTCAGGAGGAGATGAGTTCCAGGCAAGAGGGACAGACAGGTAGGCATCAACCAGCGTTTAGCAGCTTGCAACCTTGAGACCAGCCAACGAGTGACTGAGGTGAGTGTGCTTATGAATGGTGGTGGTAAGTGGTTGCAGGTGTGTGTGATTAGTACTCTGGTGATTGTGAACGGGTGTAGGAGGTTGCTTCAGCTGGTGAGGCGGGTGATTCCATGACAGTTATGTATTGTTGCTAGGCGCTTTTTTGAAAAAGTCTCTGAATCTAGCAACAAAGTTGCTAAGTTGGCAACACAGTCAGCATCTCCATTTCTCCAACTACAGGCTAGGCAACGGGTCAAACAGAAAATGTGTGCTGCGTTAATCACGCGTTAATAAAATTAGTGCCGTTAAAATGAGTTTGCGTTAACGCATTAATTTTGACAGCTCTAATTATTTAAATACTTAACTACAAATTTAGTTACTTTTTAATGGTATAAACATTAAATAATGCATTAAATATTTAGACACTTCTTAGATTTAATGTAAAAACTACATTTTTCAAACATTGCCTTAAAAGGGACTAGGATTAGGCCATAGTTCAATTAGGACATTTAAGGCATTTTAATTTAAGTAGAAAAAAACATTGCTGTGTGCATCTTGAGACAAAACAAAGACACTGATATATTTTAAGATCAGTCAGTGCAAGTTTCTTTCAGTTGAAACCGCTCAGGCTTACATTACTCTAGGACTAGGCTTAAGCCTTGTCTGTGAAACCAGGGGTTTAGGTTTTATCTTTATTTATAGAAGCTGTTATTCAGCCAACACAGACTTGTTGCTGCTGTAGTTTTGTTACTCTGAATTTACTCAGCATCACTTAATGCACAGCTCTATTTTGACATCGGCTTGTCAGTTCATTCTGTCCATTGCTACAGTTGTCACCGTTAATCATGGAGAAATTTAGTGGATTCACTCACGTAGTGTTTTACACTCGTGGTTGTTAATCCTGAAACAGTATACGTGGACGTTATACAATTTTCTTCAAATTGTGAATGGATTATACAGAGAAACTGAGCAATGGGTGCTTCCCTTATAGCGCAACTGACCGAGATTACTCGCGTGAAAACTACACAATGAATCTCTTATTCACATTGTGTAAGCTTTGTTTTGCTTTTGTTATAATTTGTTATAATGGGAAGATCTGCGAATGTGTAGAACTAAATAAACTTGCGAAAACAAAAATTAGTTCAGAGCGGATTCTGACTAGCCTACAGTAAACACCTCTGATTGGCCATTGCTTTCAACAGAGATGTCTGTGATTGGCTACAATACTAAACGCTGCAGCAACATGTTGTAAATATAAACTTTTGGTTTTGTAATTCGAAACCAGAGCATGCACACAACACCACACAGGAGCGTTTGAAAGCGGGTGAGTTCGAGCAGGTACAGAATTGAGTTGGTAGTAATGGTACTATAAAAGAACCCCCCCACCCCAAACAAACAACAACAACACAAAAAAAACTCACCGGATCTACAATAACACAAATTACCCATTCTGAATTAAAAACAGTGAATTTCATTGAAAGGTGACAAGTTTGCATCCCTGACATAATGCTACAAAGTGGCGAAAATATTAATTTAAAAAATTCATAATGTTACAAAGTGGGGAAAAAAGTAATGCGGGAATTTTAAAAATTCTGTTAATTTATCATGTTAAACAGTCCACATTTGTCAGACTAATCAACAGTCAACTTTTTTTATTCCAAATGGGTGTTATTGAAGATACTGGTTATATTTCCACCAGGTTGTCGGTACTAATGATATAATGAATTACTAGGGGCGTCTAATATTTTGTATATATTTGTGAAGGATGCTGTTAGACAAAAGTCATTCTGATTGTAATTCTGTTTTGTGACAGAAGGCTAGTTGGTGCAGAAATGACATGCTTCACCATTATCTCCTCTACTGTTGCTCTCAAATTTTATTCAAATTGTGCATAAACATGGGTCACGACGAGTTTTTATAAATTTTCCAGGAAATCGGGCAGTAGGAGGAGCCACTATACAGTCATCAACATCTGCAGACTGGGTTGCTGAAAGGGCCGTGGATGGTAATCGAGGTCTCCAGCAGTTGTATACGGGATGCTCCTCAACCCTTAATGAGGCAGACCCGTGGTGGAGGCTGGATCTGCATGATGTCTACAGAGTTAGTAAAGTGGTCATCACTAATAGAAAAGACTGCTGTGCAGAACAAATAAACGGAGCAGAGATTCACATCGGAAACTCTTTAGAGAAAAACGGCATCAACAATCCCATGTGAGAAACTTGAGGTTGAAAGAGTGTGAGACGTCAAGCACAAATGTGAAGGATTAATGCAGATTCGACAGTATTTTTTATATCCTTATGTGTTTCTCTGTCTGTAGATGTGCTGTTATTCCTGCTATTCCAGCAGGTGAGTCCTACAGCTACTCCTGTGATGGACTGTTTGGACGTTATGTGATTTCATATTCCTGGAGACCGAAGATTCTTGGCTTTGTGAGGGTTGAAGTCTACGGGTATTTGGCAGGTATTCATTGTTGTAGAGCGTTATATTCAATTTCATAAATATATATTCATGTAATATCATCCATACTTGAAACATACTATAAAGGAACACAAATCATAATTTTCACAATTCAGTTTGGTGAGAGTAGTTGCAGTAATAATTCACTTCACCTTCAGTCGTTGTTCCTCAGTAATCTTCTCCTCTGCTGCAAACTTTGTGCATCAAGACGAGTCGTGACATTTTTTTCATACATTTTTTTTTAGAAAATCTGGCAGTAGCTGGAGCTGCTATACAGTCGTCAACATCTGTGGACTGGTTTGCTGAAAAGGCCATTGATCGAGGTCTCCAGCAGTTGTATACGGGATGCTCCTCAACCCTCAATGAGGCAGACCCGTGGTGGAGGCTGGATCTGAGTCATATTTACCGAGTTAATAAAGTGGTTGTCACTAATAGAAAAGAGTGCTGTGCAGAACAAATAAACGGAGCGGAGATTCGAATCGGAAACTCTTTGGAGAAAAATGGCTCCAACAATCCAATGTGAGAAACTTGAGGTTGAAAGAGTGTGAGACGTCAAGCACAAATGTGAAGGATTGATGCAGATTTGACAGTATTTTTATATCCTTCATGTGTTTCTCTGTCTGTAGATGTGCTGTTATTCCTGCTATTCCAGCAGGTGAGTCCTACAGCTACTCATGTAATGGGATGGAGGGACGTTACGTGATTATTCATATCCCTGGAGACATGAAGATACTCACTCTGTGTGAGGTGAAGGTCTATGGACAAGGTATACATCAGATATATTGCTTTATAATAGAGTGGGGGAACTATGGCGTCACTTTGTATGCAGATCGGCTGTTAGCATGAAACTGGTTCCTCGACAAAAAGCCAATAGGCTTTTGGATTATCGCAAAAAATAAGCTCTGTGTTCAATCATAGTTCATGAAATTTACACATTTTGTCCATCAAGATAATCTTCACAAAATAATATAACTTTGACGAATTTTGAAATGCTAACTTGCTTCGGGTTTTTGCCTACAAAGTGACATCATAGTTCCGCCACTCCATATATCAGATAATAATATCTTCACATCATCAATTTTTGTCAATATGACGCAGTGAGGAGTGTGGATAAGTTTTAATAAAGGCAAGCTCATTTGTAAAACCATGCAAACCATATTTCTTAAGATTTTTTATGAATTTACATATATATGATTATATTTTTCTAGGTCCCTGTTTAAAAAGATCATTTGTAAAACTGCTGTTTCACTCCAGCAAAGATTTGACCGATTCTACAATGAGAAAAAACGTTCTGAAACAGGTGAGAAAAAAAAAGTAACAAGTGATGAGAACACAAACACTTATTGCATTGTTAAAGGGGTCATATAATACAATTTCACCTTTTTAACTTTTGTTAGCGTGTAATGTAGCTGTGTGAGCATAAACAACATCTGCAAAGTTACGAAGCTCAAAGTTCAGTGCAAAAGGAGAAATTGTCTTTTACAGAATTAGCAAAGCATCGCCTGCAGTGAACGGATGGTAAGGGACTACAACAAAATACTTCCGGGTTAGTGACATCATAAACCCAGATAAACCCCGCCCCCGGGAACATAGAGCGAAGGGGGCGAGGCCATGATGCGCTGCTTTAGAGAAGAGGAAGAAAACTAAGGGTGCATGTAAAAATCTATTCATATACTGTATGAACCGCGATTCTGTCTTCTAACGATTCTAATGTATTCACAAGTTTCAAAATCAATGTTATAAAGCAGTGGTTCTCAATCCTGTTCCTCGCGTCGCCCTGCTCTGCATCTCTCTCAATTCAATTCAATTCAGCTTTGTTAGCATGACTGTGTAACACAATGTTGCCAAAGCATTAACATATATATAACAACAACATAAATAACATAAATAAAATCCATCTAAATAAATGAAAAGATAAAGTAAGTTAGTTTTGAATTAATCATGTTTAACATCTAACATTGTGAATGGTTAATACATATTCAGCAGCTAGTGCAGCTGTGTTATCATCTTCTCCAAGTAAGAAGGGCTTTTTCTCAGTATCACTAAGTTCAGTAAATGATGGGATCAGGGCTTTATATCTGGGGAGAAATGTTTCCTTCACATTGTGATGTTTAAGGAAAAAACAGCAGAAAGTGTTTCTCGTCCTCTATCTGCTGTAGATCACAGTGTCTACAGATCCTCTGCTCTCGCTCTGTCCATGTTTGTCTGTGTCTTCCTCTCTCTATTTCTAAATCATGGTTACTTCATCTGTATTTGGAGAGGATTTGTCTTTCTTTAAATGGTTTAATCAATAAATAATTGGCAAATTTAGTTGTTCTGTTTAGGGTTGAGTAGCATTGGAGTTTATTTTGAAGGTCAAAGTGTATTTTTAGAGATTCATCATGAGTGTCTTTCAGATTTTTGTCAATTTCTTTAATAATGGTTTTGGGGTTGTAGCTGTAGTCAGTGAGGAGCTGGGTTTTATGGACTAGCTGAAGAGCGAGCGTGTTTAGAGGATGAGATTCTGCTGAGGTTTCATTGGCTTTATATTGGACTGAATCAGGATCAGATCGATGGAGGTGATGCCAGAACTGAACACATCTCTTCTGGATCTCAATCTTCACTGGGTATAAGCCTAATTATTATATGTGCTCTCTCTCTCTCTCTCTCTCTCTCTCTCTCTCTCTCTCTCTCTCTCTCATTCAGATCAGCTCATCTGCTCCAACAATGAACTGTTCCATTTATACAGTTTTCACACAGCTATGACAAGCATTAAACATGGACGGTTGCCGTATTGTATTAAAGCTTTAATCATGATGAAACCGTATATTAAAAGCTAACATAAGCAGTAGCATAATAACAGAGCATCTAAAAGTATGAGACAACAACAAACAAAAAACATAGATCTACCATTAAAAGCCGTGCTCTGCGCGATCTTCACTAATATCCTCTGCGTCTCAATCGGGCTCAAATTGATAAGCAATATAGACGACGCCATTGTTTACAATACAACCGGAGGCGGTTTAGCCAATCACAACACACTGGGCCAAGCTAACCAATCAGAGCCCATCGTGTATTTTTGTTAAAAACAAAATCAGCTGCTGTTCTCCTGTTTTTGGACATGACACGAGAAAAGAGGAGAGGAATATTTGAATATCTTGTCATATTCTGATCTAATCAGTTTAGTATGAATGTTATTTCCAGTTGGGATCTGCTCTGGCTGATAGAGGATTCACAAACGTGACACTGAGGTGGTCTCAAACCCCTAAACAGGAAGTGACGCGGAAAGTGAATGACAAACGTATTCCTGACAAAAGTGAGTGTGTTCTCACAACTGCACAATAACTTATGACATATGCAGCACAAATGGGAATGATTATAAAATTATGATATGTAATAGCAAAAATATTTCATTTACAGGTCGCTGTGATACAAGACAATAATTTCCTGGAAATCAACAGAGTCTTTGACTCACTAAATTCACATTCATTCAATTTATTCATAATTTATGAAAGCCCGTTTCCACCACTGAATAAAAAATAAAACAAGGGACTTCAGACTTTTTATCTCACAATTCTGACATAAAGCCCATTCTGAGGGGCAAAAGAGAGACTATTTTCTTACAATTGCAAGTTTATATCTCACACTTTATTACTCAGAATTACGACTTTATTTCTCAGAATTGTGAGAGTAGTAACTATGCTGTAGTAACAACTTTGTTTGTGATTGGTGCGAGAGGGTTTTGGCTTGCAGCACTTCGCACACTGGCACACTAGATGAGAAACTGCATTATAATTGTACCAAATCCTTGTTAATTTACTACAGTCTGTAAGATTGTACTTTTTACATCCTAGTCTGTACATTTTAATATTAGAAACCATACTAATAGCATTAGTTAGCTTAAAAAATGCATAATATATCTGGCATCTATGACTTTGGATAATTGATTTTTAGAATAGAGATCATGGTTCTCCCACGATTCTGAAAACAAAACATTAGACAACCAAACAAAATAATATGTAAGCTAATTTTCTTGAGGTTCTGACAAAATGTTTTATTTAATGTTATAAATGAGTCTATTTAAAAATATGTATTAATTTAAATGAATTCATGATGTAAAAAATCTTTTGAAATAAATGAATGAAGACTTCCTCCAGAGTTTTTGAACAAATCTCTTGAATGAATGATTCAGAAATCAAATACATTTGAACAATCACTGGTCACCACCTACTGGCATAATGTAACATATACAGTCTTTATTTGAAGCTAACATTAGTTCCAAAGGTCAGTTCCTAATTTTATTTGCAGCTATATCCAGACTATAAAATTTTTTTCCTAATACTTTCGTTATTATTTAATGTTTGCAACACAGAAATGTAGCCTACTGTGTAGATTGTTTGTGAAGCTGTTTCAACATAAAGATTACATGATGAGCGCTGCTCTCTCTGGATCAGCGGCTATACAAAAGCAGGTTTAAATATTCTGATGTGTTTGTGATTTCAAAGGTTCAACATAGACATAGCAGAATCATTGTCATTAAGGGATAAGGTAACGCGTGTTTGAATCGAGATCGCAGTATTTTAATGATTGATCGTGCATACATATGAGCCTATAGCATATGTATTTTTGTATGTCATATTTGTAACAGACCTCAAAAGTAACCTGGGCCATTTATCTTTAATGTGATCACACTTTAAGAAAACCATCGTAAGCTACTAATTATTTCATTATTTAATTTAATTTACAGTTATTAAAACAGCGAATAAATTATACACCTAAAGCTAGCAGAGAACATTTACATGATCACATTGTCACTGACTATAGTCTAGCGTGAGTTTAAGCACTCTCAAAAAACTCCCGTTATTATCAATGAAGCTGTCTACACTGTCAAATTAATCTCTTACTTCATACAGTACATCTGCACTTTGTTATGATGAGAGAATTCGCGAGTGCAGAATTCAGTCGGTAAGTGCGTGCACTGAACAAAAGCGATGACTCATCTGAACACTTCTGATTGACCATTGCATTCATAAACTCAACAGAATCGTGTGTGATTGGTTAAAATGCGCAACGCTATAAAAATAAATGATCCAATATGATCAGATCTAAATATAATGCTGCAATCAACACTTAATTTCACTTTTACTTTATTCGCCTCAAGCCCCCGTTAACTTCAGACCCTTTTCCAGGAGAAGGCTATGAGATGCGTTCGGCGAGATCACTGTAAAGAGAAAACTGACTCAGAAGAATGATTAAATCACAAATAATAATTGCTGAAATATTTGTGGGGAAAATGTTTCTCAGGTCAGTCAGAGCGCTCATGGTACGCACAGTGCGTACACCTGCAGCCGCCACTGCACACACACACATACGCGTTTTTGTGAAAAACTGGTGCATATGAAAAATACATCACATATGGGGACATGCCTTTCTAAAGCTGCTAGAGCCAAGCTGAAAACAGTTTTAGGTTGTCAATAGCCTTATGACAGCCATTTCAGATTTTCATTTAAAGCATATTTTTGCACAACCTGATTTTTTACCCACATATAAGGACAAATATTAATTTCATCACCTTTCAGGACATAAAACACACACATACACTGATGTCTAAATCATTACTAGGCTACATATTGGCCACATAGTGAAGAGTGAGGGAGTTAAGAACAAGATAATCATACTGATTAAAAATATTGTTTTGCTGTGAAGTACAGAGTTCAACTGGAGACGCAATAAAACAAACACTTTTCACAGCGGTCATCGCAAGCTGTCCATTAATGCTGTAGCAACAAGCAATATTATAAAACAGTATCCCAAATGCAGAAACAAACAAACAAAAAACATGTGAAAACATTCAGTGTTAGGCAATGGAACTGAGGTCTCGGAACTGATGCCCTAACAGAATTTGGTTTTGAACAATTCTTGCTAAAATCAAAGAGGACTTTATAAAGCCTTAAAATGCAAATTGATTTAACAGCGTATAAATGTATAGGAAAATCTGTCCTACCGACTCTGTTGTCTTTTCAAAGCAGTAATTCTGTTATTATAAAACTTAATAGCAGACCACTTTTCAGTGCCTGAGGTTCGGCCAGCAGGCATGAGACACAGTCCATCTTCCCAGGCACTCGACAGCTGCGTATGAAATACATCATATGCTTTTCAACCGCTCCAACCTCTTCTTCAGACCACTTCCTTTTGACACCGACTTTTGAGCCTATAATAAAAAATAATAATAATTAAATTTAATTCCTGAAATACAAGGCAAATCAGTCAAAGCCAGAGCAAAGAAAGACCCATAAAATATTGTTACATACCAACGCTAATAATACTCAGTTTTTGAGAGCGCCATGTCTCAAAAGTGCTCAAGATACTGTATATATCTATAAATGTGATGCATCTATAGCAAGTTAGTTCAGCAACAACTCCCTTTCCACCAAATTACTAAAGTCTAAATCATACCTACATATTAGGACCTTGGTGAATACTGAGTCTTGAGCTACACACACACACACACACACACACACACACACACACACACACAGATGTCTAAATCATAGGACCAAGGTGAATACTGAGTCTTGAGCTACACACACAACACCACACAACCACACACACTCACACACACACACACACACACACACACCACACACACACACCACACACACACACACCACACACACACACCACACACACACCCACACACATGTTGGTTTTTGTGGTTTACGGGGACTCTCCATAGGCGTAATGGTTTTTATACTGTCCTTACTGTATGTGCTATTGCCCTACACCAACCCTACACCTAAACCTACCCCTTACAGGAGACTGTCTGCTATTTCAGATTTTCAAAAAAACACCATTTAGTATGTTTTTTAAGCCTTTTGATTTACGGGGACATAGGCAGTGTCCTCATAAACCACCTTCAAATTGTAATACCTCTGTCATACACATGTTATTATACAAATTTGTGTCCCCGTAAACCACAAAAACCAGTACACACACACACACACACACACACACACACACAGAGTATTCATCATGGTCCTAATATGTAGGTATGATTTAGATATCTGAGTCTTGAGCTACACTTTAGTGACAAAGCAGTATACTTAAATTTATTCATATGCACTTTAGTATAACTAAGTGTATTTGTGGCCCACTATAAATTGGTATACCTAAAGTCTGCTAAATTGGAACAACTAATTTTGGTAACACTTTAGAATGGGGAACACTTATTAACTATTAACTTATTACTAATTAATAGTTTGTAAGGTAGTTGTTAAGCTTAGGTATTGTGTAGGATTAGGGATGGCATTAATATGTGCTTAATTAATACTAATAAATATTCTAGTAATATACATGCTAATAAGCAACTAGTTAAGAGACCCTAAAATAAAGTGTTACCCTAATTTTGTAAGTAAATGCATTTTAGTTGTCCAAAAGCAGTGCTGAAGTTCAACTAAAGTTGCATTTAGTTTACTTGTTAGTAGATGGTTTATAAGTTATTAGTTGATATATTATAAATCATTGAAGTATTTGTGTCAAAATTGTTTTGTATCATCTCAATAAACAATTAGTATATGATTTATTGATGAAGTTGTAAGCTGGTCCGTGTTCAAAAGCACAAACATGCAGGTATGCTAAAGCACTATTTTAAGAAGAGTAATTTTGAAGTGGATACAAATTTATAAATGCCTTGCAGTCAGCTGATTTCAGTGGGTTGTGTTAAATCCTTTCACTCATCAGCACAGACTTGTGTTCTGTGTGGAGTGTGTGGGATCTACTGATAAAGTGAACCTCTGAACCGGTTTTAACTTCCACTGAAGATCACATCAGGTGCACAGAGTTAAAGACTCCATGTGTGTCAGAGAAGACACCCGTCTATACCCTCACCAGTCAGCCCTTACACTGCAGTACACACTACAAAGTGTTCAAGACCTGTTATACTGTAGATAATGTGTAAACGCATGAATAAATCACTTACAAAACTTTCTGCATCCCCTATCCAAAGTGAAGAGAAGAGGGAAAAGAGGGGCGGGGTCAGCAGAGCTCAATAGCATTTAAAGAGACATGGACTAAAAAACGGCTTGATGAAAACAGAGCTGATTTTGTCAGGAGAAAAAAAGGTGGGTTTTTTTACACTACCATTGAGAGATTTTAACCAAAGTTTGTTATAGACTTTTTATTAAGACCCTAAAGAATCATACCAACTTATGGAAATGGGCATAAGGTAAGCATTTCAAGCTTCTTTATTCCTATTTAAAGCACTTTTGAAAGTTTGATTTGTTGTATCTTATTATTTTGAAGATTAACCAGCTCAGCAACCCTAATGTATTAGCTAGCAAAGAGGAACCAACATGCCATTACATCAAATTTATCAACGGCAAGTGTTAAATATGCTGTGTTTTACACCACAGTTTGTCAGTGGGGAAATTAAAAAAAATGTTTTGTGCTTTTTCAGTCAGACACAGACAAACAAGCCCGGTGATTTTTGTCTTTTAAACCAGAAAGACGACTGACAGATCTAACCGACACTCGCGCCACAGAAACTAAAGCAACAGGTAAGACAAACCCACACATTCATTATATTACAATAGTTTTAAACTTTGACGAAGCAGATCATAAATAACGATTAACAGTTTCATCTAGCATATATGTAATGCTAATTAAGTTTATTAATGCAGCCGAAGCCTTGGTAAGTTAAACAAAGCGGCTCGAGGAGCATCTATGATGGCTGTTTTGCTAACATTATTTACCATTTCAGACTGATATTTGCTCCTCGCGTTTTTTTTAATTTGAAACTCATACTTGCATATGTTTTTGAAATGAATGTTTTCAGAGCAAAGGCAGCGTGGAGTGCTGGGATGTCAAAGTCAGCAAGATGGCTGCTATACTACGGGCCTAAAGTGAAGCAAGTAGAATTCATTGATTTAATTGATGTGTTTTATTGTTATGCGAGATGTAAACCATCACTTTATGAAAGGTTATTTAAGTGTTTCTTCATTTTTGGATGAATTGCTATTTTTGCAAATGTAGCAGCACAAATGGGTCTTCTGAAGCAGTACAAGATTTTGAGACTGAAATTTAAATCATTGATCAGCTTATGCATACACAGCCCAGACAAATACTGGTTCTTTCACACCACATGAAGGACATCACGGTATCCAAGGATGTTAGATCACCATTTTTGATTCAAACTGTATTAGTAGAATGAAAAACCTATTAAATTTCAGTTTGCCTTTGATTCAGAGTCATTATGCTTCACAACTATAACTAGAACTGTCAAGACCCAACTCGTATTCTTGCCACGAATCCTGTCCATGCATTTCCGTTCACTCACCACCAGAGGTCACCCGCTCATCACATGGACTTCTGCACTGCACTACACTACTGTTGCATTTCACCAGACTACAATTCCCATCATCCATTGTACTCACTGATTGCGCACACAGCTGATTGCACTGATCTCACACCCTACTTAAGCCATGGACTTTCTCTCCCTCACTGCCGAGTATTGTATGCATTTATCGCTGCCCTACAGAGCCCTGTTAGTTTCCCTAGTCTTGCCTGTTTCGGATTGTGTTTTCCCCTGCCTGGACTCTTGCTTACATTTTGGATTACCTCTCTTGTCAAGCCCCTTTTGATACTGTTCGCTGTCGTCTGACCCACACCCGTTGCATTGCCTATGATATACTTGTCTGCCATTGTTCGACCCTGCCTATTAAGACCACGACTCTGATCAATAAAAGCTCGCACATGGATCCGCATGTCTCTCGTCTCGTCAGCCCCGTAACAATAGTAGGCACTACTTTCAGGCGCTGCGTAATATCACTGCGCCTGCCGCGGCCATGTTACGGCAGCAAAGTTCCTTGATTATTACACCGGAATGAAAGTAGTTCCTAATCATATCAGCCTAGAAAATCGCAACTTTTCATTTTCCGCCGATCTTAGTACACGATATAACTACAGAAGAGTCAAGTTTTAAATAGGACAAATATCAAAACTCTTTGATCGTTTTTGAACGCGATGCTACTGGTCTAATAGGATTCAATGATCTATGCTAAGCTATGCTAAAAGTGCTCTCGCCAGACCCGGAGATCGGCTAAATGGATTCAAAAACGGTAAAACTCAACTTATTAACTCTGCGGGAGTTGGAGAACTCAATAAATAACTCAATTACATGAATGAAAAAATAAATTCCTATGAAGTATGAATTTAAAATGGTAGAAATCTTGTCAGAATATAAACTTTAAAAAAAAAAAAAAAAGAGGGAAAAAAAGGGAATCCCTGACAGAGGACTCATTTTTTGAGGTAAATGTTTCCTTCACAAAAAAATGTGTTCGTGTAATTGACTTATTAATTGAAAATTGTTGATTAAAATGTCTTGTGAAGTAAAGATTACCTCAGAAAATCAACTTTTCTGGAATAGGGCCTTCTTTGGGGTTAGGTTAGGGTCATTTTCTGGGGTAAAGCTTTACTTCACAAAATATTTGTTCACACATTTGGCTTATTAATCAAAAGTTATTAATAAAATGTCTTAGAGTAAAGATTTACCTGAAAAAAACTTTCCTGTCAGGGAGTGGTGAAAAGGGCTGTCTCTAGGGTTGTGTTATTTTCATTTCAAAGAATCCTGAAAAAAAAGTAGGTCAGGATTCTTTGCCTTGCTGAGTGTAAGAAACTTCTTTAAATAAATAAATAAAAACCTTAGTGATAAACTTATTTTGACAGGTACTGTATAAATATACATACTTAACTGTAAGTATTTTGTGCATTTTTCTCTTACTCTTAGGATGGCAACACCAAGTCCATACACACGGCCAGCACCCATCCGTTGCAAGTGTGTGGCAAATAGGACCACTAAGAAAGCAGTCTCTTACAATCATGACGGGGGAAAAATAAAAATACAATCATTTAATGTGAAAACAGTTAGTGCCCTATCCGATGGCACATACATTATGTATATATATATATATATATATATATATATATATATATAACATATACACATCAACAAGTCTTGGAAGATTTTCAGAATTTGAGGAGGGGGTGACGTGGTTTCTAAAAAATGTCACAGTTAGTACCAAGTATGGCCGCAAAAATTTATACTTTGGTCGGACATCGAGCAAATTCAGGGCAGCACCACTTGCCGAAAAGGCTACAAAAGACATCCTCTGTCCACCATCCCATCACTGGAGAAGAGGCAGACATCTTTTCTAGGGGGGATTACTTGAGCATCCAAGGCCAAGTTGAGAAAGTGAGTTATTTTAATGTTGTCAATGAATTATCTGGAAATAAATCTGCATTACTCTGTTGCTTAAATGAAGATGAAAATGAAGAATCACTTTTAATTACTCACCCACATGAAGTTGCAAACCCATATGACTGACTTTTTTCTGCAGAAACACAAAAGATAGCAATACATTGTGACTCATTTTAAAACATTGTATCAGCAAAAACTGATCACTGATCATTTTTTCAAGTTCTTCAGTCAGTTTTGGTGGACAACAGCCTAATACTAAGCAGATTTATTTAGTCTGCTCTGCTGTGTGCCATCAAGCACTTCTCAGTCCAACAGTTCCATTACAGTTATTTTCATTTATGCAAAGGGTTCAACAATAATTATCAAGTCTTTGTGAAGAGCTTAAATGCTGGGGAATCTGAAGCCCCCAGAACGAGTAATAGAAATTTAAATTGGTAAAAAGAAACAGCTCAAACATAAAGTAACTGCACATTCTGAATGAGAGTGATTTGACCTGAATAACTTAACTGTTGGCCTATTATTCTCCAGATACAACCGGTGAGAATGACAATGGTCCAGGAGGGCCATGTCCCCATCTTGGACATGCGCCTTCGATGTGGCCAGAGGGTCCTGGAGGTTTCACTTTGGCATGATGAGGCCTTGAGCGAGGGATGCACAATATTGGACTTCAGGGCCGTCACTAACGATTATTTTTTTACTCAAGTAATTGAATGATTATTTTAACGATTAATCAAGTAATCAGATTTTTTCACTGATAATCAGTTAAGTTAAAAGCACCAAATAGAATTTTTGACTAGCATAGTATTACATTTGTAGTATTAACGACTTATTGCTATAATTCTGTTTCAAATTTCATATATTTGATTTTTGATCGTACTCTACTAGTTAAATGCCACTGAAATATCAATAAGCTCGTACGATCATTGTGCTTTTAAAGGAATGTACACTTACAAGAGTTTAAATTGTATTTTTGTTCAAATCCAGATTGCTGAGAGAAAGGCAGTCACTGCTGTGGTGGAGATTGTGGGCGTCTCCAATGTGGAAGACAGACTCACTCTGCTGAGCAGCGACTTCGAGGAGTTTTCAGTCCCGCCCGGCTTCTACCGTGGCA
The DNA here is from genome assembly GCA_029620275.1 of Acrossocheilus wenchowensis. Classification (NCBI taxonomy): domain Eukaryota; kingdom Metazoa; phylum Chordata; class Actinopteri; order Cypriniformes; family Cyprinidae; genus Acrossocheilus; species Acrossocheilus wenchowensis. The sequence goes on along the minus strand of JAJUBA010000524.1, from coordinate 1,955,862 downwards.
GTTTGGAGGACCTCATCGAAAGACTGCCTGTAAAATTAGACATTAAGCACATTCATCAGCGTGTTGTAGATATTTCTCTTGTTAATCCTTAAATAAGTTAATTTATTACTAGGTTTAGTTTACATTTAGTGAATATAGCTTACTAGTGAGTTTGAGTTGCAGTAGTTCATGCAGTAGCAGTTTAATAATTCACATTTGGTAGTAGTAGTTAGTAGCATATAGCAATTCATTTAGTAGTAGATCCGTTTGTTAGCATTTATTATCTGTTCATTTAAATGTTTTGGTTGTTTAATTTGTAAATAAAATGTTTTTATTTCTTCATATTTTAAATTTATAAATATATTTTGTATTCAAAAAGATGTTGGTCTGATATTTTCACACACGTATACATTTAAGTTACTTCAACAGTTAGTATGTCTAACTGTCTAACTGTGGAACACATGCTAGCATTAGCTGTTAATTAACATTCTCAACCTTTCACAAAAAAAGGAGACAGAAGTTCTGGTTTACGTTTTGTAAATTTTTCATAATTAAAGGTATCATCATAGCTATTCAGTGCATTTTCCCTTTGTATTTTACTCTCAGGATGGCAACAGAACATTGTGTAAACGTACCATGCTGTAATGTCATTATCTGTGACTACTTTTCCAGATCTTCTCTAAGAAGTGAGGATGACAGGCAACCTGGAGATTTGGTTTGGTCCTCACACTGCGCATAGTTTGACCTAAGGGTGTGCAATATCATCTGCGATAATATCATAATTGTTGTTTTAATGATGTGCAATTTGACATTATCAAGCATTTTGCAAAAACCAAACAAAACACCTACAGAGTGCACGCATACATTAGCCTACGTGAATAAATGGGTTAAACAGTGCACATGCACATTTAGAGTGTGTTTTTTCACTGCATGATTCAGTCGATTAAAATGCATTAAGAATGATCACAAAACTCAACATATGGGGCAAATGTATATATTTGTTAAAATCACACGAAGAGTGCCGTTTTTTCTTTAAAAAAAAAAAAAGCACGATTACAAATCTAATATCGATTTTATACAACAGTTCAATAAACAATAAGTTAATATTAAGAGACTTGCGTTTTAGACAACATATTGCCTGTTTTTGCTCCATTCCGCAGACAAAACAACAACTACAGCACTGTTTTGCGTCTCTGAGCAGCATGACGGTGTTTCGTTCCTGAATGAATCAACCGTTTAAATGATTCGGTTCAATTGCAATGACTCACTTATTAACAGTGACTTTCTGCCACCTACTGGTGGTTTAAATTTCACATTTAAAGTCTATTTTCATTTTTTAAATTTTAAAATCTTTCTGATTAAAGCACTCCATGTCCCTCTGAGCTGCATTAAAAAGCGTGTAAATACATCTAAATGCCACTTCAGATGCAACTTTTGCAAATATTATTTTTGATTATACTGGTCTCATTTGTTTGGTAACAACCTAAATGTCTTATTATTCTAACTGACTGATTAAATGTAACAATTTGACTCAAAAGAGAAAAAAAAAGGCTTTATTAAAAGGTAAAAATCAATTTAAACTTATATGAAGAGATTAATTAATCACTGATGTGAACTGAATAATGAATAAACAGAATATGAAGAATATCAAAAACTGCAGCTGTCCACAGTAGTCAGATATCAGCACAATAATACACTCTGCAAAATATCGTCTAATTACCGTTATCAAAAATTTTTTATTTATTTTTTTATTTTTATTTTAAATAGCTAAGGTTTACTACCATTACTACTTTTTTAATATGAATTTTCATCATTTTCAAACTTAAAATCGGCAGGCTTTTATTTTGGCGGGTTGGCAGCAACGATATAGTATGCACATTGGGATGCAGGGATAGTTTTGCACTGTGCTTTGAAAATGGCAGCGGATAGCCTAGATTATTGCTTTTAGGTTTTTTTTATATAAATCTTATATAGTACAGTTTGACAATGTAAAATGGCAATTGTGCATTAATAACTGTCAACCATGTCAGCGAGCACATGCGCGGCCTGAACTTAAACATTGCGCATGTGGAGCTGTGTATCACTCGTCCATAACATGCTCTGGTTTTAAACTGTAATTACAATCGATTACATATTGATGTAATATTTACACTGGTGCATGCTATGATTACCACAGAGTCGCGGGCTGCGTGTGTCACGTGTGCTTGCTAGCGGTAGCACGTGTAATCGAAAAAAGGACATGAAAGACCTCATTTACTTTCCATTGTAACGTAATATGCCAATGAAATAACTTAGTTAATAAAACAAACTGATTTTGAAACATACTTAATTACTAACCTCTTTCAAAATACAGCGAGGAGTCTGCCATTTTTATTTCTTCTTTTTTCTGCGTTTAAATGCGGTTGGCAAACTAGTTTATGGTGCATCTCTGCCACCTACTGGAATGGAGTGTGGAGCACTGACGATTAGGGAAAATTACTTAGATCCTGTTCATTATCTGTGAGTCTTTTACATATTTAAATAGTATGTTTTTGCTGCTGGTGCAATGCAAAATATTCTGTCATCATAAGACAACAGCTGCTGACCAAGATCTGTGTTCATTCTCATTGCTGTGTTCTTGTGTTCTCATTTTGGCTGCTTCTTTCAACATCCATTTCCTCATCAGGAGCACTGATGTCATTTGTGGACTGTTCATGCTCATCGAGAGTGCTGCATTAATGATGATATCTTTATATTCTGAATGGATTTCTTTTAGTTTTCTTCAAGCAGACAAGACCTTATTCATATTCAAAGTCTGGAACTGATGCCTTTTCAATTTCACTGTAAGCAGCTGTGATTCACTTCTGGGCCTTGGTAACCAACCTACCTACCTTAGCAACTGCATAGCAACCACCCCGGGTACCTTAGCAACCGCATAGCAACACCTTAGCAACTACACTCGGTACCTTAGCAACCGCATAGCAACACCTTAGCAACCACCAGAGTTAGCCTAGCAACCATCATAGCAACCACTCTGAGGTCCTTAGAATCTACCTATCTATCTATCTATCTATCTATCTAAAGCAGTGGTTCTCGGCCCGCGGGCCGCATGCGGACTGCCACAAATGCAAATGCAGCCCACAATGCTGACAACATTAAAACATTTTTTTAAATTAATTAAAGTATAGTTTTTACAATTCATATTTTATTTTTAAAGTGTTTTAAACAAATAAAAGTTAGAACAAGATTTTTTTTTTTTTGTCATATAAAATAATTTTGGTGATCATGTACTGTTTTCAGATATACGCAGTACTAACGCAACTATGAACATGCAATTACACAGTTAACGCACAATTACAAGTGCGCACTGGCAGATTTAAAACAGTCATCAATTAATGATCAAAATGGACAAATTTGTTATTAGAGGAGAAAAAAGATGAGGAAAATACTAATGAAGGAACACATGCAAACAAGAAGAGTCGCAGCGTCAGCAGTGAAGGTAGGAGAGTGCTTGAAGAATGGAAGAATCAGTTTGCTGTCAACGAGCGAGATGGACAGCCTTTCTGCTTGCTCTGTAGTAAAATACTGGGTGTATGCAAAACTTACAATGTCAAAAGACATTTCGATACCACCCATGCAACTTTTGACCAGAAATATCCACCTGGATCTCAGGAAAGAGCTCTCAAGATAGCTAGTCTTGAAAAAAATGCCATTGCTGAACAGAATACAATGCGAGCTAGCTTAAAAGTGTCTCAGGCCGTGACATTAGCAACGTTCAAAATTTCCTGGCTCCTTGCCGAACACGGCAAACCATTCAGTGATGGGGAGCTAGTTAAGAACTGTTTTCTGGAATCACAATGTCTGTTTGATGATCTGAGCAACAAGAGTGAGATAATTCGCAGGATAAAAAGTTTACAGCTCAGCAATGACACAGTTACTCGTCAAATTTCTGAAGTGTCTGAGAATTTGACAGAACAACTAAAAACTAAGCTAGCCACTGCTTCAGCACTCAGTTTGGCAGCGGATGAATCGACAGACATCGGAGACGTTGCTCAGCTTTGCATTTGGGTGAGATGTGTGAATTCAGAGACTTTTGAGGTTACAGAAGATTTATTGGCGTTGAAATCGCTTCATGAACGAACAAGGGGCGAGGACATTCATAGAGCACTTAGTGAAGCATGCAAAGACATGAATATACCGGCATACTCAGTTGTCTCCATCACTACTGACGGTGCGCCCTCAATGACGGGAAAACACAAGGGTCTCGTTGCTGAAATGCGAAAAATCTCTCCTGACTTGTTGGCATTTCACTGTATTGTGCACCAGCAAGCACTATGCAGCAAGTTAGTTGATGGATACTTCGTGGAGGTTATGAGCACCGTGGTCAAGGTGGTCAACTTTATTTGAGCGCGGCCTCTAATGCACCGCCGTTTTATTGCGTTGTTGGACGAACTGGACAGTGCCTACGACCTCATTCTTCACAGTGAAGTGAGATGGCTAAGTCGGGGAAAAGTCTTGCATCGCTTTCTGGCTGTACTCCCCGAGATAATTCACTTTCTTAATGACATCGGTGAGGGAGAACAATTTCCAGTCTTGAGAGACAATGCGTGGAAAACAAACGTTGCTTTCTTGCAGACGTCACAGCTCACCTAAACAAGCTGAACCTGCAACTTCAAGGTGACGGAAAACATGTTGATGATGACCTGTTGGGCTGCGTTGAGAGTTTCAAAATGAAGCTAGGACTGTACACTGCACAACTGAAAGATGGTGATTTAACTCACTTTCCACTTCTGAAAGATGCGTGTGAGGATGTACTGGACATACAACAGAGAGAACGATTCGTTAAAACTGTCAATCAAATGCAGGAAAAATTCATCTCTCGTTTTTCTGATTTTGAGAAAATACAATCTGCAGGGCATTTCATCAGAGAGCCATTCACTTTCCCTGTGGAAAAAATCAAGGACTTGGCTGCAACTTTCGGTTTGCCCCGCTGCGCACTTGAAGATGAACTGATGGATGTTCAGGCAAGAGGACACAGCCATACCGCGCAGCAGTCATCCTCAGTTGCAGAAATGTGGCGAAACATCTCTGGACAAAACTTAAGATTATTAAGTTTAGAAGTTCTTTCCATCTTTGGATCTACATACATTTGCGAACGCACATTTTCTGCAATGACGCGCATCAAGTCACGTTTCCGTGCGCGTCTTACAGACTCCAACTTACAGTCACAACTTCATTGCGGTGTTACTCCTTTTGAGCTGGATTTCACCAAATTGGTCTGCTCCCGACAACATCGGGTGTCCCATTAATGGTAAGTAGAATTATACTCTAATAATAATAATAATAATAATAAATCTAATTGTAATCATTTAGATACCTTGATATCTGGTTAGTTTGGATTGGTGACGTCATATGTAAATGATATGCGGCCCATGAGACTTGAACTTGGACATAGTGCGGCCCACTGAAAAAAAAGGTTGAGAACCAATGATCTAAAGTCTATCTGTTTTCTGTCTAAAAAAAAAATGTAACCCTATTGTGTTTTTCAATTGTAATATTTCTGTAAAGGGGACAGAAAAATGTAAGTTTCTGTAGAATGACCCATGTAAGTTTTTGACTCTTCTTAAGCCACAGAATAACATAATATGTTATGACATACTGCACCTTTAAATATAAATTAAATCAGGATCATTTAAAAATGATGGTTTAAATGTAAACCTGCTTATTTTTAAACAAGGTTTAAAGATTAGTGCAACGCAATTTTTAGAAAAACCTCGATTTAATCTAGATTTGAACTTAATCCTTATTGGTGCAACCCACCCGTAATCTTTTATACAGGAAATATGTTTGCACAATTTACAACAGATATATGTAATAGTGTAAGAAAAGAGACATACGGCTATAATGAACGCATAAAACCAAAATCCCCTTTTCTAAACTATTGTGAAAGTTTTTAATGTTGATTTTTAGATTTTTTCCCCCACTAGGTGACAATATTGCATACCCTTTTCATTGTTTTTGTACAGTTCTTAGATGAAGTCTACTCTCAGAGTTTGCTCAAACATGCAGTGAGTGTCCACAGGAAAACAAGAACAAATACAGTATAAGATAATTAGACGATAGTCCTTCTACATGAGAGTGTTTAAACTAAAACTGTGACGTACTTTTAGGACATCTTTTTCTGTTTTTCTGTTACATGTACATCTGTTACTTTTAAAACACTTAAACTCACACATTACAATTTGAAGATGTCATGGAAACACTATTTTCTTTGTATGCGTCTCTAAACATGACTTCAATAGATAAATCACAGTTATTTTAAGCGAAAGGCTGGATGATTTAGACCGTTTTATTCAGTTGTTGTGTTTTAGGTGTCCACCTTTTAGACTTGATCCATGAAACAGGGACAACTACAACTGCACGTTGTCATGTTTGCCTTAATCTGTCCTTCTTTAAGGAAACATGCAGTAAGCAGTATTTTGTCCCACGTCAGCAGTATACCACAATAGTTTAACATCTCTTTTTTTTTTCACAATTGTAAATCTTTGTTTAGCCTAAATATTAGTTTTTAGTCAGTTACAAAGGCATCAGGCATGAAGCTTATATGTATTTTTAAGTAATTATGATAAAGTTCCAGGTTCCAGGTATTTGGGTGCCTGTAAGCAGTAAACTCGACAGTAAATGTGACAGAGATAAGAGTCGTTTGTTGCTCAAACTGTCCTCTGCGTTATCTTCTAATAAAATATTGCATTGAATGTCAAGACAAATTCATATAAATATTGAAATTAATATAAACATACAAATCGTTATAGTAACAATAAGTAAATAAAATGTAGCCTAACAACACATACACAAATGCTTATTCTAACTCTTTCACACACCAGACTGATCCCTGGTAAGTCGCTATAGATATCTTGAGTTTATCCACGTGTTTAACGGCGCTACTGTTCTAGGCCTCGTCACACCATTGTGAATATATAAACCACAAAGTTTTTCATTGCGTTACAATATGAAACCAGAACAATTTTATGTTTCCATGGTTTTGTTTGTTCTTGCTGTTTAAATTAGTTTACCGCAGTTTCACCATTCTTATCGTATTTTCCCATCTAATTGTAATTGTTAGGCATGTGTTTGTTTTCCTTACGCTTTGTCACCTAGATTTTGCTGTCATGCTAGTGAGCTCTTCGTTCATGTTAGGGGTGTAACGATCCATCGATATAGATCGATACATCGACTAAATGTCTAACAATACGATGTATTGATGCCACATATAAAATATTGATATATGTGGTATAAATAGGCACCTTATTTTGACACTGTCCACATTTTAACCAATGTCCATCTATGCATTACCGCCAATGTGTGCATTCTCATTCAAACTCGCGTGCCAGGATGATAAGACTGCCTGGAGGGCGAGCGTAAAAGACGGTTGGGATAGTTGACGGAATTGTCGAGCGCTTCTGAGAATATGGCGAATGGAATGTGACAGGATTACCTGCCGACATTGACAGTCGAGTACTTTTACGTGTGAGAAGGGTATGTCGCCTCCACAGACACGGTTGCTATGCAGACTGCTGCTAATATTATTTCTAACATTTCATCTGAATTTGCTATGCCATTCTGCTGCTATTAAATTCGCTAAAAATTGTGATCTGAATAGCTATGCATGATGCTGCTACAGCTGCACGAATATATATATATATTTGTGCAGCTGTGTGTATATATATATATATATATATATATATATATATACACACACACACACACACACATAGTTTATTTATTTATTTATATCTATATGTATATATATTTCTTTAATATATTTCATAATAGCACCACCATATACTTTACCTTGTCCTGCATGCTTTTTCAAGAGGCTTTTCAAATTAATGTACAACTTAAACTGGAATTTACTATTTGTCTGTTCAGTTGGGCTTACAGCAATTATTGTACTTTCATGGAGTGTAGCAGCAGTATCATAGAATTAAGATCGTTATTGCTAATTGTTAATAGCAGTATGCATAGCAAATCAAGTCAAATTATTACTGTTGTTTATAGCAGCGGCAGCAGAAAGTATCTGGTTGCATGAAATTTCAGTGAAAACACATTGGGTAAGTAACTCTTTAAAATTGAAATAGGCTTTTATTTCTTTGTTTATTTAACAGGGCGTACAGAGATTTTGTGAACTCTTCAAAGCGAAATAGGCATTATTTGTTTGCATTTTACTGTTTAATAAAGACGCTTATAGTAATTCTAAGTACTTTCATGCAGCTGTAGCAGCAGCATGCATAGCTATTCAGATCACAATTTTTAGCTAATTTAATAGCAGCAGAATGGCATAGAAAATTCAGATGAAATGTTAGAAATCATATTAGCAGCAGTCTGCATAGCAACCAATTATTATTGCTAATATGTGACCCTGGACTACAAAACCAGTCTTAAGTGTAAATTTTTCTAAATTGAGATTTATACATCATCTGAAAGCTGAATAGATAAGCTTCCATTGATGTGTGGTTTGTTAGGATTGGACAATATTTGGCTGAGATACAACTATTTGAAAATCTGGAATCTGAGGGTGCAAAATATCTAAATACTGAGAAAATCGCCTTTAAAGTTGTCCAAATGAAGTTCTTATCAATGCATATTACTGATCATAAATGAAGTTTTAAAATATTTACGGTAAGAAATTTACAAAATATCTTCATGGAACGTGATCTTTACTTTAATATCCTAATTATTTTTGGCATAAAAGAAAAATCGATAATTTTGACCCATACAATGTATTTTTGGCTATTGCTACAATTGCTACAGTTTTGTGGTCCAGGATCACATATAGCAGCGGCAGCAGAAAGTACTTTAGTTGCATTAAAATTTCAGTGATAATGCATGGATGGGTTACAGCAATTCTAGTACTTTCATGGAGTGTAGCAGCAGTATCCATAAAATTTCAGTTTGCGTTATTAGCGAATTATTAATAAGACAATGTATTTGTATGCATTTTAGAAGGACTCTTTATTGGTAAATTCAGCACATCATGGTCCAGTTTGAATAAGTTCTTTTTGACGTGGGACAATAGTTTGGAGTATTTTTGACTGTTCCTGGTTAGGAAGAATCTGGATTTTGAGAGCTGTGTCATGTTTTCATTACAAGTGGTTGGATTATTCTTTTGCTATCAGCGATCTCCAGCTATGGACAGTGGACATTGATGTACTACAGATAAGACTTTCGCACACATCAGATTTCACATGACGAAATCCTACAATCTTACATTGCTTTGTTTGCTTTCTTTTGTTTTTTTGTACTTTTGTGTATTTGGGTCAATGATGTGACGCTAATTGTTTTTGTGTCCATGTGGTTTAATTAAATTTAAAAGGGTTAAAATGTAAAAATAAATGTGCAAATTAATTGCATACATTCTCGTTTTTGTGGACCAAGTCAAAAATTTCTGGTTTTAATTCATTTTCAGAGAATATTTGGGGGATGATTGCAGAAATGTCATTGTGGTGTAACCATCAAAACTTTGTACCAATAATTGATCTTGTTTAAAAAAGGTGAAATTCTCAATAAAACACCAGATCAGCTAGTTTGGCATAATCTTACATTAGTACTATTTAATAGTAAATAAAACTAAATGTACATTTTTGACAATACTGATATTAGTTAAGTGATGACTGCATCCATTCAAGAGACAGAGCGGGTGGACAAAAGGAGCGCTACCACCATCTGCTGACTAGTTGAGAGACCTCAGGGGAAGAGTCAGCTTTGCCAGTGAATACAGGTGCATCTCAATAAATTAGAATGTCATGGAAAAGTTAATTTATTTCTGTAATTCAACTCAAATTGTGAAACTCTTGTATTAAATAAATTCAATGCACACAGACTGAAGTAGTTTAAGTCTTTGGTTCTTTTAATTGTGAAGATTTTGGCTCACATTTAACAAAAACCCACCAATTCACTATCTCAACAAATTAGAATACTTTGTAAGACCAATAAAAAAAACATTTTTAGTGAATTGTTAGCCTTCTGGAAAGTATGTTCATTTACTGTATATGTACTCAATACTTGGTAGGGGCTCCTTTTGCTTTAATTACTGCCTCAATGCGGCGTGGCATGGAGGTGATCAGTTTGTGGCACTGCTGAGGTGGTATGGAAGCCCAGGTTTCTTTGATAGCAGCCTTCAGCTCATCTGTATTGTTGGGTCTGGTGCCTCTCATCTTCCTCTTGACAATACCCCATAGATTCTCTTTGGGTTCAGGTCAGGCGAGTCTGAAATCAGCATCTCCATAAAGCTTGTCAGCAGAAGGAAGCATGAAGTGCTCTAAAATTTCCTGGTAGATGGCTGCACTGACTGTGGACTTCAGAAAACACAGTGGACCAACACCAGCAGATGACATGGCAGCCCAAATCATCACTGACTGTGGAAACTTCACATTGGACTTCAAGCAACATGGATTCTGTGCCTCTCCATTCTTCCCTCATTTGATTTCCAAATGAAATGCAAAATTTACTTTAATCTGAAAAGAGGACTTTGGACTACTGAGCAACAGTCCAGTTATTTTTCTCCACAGCCCAGGTAAGATGCTTCTGACGATGTTTCTGGTTCAGAAGTGGCTTGGTAGCCCTTTTCCTGAAGACATCTGAGCGTGGTGACTCTTGATGCACCGACTCCAGCTTCAGTTCACTCCTTGTGAAGTTCTCCCAAGTGTTTGAATCGGCTTTGCTTGACTGTATTCTCAAGCTTGCGGTCATCCCTGTTGCTTGTGCACATTTTCCTACCCAATTTCTTCCTTCCAGTCAACTTTGCATTTAATATGCTTTGATACAGCACTCCTTGAACAGCCACCCCGTTCAGTAATGACCCTCTGTGACTTACCCAATTTGTGGAGGGTGTCAATGATTGTCTTCTGGACCATTGCCAAGTCTTCTCCATTATTGTGGTTTCTAAGAACAAGAGATACCCAGAATTTATACTGTAGGGATGGTCATTTATTGAAACTCAAATGTAAATATTCTAATATTTTGAGATACTGATTTTTGACTTTCATTAGCTGTCAGCTCTAATCATCCAAATTAAAACAAAAAAAAAAACTTTTGAAGTGTTTTACTTTACATGTAATGAACCTAAAACATGAAAGTTTCACTTTTTGATCACTATTTTTGATTTTTGTTAATTTGTATTATTTTGTATATATAATTTGTAGTCCCTTTCAGATTGTTAAATTAGCTGTATTAACCTGAATTGAAAGTTTTCTATTTTGTATTTAATAAATCCATTGATTTTAAATCCCTTTGACTACTGTACATTTTTGACAATACTGATATTAGTTATGTGGTGACTGCATCCATTTCAGATGTATAATAACTGTTTTTCCCAAAGACTTAAGTAGAATAATATAGTATAGTAGCTGGAAAGTGTTTAAAGTGAAACAGATGTATTGTTGTAGATTAATTGTGCGGGCCCTGTGTGGGCCTAGTTATGGCTTCCTGGGGGCTAAGTGAGGGTTGCCCGTGCAGCGCCCTGCGCTGGCTAGCACAAAGTGGGCCGATAAACAGCCAGTGTAGGCTTGGTTGCAGGGATCACCCAAACGTTCATACATACACTTATTGCTGATTGGCAGGTCATTCCTGTTGCCAGCCTACCTTTCTGTTTGAGATCTTTATTGTTCAGAACTCTAACAATTGTTTTTGCATTCATACTGATATGTCTTAGACATTTATATGTTAATTTACCTTAAGACACTCTGCAAAAATATTTGCGTCTTTGCATTCATGTTTTGTTTTTTTGCTAGATTTTCTGCTCACTATTTGTGAACCGCATCAAAAGCTGAAATCTTTTGACGAGTTGCAGCATGTACATGCAGGAATGTTAAATGTGCAAGGCTCTTAAAGCTAGGGTAGACATTTTTTTGGAAAATATTCAGTTCCAATAAGGTTGATGTTAAGATTAAATTGTTGTTTTGAAAATGTTATGTTCCTATAATGTTAATAATAATTTAAAAATTTCTAAAAATAAATAAAGGTTTTTATAATCCAGTTCATCTCTTTGTCATTTTTCTGATAAAACCAGAAAATTAGTGGATTCCAGTTTCAGATTATTCCATTTGTCTCCAGTTTTCGAAAATGATTCTGATATCACTGGAGAGAACACTTTCTCGTGGCCAAAATTTCTGAAGTCAGTTTCTCGGCACAAAAGAAAAAGCTGCACGTTGTCAACTGTGGATTGATGAAAAGAATTAAAGTTTGCTAGGGTAAAGTAGACCCCAAGCATCTTGTGTTTTTTCTTTGCAGATCCAAAGGGATTAACCACCTGGAATGCATCTTGGTACAGGATCAGCTTTAATGTGACACCTGGCTCTGAAAACAGTGGATTAGATTTGTATACTGAGCCATCATTTACATAATTTAAAATAAGATGTTCGCTCTCATTCCCAGATGTACAGCATTCTTCCCACAAAGCAGGATCTTTCAGCTGAGCAGTTAATGTGTCTTTTATGGGGATATACTGAGCATATCGCTCCTTTCTGTTTTCATCCAATCCCCAAAAAATGGCCTTCAGATGGACATAGGGAAAATTTTCCTCAAAATAGCTGCATGATGCATGAATATCTGTGTCATCTACGATTTTCAAAACATCTGCAATGTCTGCCTCAGAGAGTTGAGTTTTCGCTTGAAGGGACACTTTAAGTTGATTTTTTTGGTGTTCTCCTTGCACACTCCTTCGAGACTATTAATTTCCTCTATGATAAGCTGTACTGTGGAGGAAGGGATCAGGTGCTTCGCCTGCAACTTCATGTAAAACATGCATATGTTTCTCATATATAAACTTTTCAATTGAGCAGGGTCCAGAATATCCTCCTAAGGCCCATCATCATCTACTCTTTCTTTCATCTGACTGGCTTTCAGCAACAGTGACTGAGACTCTTAAAAGCACTGTAGATTCTGAAGTGAGTTTTACAAAAGCTAAACTGACAATGCAGTCTAATTAGTTAAAGTCCGTAACTTTTTTTCTGTTAAAAACAAACCGAAATCAATTTTTGAGCAAGTACATAACCAGCCAGTGTTCAAAACTATCTCCTTACCTTAACCCGATTCACAACGGTGAGCTTGTAATAATGTTTTCTAATTTGAGTGGTACTGGTAGGTTTTCACAGAAAATTCGAGCATGCTGCCGCGTCATTGCATCATAAGGAAGTTGCCCCGGTTAGTAGGCTATCGCATGTGAGGATCCTGCAGATGGTGGATCGTTTATAGCCTTTTCTCACAGTAGCTGGAATAATTAAACGTATCATTTTGATGGCGGATTGTTATCCAGAAAGGATTGTGTTTATGAAACACATGTAAGCAACTGAAATTAGATTATATTCCAGTTTTAAATGTGCATCTGATTACAGATACAAGATTTGTATTTCAAAGAGAACTAGTTCTAAGGAACAATAATTTGCTTTTTGGGTTAAAAGAACAATTTCTTTATATGAAATTCAAATGGTATGACAATTAGAGATTAGACTGTCCAGAAATTGAAATCTACATGTAACGCTAATACATACACTATATATATGTAGTCACGCAATGCTGATGTTGTTAACATTAACAATCTGAGAAAAAAGTATAACAATAATTTGCACCGTTTGATGTGATATGAGCTAAGCAATCATTAGATTTAATAACCATTGGTAGCGCGATTTATTGAAATTCTTTTTTTCCTCAGTTGGTCAGAACAAAAGTGGTTACTTACTTGTTCAGATGACATTTTCTGGGGAAAATTCTTATTTGGGTCATATTCAAGATTTAGAATCTGTGATTCCGAAGTAGAGTATCCACACCGGTGCGTTGACTGACAGCCACACATCAAAACATTAGATTCATCCGCGCTGAGGAGCCGTGCCAATGTAATTACCAGAATAATGTTCATGACCCAATCATGTAAAAAATATAGTTGTAAAATTATTTTATTAGCTTTTATTTTCAATTTTAGCTTTAGGAAATCAAATCATAGAGATTCGCTATTGATCTGATTAATTGGTATTAATCAGATACTTTCTTAACGACTTTCCCAGCGAACATTAAACCAGTATATTTTAGCAATTCTGTTTATTTCGTGGCCACGATAATAATACAGAATTGGTTGGGTACATTTTGAGCAACAGGTAACACGATCTTTGGCAAATAGTTTCAAACTTGAAAAACACAGCACCGGACCATTCTTTATAAATGCAACGAGAGTTTATTTGCTATTCTGAAACAATACTAACAAAACACACACACACACACACACATACACACGTTCTGGCAAGAGGATTGCAATTTGAAGAAAGTTTAAGGTTCTAATGCTCTTTTCCAAGAGTAAAGAAGACCTGAGGACGTCACAAATAGAGAACTTTGCTATCTCTACCTTTTAAAGATTAATTCAAATCAGCTCAGCAAGACATGGAGATTGTTTGTTTGTTTGTTTGTTTACTTGCTTTAAGTTGAGTCGAAGGCTGGCTCGTTCCCTGGATGGTTGCTTGAGGGAATCCCGAAGCTGTTGATTGGCTGCTGGTGCGGCCCTTTCGTGATGCGTTCTGGGGATCCCTTCGGTGGTTTCTTTGTGACGTTGAAAGTGACGTGCTCACTAGAAGTTCTGCTCCGAGTTCGTTTGCGTAACTTCAGGTTCTAACAGTTTCTTCAGTGAGAAGTTGACGAAGTGTTTAGTGGAAGCAAAGCCAAAGTTTTCAAGCAGCAAGCGAGCACACAAAGCTGGGGTCTTTCTTTATCGGACTGATTTGAGTCCATCCCATTCACTGTTTGATCCAATCACATTGTCTCTGTAGGGCGGAGCCCCGCCCTGCACGGCCTCATTCCATGCATATACTATCTGCTAATAAACATGTCACATTGAGGAAATATCCTAGCAGATTTCTATAAAGTGTTATAATCATGCCTTATGATGCTAAAAGTCAACATTCATCCTCACCACATAATTGTTATAAAATAAGCTTTAATTCAATATCAAATATAATGTATTTGTCATACCGAATACATACACTAATTTTACCTAATAAAAGGGTTAAGGCATAGATTAAAATATCCTAACTCCTAATAACCACAGTAAGCTTATAAAAAGGCATAAAATGCCACTTTAATGTATCTTGAGTATATTGCTTTAACCCTCTGGGTTCCGAGGTCATTTTGGGGCCCTTGAGATGTTTTGACATGCCCTGATATTTGTGCTTATTTCAGCTACTTAAAACATACTATTGACCAACCTGTAATTTTTTTGTATTCAGCACAAACTGTGCTACAATAATATGTGACCAACATGGATGTACATGTTTGCATTCTTTAGAAAAAAAATATTATGCGTGGTTAGTACGTTTTGGGGAAAAAATGTAGCTGAAATAAGGCCTTAAAACACACACTAAATAGTTCTGAATAAGACTTTTGAGTAATCAGTCTTGTAGGCTAGAATATTTACTTCAAAATTATGTGAAAATCATTCTGCTTACTCATTCACAGAAAACAATATATTGATTTAAAATTTTCAAGACATGTTTTGTGATCGAGGGTCTGTATGCGAGGGAGTGGTAATGGCCATGAATATTAAGTGAGTCTCACCTGAGAGACAAAGGGCCCTCCCCTAATGGCCCCTAATGGCCCATCAGTGTGACTGTGAGGCAGGTAAGAGAGAATGTGAGGAGATTTGAAAAAAAGTTTTTTTTAAATTATTTGTGTTTTATTTACAACACAGTATAATCAAAACATACATAATGAAGGTTAAAGACACAATATTGTGCACACTGATCTAACCACAGAGATGTGAACAGACTTTGAGTCATTCCTGAAAACTTAATCTGTTCAGCAAGTGAAACAAGTAAATCATACCTGATATTTACATGTGTTATTTAAGTGTTTCTACTTCTTTCCATGGATTCAAGAAGAAGAAAAAACATAATCAGTAGAAAAGGAGCTTGTTTTAACATAGAATATCAGTGTAGTTGAACATCTGATGTTGGTTCAGCGCTCTCAGAGGAAAACAGTTTGAAGAGACATCAGGATACATCTGGTGCTGGTATCTGATTCAATAAAATACAAACAAAAAAACATTTGTGAGCATGTTAATATCAGGAACATCTGTATATATATCCACCTTTTTCTTGACGTAAAAATGGGCGCGGCCATTTGTAAATTTTATGGGTGTAGCTTCCGGGCTCATCCGCGTCCAGCTATTTTTAGCTGTACAAAACAGTTCATTTTGCTGCTTTATATTGAAAATTAGTGTGTCTTATCATATTATTTTAATGTATTATCTTAATTATGAACACACTGGTTTATAGTGCAAACAGTTTTACCATTTACTGTACGTTATTCTCCTCGTTATTTACCTATAGCGGCTAATGAACCGGAAGTCTCACCCATAGACTTACTTCCGCGTTGAAGAAAAAGGTGGATATGTGTTTTGTAGCCATAGACTCACACATGCTTTGTACTATCATAAAACAATCTTATATCTGAGAATCTAATTATTATTGTTTAGCACGTTTGTGTTTATCCGATTGGTAGTTTATGCATAAAAAGGTCCGAGCTATCTGTTGCTGGAACCTCTCCAGATAAGCAGTTCTCTGTTCTTAAATCCGTGCAGATGTAACGCGGTCACTTTCTCCTCAAACCTATTGTTATTTATGGATCTCATGATGATGAGCAGAGCATGCCAGGGAGCTAGTCAGAGAATTGGGGCGTTGTGTTGGTCATTTGTTAATTTTACGACTCGGCGTGGAGGGGGAAACTCCGTGGAATGTGCTGAGTTGAGATTATATGTGTGTGTTCTTTTCGACCAGGTTCTACATAGATTAAGCAATTAAAAAGGTAATATAGAGAATATAGAGAAATACACTGAGTGGATCGATTTTACAAATGTTACATTTAAAAAGCAATAAGTAAATAAACAAAATAAATAAGTCAATAAATAAATAAGTCTTTAAGAAATAATGATCATTCTTGACTATAGACCCATTGTGTACTTAAGATAATAGATTGCCACATAATTTTCAGCATGTTTCAGAGCAGAGAATGGTGTGCCAGGCTGATAGGTGTTCAGTAAATGTAGCGGGAAATTTCACTACAATGTAGGGGTGTTTTATTCTGCACTATCCTGGATGACTAGGAAAATGACAGGATCTAGGTCCCCACTCCTAGTACAATTAATTTCTATACTTAATGTTTAAGTATGATAATTATGCTTCTATCTTTTGTAGCAGTGACTGGTAAGGATTGAGGCTCTGGAACACAATAATGAACACGTTAGCACTCCAGAGTATACTGATGTTAATTAACCCCTCTTCCCCTACTTCCAGCCTACAAGACAGGAGATGACAGTACTTTTACACTTTTTTTCCAAAATGTTTAGTAAAGAATAAACAAAATAAAGAAAGCAATAGGCATGAGATCACAGAGTTTAAGTTTTACCTCAAAGTAGCACTGGGCTGGTGTTGGAGTGTCCAGATATGGCAGGGTAATTAAATCAAACAAATGGCAACCTGTTTTTTTCCAAACACAGGAAGAAGATTGTTCAGGAAAGGTAATAATATAAATAAATAATATATATATATATATATATATATATATACTACCCTTCAAAGTTTTTTCAAAGTATCAGAACAATTTTTATGTTTTTTTTAACCCCTTAAAGGAACACCACGTTTTTTGGAAATAGGCTCATTCTCCAACTCCCTCAGAGTTAATAAGTTGAGTTTTACCGTTTTTGAATCCATTCAGCCGATCTCCGGGTCTGGCGATAGCACTTTTAGCATAGATCATTGAATCCGATTAGACCAGTAGCATCGCGTTCAAAAATGACCAAAGAGTTTCGATATTTGTCCTATTTTCCTTTAACTGTCACTCACAGTTTTTGAACATAGACATTATAGTGCACTATCCAAACTTAAATTTTTATAATTCATGAACGAAAACATTTTGTAAGAGGGTTTTGATGTACCATTTCCATGGTAATGCAATGTCTGATTTTAAAATGGGTTTCAAAGGATGAATTTTGAGATTTGAAGTTTTCAACTGATATATAATTTCTTATGATTTCTAATTCGTGATGGAGAAAAAGGCAACTAAGAAGACTTTCTGTGACAAAGGTCAGAACTCCTGTTATGATGTAGATTTTTCAGGTGCACTTTTGTCATAAATTAATCTATTACTTTTCCTACATAATTTTTTAACAAAAAAAGTGGTAAAATATCTCTTTAGGAGTCTTAGACCTTTCCAGCGATATATGGTTTGTCATGATTAGATTAGGATTTAATTGTAAAATAGTGAAGTAAACAGAGGGGACGGTGACAGTTACGAGGTTAAAGGAGTTTCTTATGCTCATCAAGGCTGCATTTATTTGATCAAAAATACAAGAAAAAAATTTAATAATGTGAAATATTATGATATAAAACAAAATGTTTCTATTTTAATATTAGGGTTGCAAAATTCAGGGAACAAAAAATTCAAAAATTTGAGCCGAGGAATTTTCTGTATTTTGGTTGATTTGACACAGAATGACCCAAATTGCCTTTAAAGATGTCCAAATTAAGTTCTTAGCAATGCATATTACTAATCAAAAATTACGTTTTGATATATTTACAGTAGGAAATTCACCAAAAATCTTCATAGAACATGATCTTTACTTAATATCCTAATTATTTTTGGCGTAAAAGAAAAATCGATAATTTTGACCCATACAATGTATTGTTGCCTATTGCTACAAATATACCTGTGCTACTTATGACTGCTTTTGTGGTCCAGGGTCACATTTAATATTGCACTTCAACACACACACACACACACACACACACATTCATTTCACATTTCAAAAACTGTAATGAGGTACAGCTACACTTACAGTACCTCTAATACATAACACTCAACAGGTAAAGAGCTGTATATACTTTTACCCTAGAAATAAATCAGAAAAAGCTTCTGAAAATCATCGGAAATTGAATATACATGTTTTTATTAGTGTTTGTTTTTTGTTACAATGTATTATTTAACTTTTGATCACATGTAATATACTTTTCTAATGCCACGCGTTTTTTAATATTTTTTTTAACTTATTTTTTATTTAAAATTTTGTTTTTTTGTTTTTTTGCTATTAATGTTTTTATACAGTGCTCTTGGTGCTTGTTGTGTGTACAAGATATACAGTAACACCTGTTATATGCTTACTGTATTTTCAAAAGATTCAGGTATTTGGAGAAGAGCTTCAGCTTCTTTGCAACAAAATCGTCCACTACTCTCGGAAGCATATGCAAAAAATAAAAATTCTGGAGGTGTTTCATGTGTGCATCTGTATACTCAAATGAAATGTCCAACTCGAGGTGCTCAGTTGATGTCCAGATAACCAGCTTGGAGCTTTGCAGCCCCAGGCATATCATTGTTAGCTAGATCTGGAAGAATAAATGTAAAATAAAATGGTTTACATTTTGTTTTAATGATGGATCACAAGTATGTTGCATTAGTTCACATATTAGCCGTCAGAGATACGCATAAGTTTACTTCACTATATTACAATTAAATCCTAATCTAATCATATCGTCTGTTTCTTTTAAGCGTACGCTCGTCTGCCACTTTAAATTCTCGAGCTCGTCACAGCGGGGATTGGATGTCAATGTTTGTATCGTTCATCAGCTGGAAAAAATCGTTCTGAAAATGATTCCAACGATATCGTTTCTCTGTGCCTTTATTGTTATAGTTGTGGTGTGGACTCTGCTATTCTTTAATATTGAGAACGATTTTTAGAACTATATCTTTATCGTTATCTTTGTAGTTATCGTTCTTGGTGTGAACGGGGCTTTAGACTCCTAAACAGATATAGTACCACTGTTTTTTGTTACATATTATGTAGAAACAGTAATAGATTAATTTGGAGTGCACCTCGAAACATATACTTCATAAAAGGAGTTGACCTTTGTCACAAAAAGTCTTTTTTCTTTTTTCCTGTCACGTTTTAGTAATCATTTAGTAATCATTGGTCAGCGTTTATCCCAATTAATGTGCATAAGTGTTGGGGTGGGCTACCAATGCATTCTGGGGTAGTCTTATTTTTTAAGTAGTAATACTTACATTTTTCGAGTATAAAATCAACAGTCTTCTCCAAAGGCAAGATCTTTGAGCAGCTGATCGACGTCTCCTTAGTGCAAACCTCGCAAACGCTGAGGAAAACCGTACTAGGTAAGGTTCTCGAGTTAGTGCACCTGTCTCTCTTATCTTCTTTTTATTAATATTACTGCAGAACTTATAATTACATACAAGCTAAAGGAAAGATGGTTGTATCTTTAACAATGAAAAATTATAATGACAAAAAACTTAAATCAACCCAAAATTTATTGGTTATACTACAATCACAAAATAAACGGGCAGCTGTTGCTCATTTTGACCACAAAATGAGCAAATTTCATAAACATCAAAATATTTACAGATAGATGAATTAAACCTGTCCCTCGTATCTTTTAAGTTGTTGCACTTTTTATAACGTTGTAAGTCACATGATAACGTCAACATGACGGATGATGTCCAGATCGCATTCATACTTAATGAGCACTAAAAGAGCACATACTCTATAGCCTGATCGTTTTAAGCAAGTACTTATTGAAATTAAGTACCTACTCATTGAATATGCGGTTTCGGACAGAGCCAGATTCAACCTACTCAGAGGAAGTAGTCATGTGGTTTTCAGGCGAATGAAGCTTCAGACGTCATAGATCATGTGCTTTTGGCAAAACGAATCAAGCTACGATACAGTGCTTCAGTGTGAAATGTGTTGTTTTTTTGACACAAGCTTTGAAGCTTCCGTGTTGAACGTAACATCACTAGTTTCTGTTGTTTTTTGTCAGTTGTTGATTTAGCCTGTTGCTGAATGATCTCTGGTTTCTTGGTGTTCAGTCTTCCCAGTCCTTTCTTTTATTTTGTTTATTCATTAAATGGATTTGCATTTGGATCCTTGCCTCTCCTGTCATCTTTATCTACCGTACCTAACCCTCTATGGGATATCGTCATTTATAAATGACACTACGAAAATTGCATTTAAAATACAATATTAATGTTCAACATTTTTGGTAACTAAGTAATAAAGGAGACATTATCACATATGTTAGGTCACATGCTCTCAAGGCTCCATAGTGAGCTCATTTTAGACTAGAAAATACATATAAAATCAAGTTATAAAAAATATAATTGTACATCCGAATGTGTTTTCTAAAGTTTTTTTTTTATAATTTTTAATACACTTTTATAAAAATAACAACTCAGAGACCAGCAAATCTGAGCGCCATGCATTACTGACAAAGTCCTATTATGGGATGCATATTTTGTGTAGCTGGCACTATTGACCAGCATTGGCAGGCAGTATAATAGCCTTTATGCATGCGTTTTAGGTACATTTTTGTAAGATAGAGAGACAAATCTGTACTTATTTCAGAAAGTATTGATGATAGTGATATGACTGCATCAGAAAATCAGGTTGTGGTAATAAAGCAAGTTGTTGAGGACCAAGGAGGATAGAAGCAATGAGTGTGAGGGCAGTGATGAAGAATAGGTTGTTGTGAAAGTCAGGCATTTGAGTACCTTATTGTTGTACGATGCCAGTTTGAAAGATGTGATCCATACAACAACCAGAGGTCAGGAAAGATGCCAATGTCTATCGGCAATACTATACTGACAGGCAGCAATGCTCCAATGATTACTGAACAAGTTAGCATCTACTTAGGTGTGGGATGTGTGGGGTACACTGAAAAAGAAGAGTCTTGTTGACTTTCACTTGTGCTACGATAAATGATTTGAAATTCCAAGATGAAACACAATGTTAAAGTTGTTTTAATGCTTTTGAAACAGTAAGACCTTTTCACTTATTTTCACATTTGATTGTTTGTGAAGTTTCAAACAATTTGGGAAAAATAATTTACCCTAATGGGACAATGTCAGTTATTAATGACGGATCGCTAAAAAAAAAGTCAAAGGTCAGATGAAGAAAACAAATTTTGGAAAATGATTTTACTCCTAAATATATGTAAAATATAAAGTCAATAATTTTCTAAGCTGTAAATTCACAATTAGTCCTATAGAGGGCTAACAATGGTTTTGTTTGTGACTTAATCTCTAGGATTGTTTTTTTCTGGGTTTTTTTTTTTAAGATCTACTTTACCAAACAAATTCTTATGTTAAATATTTGCTCGCTGGTGTATGTAAATGGTTTGACATTGTCATACGCAGGGATGGGCAGTATTTATGATACATGTATTTCAAATATGTGTTTCAAATATAAAATTTTGTCATTTGTATTTAATAGGGATGATGAAAATGGCTTCATATTTTGTATCAAAATACTTCAGTGTGTTGTATTTTTGTAGTTTTAAAATACTGTAAAATACTTTGTAAGAATTCTACATAATAACATCACAAAAATGTGACCTCTGGTGCCGACTCAGTAGTTTGCCCAGACTTAGGGAGTAACTCTTCAGAGTTAAATCTCTTTTTTTTGGCTCATTTCATCTGTAAAAGAAAACCTGCCTAATAATTTTGCACACCTGAATATAAGGAGTTTTTCACTTCCAGCCATCATGGACAATTATATATCACTTATAAATTATTAAATACAAAATTAATAGTTGTTATTAAGATTTATGTAGTTTGGAATTGGTAAAATGTGCTTGGAAAAAAAAAAAATCAGAATATCAACATGCCTAATAATTATGCACGCACTGTAAGATGTGCTCACTTTACAGAGTAAGCGTGATCACGAAATCGAAAGTGAAAGTGAACAGTGAGTGCTCATTGAAATGTGATTTCAATACCCTGCATACTGATAGCATGAAAATTATATACAATATTAGAATGTTTGTACAGGAGTGGGCGGTAATGGTCAGAAACTCAGCAGGAGCAAGCTTAAGAAAACGGTCCGGCGCAGGGCTCTAGGCTGTGCATCAAGTTTTTTTTCACACTAACCCATCTCCACCCCAATCATTAGTGCAGTTTCGTTCTGTCTTTGACAGGATAATTTTTGAAATAGCGCCATAAACAAAATTTATTTAAAATTTAATTCAAGCACTTTCAAGGACCTATGTTTGTGTTCAAGTACTTTTCAGGCCTTGAATCCATATGTCTGCAATTCAAGTACTTTCAAGGACTTTCAAGAAGCGTGGGAACCCTGGAAACCTTGCAAGGCTGCCAGCTTTCCATCAATTTTTTGCATAAATTGCTATAATTTTTAACAGTTCATGTTAAGTTTTGGTGTTCGTTTTAGTAGCCTAGGCTAAATAGTTTACCAATTTACATAATGTTCTTGAAAACCAGTGATGGCTGGCGGCAAATTTTCTAGGTGGGGCAAATTTTCTAGGTGGGGTACAGTAGGGGAAGTTGTGGCCTAATGGTTAGAGAGTCGGACTCGTAATCCAAAGGTTGCGAGTTCGAGTCTCGGGCCGGCAGGAATTGAAGGTGGGGGGAGTGACTGTCCAGCGCTCTCTCCACCTCGATACCACGACTGAGGTGCCCTTGAGCAAGGCACCGAACCCCCAACTGCTCCCCGGGCGCCGCAGCATAAATGGCTGCCCACTGCTCCAGGTGTGTGTTCACAGTGTGTATGTTCACTGCTGTGTGTGTGCACGTTGGATGGGTTAAATGCAGAGCACAAATTCCGAGTATGGGTCACCATACTTGGCCATATGTCACTTCACTTTCACTTTCACTTTCAATATCCAAAAAAACATTTTAAATAAAGAAAATTGTTTTACAAAATTCAAGACTGAGGACTATATTTTAACTATTAAAACTATATTTTCTGCAAGCTTTTTTCAAGAAAAATGAAAACATTTTGTTTTTAATTTTAATAATAATTCAAAATTGATGTATACAGTGCAACAGCAAAATCTGTGAGAAAAATAAATGTTACATTTGTTTAGACAATTTTCTATACATACAGAATCTCACAGAAGTGAGTACACCCCTCACATTTTTGTAAATATTTTATTCTATCTTTTCATGTGACAACACAGAGACGCCAGCAGACCGCTATCCCAGTCGCCTTAAAGTTACATAAATATACACAGATCTGTATTCAGAATTATTAAACAGAGCAAAACACAAATTTAAAAAAGTAAATACAAACATGAATTTGTTGTGTGTGGTGATCTGAAGGCAGCTCAACATGACTGACCAGTGAACAGTTCCTCTGTCAGAGTGAATGTTGATGCCAATACACCACTGTACATAGCAAACTCCTATAAAAACACGCTTCCTCAGTGAGTGTCCATTATAAAATACTTGCCAGACATGCGATCATACTGAAATGTGCTCATAATACTATCAGAGAGCATACATACATGGTTTGTTTATTTTCACATAATGTAAGTTACGATCCATGTATGTCACTGACTGTAATCGTCTTGACCTCCATTACAATCGTCATCCATCAAAACTTCACTGGTAAACCCATACAGACTAGTCCTGACTTCATATTTCTTCTTATTAGCGTTATGTTTGTTCCGACCAATCGCTGCATAAGTTAAGGTTACGCATGATGACGAAAGCACATTAGTGCCAGCCGTCCCGGAACCCATAGAGATTGCATTGCAGTGCCTGCAGTTTGAAAAAAAAATCTTATTATGGAAGTCTATGGGAACACTCGGGGCGATTGTCAGTCTGAAAGAAATCGCCCAAGAAGGGGCGGTACTACACAGAACATGACTCGACGCTGATTGGACTATATTTCCAGAGGCAGAACGAACAGTATGGAAGAGTGAAAGCTAGCGTAACACTATGATTGAATGTGAAAGAAAAAATATCCCTCCTTTTTGCGCTTTGGTGATGCGTCGCCCGATCGCCCTAATGGGGAAACCGCCCCTGTTGAAAATTATTATCATCAGCATCCCCACAGTTATCGTTAGCTTGCTACTTTCAGCCTATATTAAGTTCGTCGGTTGTGCACGAAAAAATAATAATAAAGCGTTTCAGTGTTGTACAACATTAGATTTTAATGCTATGATATTGGTGTATTGGTCTAAAGTTGCGTGGAGCAGCAGCATTTACTGTGAACCGTTCTTAAACATGGACACATACACACACCCTCAATCACAAACTTACTCTCTCACCCACATTTACACACAAGTTTGACTGTTTTTGTTAGAACTTTTCAAATATTTTGGAATACCTGCTCTGTAGTATTCTCTTTTGGAGAATAAGTAAATGTTCTGACTACACTATTAATGTGTATGGCTCTCAATAGATTCAGTGGTTGGAGTTGGGTTAATACTCCTTGACAAGTTCTGTTGCTACTTTCTGATGACGTTTCTGGCTACATTTAAAATCAAAACATATTGATCATTTGAAAACAGTTGAAATTCTAAACTTCCAAATAGGTGTCCAATAATTGATAAATAAATATTTGATTGCTGAATATTGTACCCTAATTGAAGTAGCTGTTTAGTATGATTTTGCATACCACTGCATGAATGACTGCCTGACACATAATATATTATTATATTTCTGATTAACAATGGAATGATTGATTAGTTAGAACCAATACACTGAAATGGCTGGTCAGCAGCCATATCACCCTGCAGCCCAAGACTGGTTACCCACTGAAGCTAAGTAGGGTTGAGTCTGGTCAGTACCTGGATGGGTGTCCTCCTGGGAAAACTAGGTTGCTGTTGGAAGAGGTGTTAATGAGGCCAGCAGGGGGTGCTCACCCTGCAGTCTGTGTGGGTCCTAACCATAGACTGTTAAAAAAATGGACGTAGTGTCCGTGACGTCACCCGTTGGTTTATGTAAAGCGTTTTTGAAGCCTAAAGTGGGCGGAGCCAACCGCCGCCATCTTGGAAGCGTGTCACTGCGCGTCACTCCCGGATAATCAAAAATGGGCAAAAAGGCGGGACGTGGGTGAAGCTGAGCTGAAACCACGCCCGTCATGCAAAGACAAAACACCATAATTTCGTTTTTGGTCGAAAATTAGTTATTGATCATTTTGGGACATTAATGACCTCCTTTATCGTGTGTTTAAGTATCATGGAGAAAAGCCCCGGAGAAACCAAGGCAGAACACAGTATAACATCAGTTACCGCTCTTTGACTTTGTTTTGGAAAGCTCAGATAAGGTACAGTGCTCTGCATATGTTTGCATTCGTTCGTCAATACTGTGCCAGCCTGGAGTTACACAGTATTCTGCCTTTGTTTTACTGTCCATTAAAGTCTACCGCGTTTATTGTGTACTTCTATATCTGTCGGCACTTCATTAGACAAACAAATGAGAGAGATCGCGATCTAACAAACTGCTCCGTATAACAAAGCACTGCAAGCAATAACGATTAAAACATCTAATTGCCAGATTCCCAGTGTCCTACCTATAATTATTTTCTCTGTACAAATAAAAATCTTTAAAGCCAGTTTTCTAAGTTTCACACTCTAGCGAGTTTCACACTCTGGAGCAGAGCGGCAACCCACCTGTCACTCAAGTGGCCACGCCCTTAATTATGCAGAACTTTAAGGCTTAATATAATTTAAACGGATGAGTTATAAAAAAATTCACCCCCCCTCACAGTTGTCACGAAGGGCAAAATTAGCTATATAGACCAAAATAATTTTTTGTACCAGGCTGTAAACATGTTTTTTTCTGCTGTAAAGTTGGGCATTTTAACATGGGGAGTCTATGGGATTGACTCCCTTTTGGAGCCAGCCTCCAGCGGCCAGTCGATGAATTGCAGTTTTAGTCACTTCCGTGTTGGTTTCACTAGAGGGAGCGGGAGGTTGCCGCTTGGTCCTAACGCCCCATTATAGTGACGGGGACACTATAATGTAAAAAGCACCGTCTTTCGCATGAGACGTTAAACCGAGGTCCTGACACTCTGTGGTCATTAAAAATCCCAGGATGTCCTTTGAAAAAGAGTAGGGGTGTAACCCCGGCATCCTGGCCAAACTTCCCCATTGGCCTCTGACCATCATGGCCTCCTAATCATCCCATACACTGATTGGCTTCATCACTCTGTCTCCTCTCCACCAGTAAGCTGGTGTGTGGTGGGCGTTCTGGCACCATATGGCTGCCGTCGCTTCTCTGTAAAGCGCTTTGAGTACCCAGAAAAGCGCTATATAAAATGAATTATTATTATTATTAATTATTAGAAACTAGGTGCCATCAGTTTTCTTCTTATGAATGACTTGTTTGTCATTGAGTCAGCCTTGCTGATGCAAAGTAGGCCCTTCTTTACCAAACACCAAGTAAGTAAATTAGGATACAATTATGAGTCATTCGCAAACTGTTAAACACTAAACTGCTGGTTACTTTAAACTAACCTTCATCTGGGAGATCACAGGGATATATGTGAATATTTGATCTGTTAACTGGTTGCACATTTCAGATTTATTGCATGACTCGGGCAGAGAAAAACTGTTACTTAATTGAGTCATAGTATTGATGATGGGATAGATCAAATAGGCCAATTGATGGAAGGTTTGCGAAGAAATTTCATGCTCCCTTGTATTTTTAATACAGTAGTTTATTTTGATACATGATGTGGTTGCTGTACTACTATATTTTGATACACTTAAAATTAAGGTATTTGGTATTTTATTGTAAAATACATTTTGATGCATCTTTGCCCAACCCTGGTCATACGATATATTTTAATCAAGACACAGTGAGGAGCACTAATATGTTTTAATGAACGAAAACTAAATTAATTCACATTTAAATGTATGAATCTATCTTTGCTTATGTCCCGTTTTAAAAAGATCATTTGTGAAAATAAATTTGAACTCCAGAAATGATTTGACTGACTCTACAATAATAGAAATCTCATTTCACACTTAAAAAAAACCATGTAACACATAAAACATAAAATTGACCTGTTTATGAAATCACTGCTACATTTCTTATATTCCATTGCAGTTTGTCCATATTCCATCCAAGTTTTTATTACTCCATATAAACTAAACTTGATATTGCTCCAGAGTTGTTTCATCAGTAACATAATGACAATGTTTTAATCAGGGTTTACAGTAATAAAATAAAACTCCTTTTGGACATGAAGATTTGCATTGATCATATTCAGATCATTTTAGTATTAACATGTTATTTGGATCTCCTCTGACTGATAGAGGATTCACAAACGTGACTTTGAGTTGGTCTCAAATCCCTAAACGGGTAATCCAGAAGGTGAAAGGTGAAATATATAATGAAATATACTACCGCCTACCTGACTCTGCCTGAGAGGTAAGGAAAAATACACTTACCTGAGATGATTTTTTTTATATCTCTGAAATATATGATAATATTCTTGAAAACAATATTTTAATGTATTATTTAATAAAACATTAGTTAGTTATCAAAGAAAGAAAAAATGAATAGCCTTAATATGGACTTTTGTAAATGCTGTGATACTCTGATGCTCAGATACTAAGATACTAAGATTTCCTTCTCACATGGTTGATTTCACCATTAAGTCATTTACATTTACATTTAGTCATCTTGCAGACGCTTTTATCCAAAGCGACTTACAATTGGGGAATACATAAAGCCATTCATCTTGAAGAGGCAATCAGACAGAGGAAGTGCTTGTAACACCAAGTCTCAGGCATTGTTCAAATAAGTACAAGCTAGCAAGGGAAGGAATAAATAAAGAAAAAGAGATTTTTAATTTTTTTTAAAGTTTAGGATAAAGTCAAGTAGTGTC
This sequence comes from Acrossocheilus wenchowensis, assembly GCA_029620275.1. Taxonomy (NCBI): domain Eukaryota; kingdom Metazoa; phylum Chordata; class Actinopteri; order Cypriniformes; family Cyprinidae; genus Acrossocheilus; species Acrossocheilus wenchowensis. The sequence continues at coordinate 1,927,223 of JAJUBA010000524.1, read as the reverse complement.
GAAAGAGATGAGTTTTCAGCTGTTGCTTGAAGATGGACAGGGATCCAGAATTCCGGATAGGGGTGGGAAGATCATTCCACCAGCCAGGAACGGTGAACGAGAATGTTCTGGAGAGTGATTTTGAGCCTCTCTGTGATGGTACCACGAGGCGTCGCTCACTAGCAGGGGATGTAGATTCTTAATAGTGAGTGCAAGTAGGCAGGTGCTGAGCCTGTGGTTGTTCTATATGCAAGCAACAGTGTCTTGAACTTGATGCGAGGTGCAACCAGTAGCCAGTGCAAGGAGATAAAGAGAGGTGTAACATGGGCTCTTTTGGGTTTGTTGAAGACCAGTCGTGCCACTGCATTCTGAATCATTTGTAGAGGTTTGATTGTGTTTGATGGAAGTCCAGCCAGAATAGCATTGCAGTAGTCCAGCCTAGAAATGACAAGGGCCTGGACAAGAAGTTGTGCAGCATGCTCCGTCAGAAAGGGCCTGATCTTTCTGATGTTGTGTAGTGCAAACCTGCAAGAATGAGCAGTCTTTGCAATGTGGTCTTTGAAGGTCAGCTGGTCATCAAAGATTACACCAAGATTTCTGATCAAATTTGATGGGGTAATTGTTGATGAACCTAACTGGATCGTGAAGTCATGCTGTACAGTCGGAGCGGCAGGGAAGACAAGAAGCTCAGTCTTTGCCAGGTTGAGCTGTAGGTGATGTTCTTTCATCCATGCTGAGATGTCCGCCAGGCAACCTGAGATCCGTGCAGCTACCGTTGGATCATCTGGTTAAAAAGAGAGATAGAGCTGTGTGTCATCAGCGTAGCAGTGGTAGGAGAATCCATGTGCCTGTATGATGGGACCCAGTGATGTAGTGTATGTGGAGAAGAGGAGGGGTCCCTGAGGAACCCCAGTGACCAGTCGATGTGCTTTGGATACCTCCCCTCCCCAGGCCACCCTGAAAGACCTACCAGCGAAGTGGAATTCCAGTGATGCCCAGTGATGAGAGGGTGGACAGGAGGATCTGATGATTGACAGTGTTAAAAGTGGCAGATAGATCCAGCAGAATGAGGACTGATTATTTGGAATGGGCTTTTGCAATTCTCAGGGCTTCAGTGACTGAGAGTAGCGCAGTCTCAGTTGAATGGCCACTCCTGAAACCTGACTGTTTAGCGTCCAGTTTGTTGTTCTGTGAAAGAAACAATGAGACCTGGTTGAAGACAACTCGTTCAAGTGTTTTCGCTATGAACGGAAGGAGAGAGACAGGTCTATAGTTTTCTATAAGAGAAGTGTTTAATGTAGGTTTTTTGAGCAGTGGGGTTACCTGAGCCTGCTTGAACGCAGTGGGGAAGATGCCTGTGAGGAGGGATGTGTTGATGTGTGTGAGTGCCGGTAAGAGTATGGGAGAGATTGCTTGCAGAAGGTGTGAGGGGATTGGGTCTAGAGGACATGTTGTAGGATGGTTGGAGAGGAGAAGTTTGGATACTTCAGGCTCAGTCAGGGGACATAAGGAGAAGATGGGAGTTTTAGCAGTGGATGTGGTTGGTTGGGGGTCCTGTGTGCGTGGAGGTGAGAACTGACTACTGATCGGTCTAGTTTTGTCTGTGAAAAAAGTGGCAAAGTCATCAGCTGTAACAGAAGTGGCAGGAGGTGGTAGAGGGGGACAGAGAAGAGAATTAAATGTTCTGAAGAGATTACGCATGTCTGGAGCGCTGTTGATCTTGTTGTGGAAATGTGAGGATTTGGCAGTGTGGACATCAGCAGAGAAAGATGAGAGCAAAGACTGATACCTACTCAAGTCTGATGGATCATTTGATTTGCGCCATTTTCTCTCTGCTGCTCTGAGTTTAGTCCGATGTTCACGAAGAACATCAGATAACCAGAGGTTAGATGGGGCAGCCCGTGCTGACCTAGAGGAGAGAGGACAAATGTCGTCTAGACAAGAGGTTAAGGTAGAGCATAAAGTGTCAGTAGCTGTGTTTACATCTAGCGTGCACATATCACCTGGACTATAATGAAAGACATATAGTATATAGCGATGAAAGCCAGAATATTAAATGCCACAAATTAATATTTACTGAGTAATCTGCTATTTTGTAGATAGAAGTCAAAAGAACCATTTTCATTTGAGGTTTGGAGCCAAATTACAGGAGGGCAAAAAAGACTCCAGAAATATGTTATCATAAAATTTGTTGACTTTAGCAGTCCTTGTAGTATTATATGCTAATATATGCCAAAAGAGGCAGTATGTTTACAAATATCAACAAAGTTATTACTGTTGGCTACTACAGCACTTTTTTCATGTGCTGTATTTAATGTGCTTATACTGAAAACAAGTGGGGAAAAATACGATTATATTAAAGATATAGTCTCTGAAAAAAGTCTTAAGATCTTCTAGATATCTAAATCAGTGGTTCTCAACTGGTTTGGCCTTGGGACCCACGTTTTACATGGTCATCAAGCCGCGACCCACTATAGCCTATATATACAGGTACATCTCAATAAATTAGAATGTCGTGCAAAAGTTAATTTATTTCAGTAATTCAACTCAAATTGTGAAACTCGTGTATTAAATAAATTCACTGCACACAGACTGAAGTAGTTTAAGTCTTTGGTTCTTTTAATTGTGATGATTTTGGCTCACATTTAGCAAAAACCCACCAATTCACAATCTCAACAAATTAGAATATGGTGACATGCCAATCATCTAATCAACTCAAAACACCTGCAAAGGTTTCCTGAGCCTTCAAAATGGTCTCTCAGTTTGGTTCACTAGGCCACACAATCATGGGGAAGACTGCTGATCTGACAACTGTCCAGAAGACAATCATTGACACCCTTTACAAGGAGGGTAAGCCACAAACATTCATTGCCAAAGAAGCTGGCTGTTCACAGAGTGCTGTATCCAAGCATGTTAACAGAAAGTTGAGTGGAAGGAAAAAGCGTGGAAGAAAAAGATGCACAACCAACCGAGAGAACCGCAGCCTTATGAGGATTGTCAAGCAAAATCGATTCAAGAATTTGGGTGAACTTCACAAGGAATGGACTGAGGCTGGGGTCAAGGCATCAAGAGCCACCACACACAGACGTGTCAAGGAATGTGGCTACAGTTGTCGTATTCCTCTTGTTAAGCCACTCCTGAACCACAGACAACGTCAGAGGCGTCTTACCTGGGCTAAGGAGGAGAAGAACTGGACTGTTGCCCAGTGGTCCAAAGTCCTCTTTTCAGATGAGAGCAAGTTTTGTATTTCATTTGGAAACCAAGGTCCTAGAGTCTGGAGGAAGGGTGGAGAAGCTCATAGCCCAAGTTGCTTGAAGTCCAGTGTTAAGTTTCCACAGTCTGTGATGATTTGGGTGCAATGTCATCTGCTGGTGTTGGTCCATTGTGTTTTTTGAAAACCAACTGCACCCGTTTACCAATAAATTTTGGAGCACTTCATGCTTCCTTCTGCCGACCAGCTTTTTGAAGATGCTGATTTCATTTTCCAGCAGGATTTGGCACCTGCCCTATTGCGATCAAATTTCATCTCCGACGAAATTCTGGCAGTGTCAGAAGATTTGGCGCACAGTCCTGCAGTGTGACTAAGCCTACGACGAATGTCAAATTGTCTCCGTTTTTCAAGACAAGCTATGAGCAGAATTAATGCTAGAGAATTATTCTATCAGCCATAAACTCCGTCGCTCCCTTCCTCTCACGGAATTCATCTGATATGTTGCCTTTTCTATATAAACACTGGTTGCGCCGCTGTTTTCATGTGGGTGTGTAGAGCTGCATACACTATTCTTCTTAAATACGCCGGTATTGCTGCCGTATACTTTTCATGATAGCTGACATTTCGGTCCCACGTGCAATACAGTTTGCAGTCACTGGACGTGTATGGGTTGATAATGTAAAACTCCGGACAAGTTTTCTTGCGTGGACCCATTTTTAACTCGTCTTGACTGTCGTACAATCTGACATTAATGACAACTGAGATCCCATAGTGTGACATGATCATCATGTTCGTACAGTCTGACAAGTACAATCCTAAAGGACTTAAAAAAATAAATAGATAAAAATAATCACAGTGTGAGCCCGGCTTAAGCCTGTCAACGTCTCATCTGACCGCAGATACCGAATCGGGACAGCATGTTTTTCTCAGGCACTCTTTTAAACTGCATCTGACAGAAGTGTCAACGGCTTTCATGCACGGCTTTTAAAATAAAAGTATTGCATCAGAAAAACATTTAGAATTACGTTTTTTGTTGCTGATGTCGTTTCGTTGGCTGCACACTCTGCGACCCACCAACTGATCTAGATCTTTTTCTTTTTTTTTTACTGAAAAATAATAATAGTAATTTTTTTTAAATGCTTGTTACGAATAGCATTTCTTTTGCACTGGAAATCTGTTGACTCAAAACTCCAAAAAATATAGTGAAGCCTTTATTAAAAATCCACCTCAGCCTGTAAGCCTTTATGCCAATGTTGGCATAACGATGGATGTAAATTCAGTATGGATGGATTCCCACTAATGCCTCTGACTCCTCTGGTGTATAAATGGACATTCATTCATTCATTCATTCATTCATTCATTCATTCATGCCTGCTAAGACTTTTAAACTACACTAAGGTTAGAGAATAAAACTTATAAATAAAACTTTACAAAGCCTTTAAAAACCATAAGAGATAGAGAAGCTCTGATGTCCAAAGGTAAGTTGTTCAGCAACGGAAAAAACATGATGACCTTAAAGAGTCTCATGTGTCATTGATAGAGTTTACAGCTTATTTGACGCTTATTTTTTTTAACTATCTGCGTTTTTGTTTGTCAGCGTGTTTGCACCTGATTTGGCAGGCCTGTGTAAACTCATATGTTTTTTGCACAGTTCTGCAATTCTTACAGGTTCTTGCACAGTGTACATGACAATAAAGATGTACACAATAACAACTGTGCACAAAATTCACACAGATCCAATAGACATTAGGACAAGGTAAACATATACAGTGTGTTTGTTTGAAACCTGAGAGACGGGCGAGTGTGACTGAAGGAGGAGAGGCCAGGTTGATCATGTGATGCACATATAAACAGATCATCCTCCATAAAACGTATATCACTCACACTCTTCATCCTAAAGAAAGACTTCATCCTTTAATCAGCCATGAAGAAGCTCTACAAGTGCCTGTGGATCTTACTGGGTAACGTACAACATTCATGTATCGGCTTTTTTACACTGATATTAACGCTGAGTTTTCTGTAATGATGCCAACACTCATCTCGTCCTCTAATGTGGATTTACAGCATATTATAAAGTGTTAAATATTCTGGCCAAACAAACCTAAATAATCTAAATGAGTTGCTGTTTCATACATTCATGCTTGTCTATAATTAAGCTGTTTTTTTTAAAAACCACACGTGAATATATGTTAAAATGTTATTTATTTTTGTGATCAAAGCTGAATTTTCAGCATCATTACTCCAGTCTTCAGTGTCACATGATCCTTCAGAAATCAGTCTAATATGCTGATTTGCTGCTCAAGAATCATTTCTGATTATTATCAATGTTTAAAACAGTTGTGCTGCTTCATATTTTTGTGGAAACCATGATTTCATCCTGTTTTTCAGGATTTACAGATGAATGGAAAGTTCAAAAGAACTGCATTTATTTGAAACAGAACTCTTTTGTAACAAATAAAAATGTCTTTACTGGCACTTTTGATCAATTTAATGTGTCCTTGATGAATAAAAGTATCAAGTTCTTAAACAAAACCATAATTGACAATCTACACTACCCTTCAAACGTTTAGGAGCAGTATTTTTTTGTCACTTGATCTCTTGGATGGTTTTTCTCAGTTTATTATTCTGGATCTACTTTACCAAACAAATCTAATGTAAAATATTTGCTTGTTTGTGTATGTAAATGGTTTGTAAGGGTGGTGTCCCTGCAGTGGTTCAGGCTGAAGGACTAAAGAAACATTAACAGCAGGATGATATAAAACTGTACATTTCTTGTCTATTACCACCCACTGCCACTTATACCAACAACGGAAATAAGCGCAGCTAGAATAGCCAAATAAGTGGGAGAGCGTTGCTATTATGTGACTATATTGTATTGCAATAGGTAGCACTTTAATGTAAATGTTGAATTGAGACTAGTTAGCACATCATTTATAATTGAAATGATTTAATAACAGTATTTTGTTATGGTTACACTTGAATTGGTTACAAAACAGATGAAGGATAGTAAAACAAACCGATAATTGTACCCAGCATGTATGTAAATGTTACCTGAGAGAAAGAGTAAAAGAGAGAGAGCAGAGCCCCGTGAAGAGGACCCCAGCGGAGAAAGAGAGATCGCCAGCTAAGAAAAGATTCAGTAAAGAAAAGACACAGAGCAACAGTTACAATCCTCTTTTATCCCTTCCTTGACCATGTGACTAAAACATTCAAACTGACCAATCAGCAAACTACAGCTTCACTAACTGTACTAAAGGTGTGACAATTAGTAGACCCCCAATGTATACACATCTTGGCCTACAGGCCTTGATTGCTTATCAGCACTTCTGTGTTTTCAGGAATGCCAAATGACCCTTTTGTTATGGAAGAAAGCAGTCTCAGAAACAGGTTTGACAGTCTTTATGACTGTTTGTCCAGAAAGTCTGGTCCTGATTCACAGGAAGGCGTCCTCGTCCCACTTTAGATTTCAGTCTTCTGCTTGATGACCATGTTGGATGAAACCACTGACACATTAAAAATCATTTGTATTCTTAATGTGACAATCTTTTCATCCAACATGGTCATTTCGTAGATCAATGTTTTATGTTTGCTTTATCATTCAGACAATGTTTCGGTCACACTTTATATTAGGTGGCCTTAACTACTATGTACTTACATCAAAAAATATTGTATTGCAAAACACTTTTGCTGTTATTGAGGTGGTATCGGTAGGTTTAAGGGTGGGTTAAAGTGTAAGGGATGGTCAACAGTGTAATTATAAATGTAATTACAGAAATTAATTACAGATGTAATTACATATAGGTATTTTTAAAAATATAAGTACAATGTAAAAACATGCATGCACACAATAAGTGCGTTGTACCAAATGATTAATTGAAATGCAAGTACATAGTAGTTAAGGCCACCTAATATAAAGTGAGACGAATGTTTTTAATTATTAGCGGCAATATCAAGGTGAATTAAAATACAAATTCAAATGTGATTCAACAAAACACGGTTGTTTGACTTGTTTCCACAGGGTTTTTATTGATTGAGGAAATGGCACATGGACAAGAAGGTAAGAATCCTTCAGTGTCTAAACACTTTTGTTCTGTTTTGTCTGTTAAATGGGCAGTGTAATGGGGCTGACGAGACGTGAGACGTGCGGATCCATATGCAAGATTTATTTGACAAGAGACATGGTAATAACAGGCAGGGTCGATCAATGGCAGACAAGAATATAAAGGGCAATGCACAGAGTTATCAAAAACAGGCATGGGTCATACAACAGCAAACAGTATCAAAAGGGACAAGACAAGAGAGGTAAACCACAACGTAAGCAAGAGTCCAGGCAGAGGAAACACAATCCGAAACAGGCAAGACTAGCTCTGTAGGGCAGCGATAATGCATACAATACTCAGCAGTGAGGCAGAGAAAGTCCAAGGCTTATAAAGCGTGTCTAATGGGTTTCAGCTGTAATCAGTGCAATGTGTAATCTGTGACAGCTGTGTGATCTGTGCGATGGATGATGGGAAATGTAGTAGATGGTGAAGTGCAACAGTAATGTGATCAGTGCAATGAATAATGTGGTGAGTGAGTGACCTGTGTTGGTGAGTGAATGGAAGTTTACAGACCAGGCAGATATAAAAGTACTTAGAAATTTAGCCCTGTAATAAAGATCTGAAGCAGTTCGATGCCCAGTTTATGGTTCCTGATACCAGATAAACCAAAGTCAGAAATTGAACTTCTTATCAACAGGCAATATTTCCCTCCAAAAATGTTTTTTTTTTTTCTTTACAATTTTTTTTAAATGTCAGATCATGCTGCTCTTTGTTTAATATAACATACCAAGCCCATCATGATATATAGGCCAAGATTAGAAATATACTGAGTTACGAATGCTGGATATCCAAAATAAAAAAAGATGTTCACTATCATTCTTTTACCCTTGTGTTTTAAATATCTGTCGCTGTTTTGCACCCTTAACCCTTAATTTCTGACCCTGTGGTGGACATGTAGCTGATGATGAGTAAGAAAGATTAGTTTGGTAAAGGTCTTCTGCAGTAGTAGATGATTTCTTATTGGCCTTTATCCATAATTTTTTTTCCAGAGAATATAGCACTATGGGGCAAAAATACTCAGTCATCAACTTACGCAGGATCTGATCCTGAATATGCTCTTGATGGATTGTTGACCAGCTGGACCCACACTTACTCTGAAACCAACCCATGGTGGAGAGTGGATCTACTGAAGGTATACAGAGTGAACAGAGTGACCATCACTAATAGACCGGCCTTTGCTTCTAGGATTAACGGAGCGGTGATTCGTATCGGGAACTTTCTTGACATTTACAGCAACACCATGTGAGGATTTCTTTCTTTTGATTTGATTTCTGTGGCTGAAGTGAAGAATGAACAGAAACAGATAACAGATGATCTTTCTGTCTGTAGATGTGGTGTGATTTCTACTCTTGGATCCAGTGAAACGGCCACTTTCTCATGTGGTGGGATGGAGGGACGTTATATGGTTGTTCATATTCCTGGAAACCAGAAGATGCTTTGTATTGCTGAAGCTGGAGTCTACGGGTATTTGGCAGGTAATTCGTTTTTGTAGAACACTTAATTGAATGTAATAAATTATTTTTTTACTAACTTACTTTAAACTCATAGTTCACCAGAAATCAGGCTCATGTCTTTCCAAACCAGTATGACAGTATTCATGCTTTACTGGCGTCTTATGTACAGATGATTCTGATAAACGTGGGGCTTGAGCATATAACAGGGATGCAAACTCATCATGGGTGAAAAAGGTGACAAAGACTCTAGAGTTGTGCAGTAAAATGCACTTTAAACTTTAAAGATTGACATTTCATTCATGAAGATGACATGAAAAAAAAATTGTCTCCTGGTGGAAAACAAAGATTTGTAAGATGAAAATGACATGAAATTACCAGTACAACCAGTAGATGCCAGCAGAGCTCATTAGCTCAGTTACCATTTCCACTCCCTGTTCCCTCCCTAAAATCTTGCTTTTGGATTCATTACAAAATGAATATGAAGTATAGCAAGTGCAGGAAGTCACAAAAACAACAGCCTAGAAGGGTTAATTATAGGGCTGCCAATCGATTAAAATATTTAATTGCGATTAATCACATGATTGTCGCAACTTAATCGCACATTTTTATCTGTTCCAAATGTACCTTCAATTAATACTAATCAACATGGGCATGGACAAATATGGATGCTTTATTCAAATGTATGTTTATTATTAATGAAACCATAGTCAACAGACCATGAAGACTAGACATGTTTCAAAGGTCATAGATGTTTTTCAAATAACTTGTTCATGTCTATTAGACACATGAAAAAGAACATAGAAATACCAGGGTCCCGTTACTTCTCTTTCTTTGCACTGAGCAATTTACTTACACCAGCCTGTTTACATTATTTGCAGGACAGGGCAGCTCACTTCTGATGAACATGCAAAATGTACATTTATTATTTATTATTAGATTTGTTTGCCTCTCTGTGCCCACATACTGTAATTTGATGCAGCCAAATTCTCAATAAAACTGTTTTCATTGTTATATTTTACTGATTCTGTTGTCAGACAACCGAATTAATATGAAATAGTGACTGAAACGTAACCCATTAACTACATAACCAGTTCTCCCTTCCGAGATGAGTCGTCGTCTGATGAAATCAAATACACGTAAGATAAAGACAACAGCTGTGTTGTGATTTCGACTATACTTGCATTTAAAATTAGAGAAGCAACATAATATCTGGTCTAACTAAAAGCGCTGCTCCTCAGCTGCTCGCAGAACAGACGCAAAACCTTGCACTCACGCAGCAGTTAGAGTAAAAATTAAATTTCAGTTAAAAGCTGTTAAAAAGAGTTTGCATTAACGCATTATTAACGTGTTAATTTTGAAGTCTCTAATTATTTAAATACTTAACTACAAATTTTGTTACTTTTTAATGGTGTAAACATTAAATAATGCATTAAATATTTAGACACATATTACGCAGCGCCTGAAAGTAGTCCCTAGCTATATTATAACTAGGTACCTAGCTGGGGACTACCTTCAGGCGCTGCATAATATCACTGCGCCTGCTGCGGCCATGTTACGGCAGCAAAGTTCCTTGATTATTACGCCGGAATGAGAGTATAGTTCTTAATCATATCAGCCTAGAAAATCGCAACTTTTCATTTTCCGCCGGTCTTAGTACACGATATAACTACAGAAGAGTCGAGTTTTAAATAGGACAAATATCGAAACTCTTTGGTCATTTTTGAACGCGATGCTACTGGTCTAATCGGATTCAATGATCTATGCTAAGCTATGCTAAAAGTGCTATCGCCAGACCCGGAGATCGGCTGAATGGATTCAAAAACGGTAAAACTCAACTTATTAACTCTGGGGGAGTTGGAGAATGAGCCTATTTCCAAAAAAAGTGGAGTGTTCCTTTAAGTCTTGTCTGTGAAACCGGGGGTTTAAGTTTTATCTTTAATTGTAGAAGCTGCTATTCAGCCAACACAGACTTGTTGCTGCTGTAGTTTTGTTACTCTGAATTTACTCAGCATCACTTAATGCACAGCTCTATTTTGACATCGGCTTGTCAGTTCATTCTGTCCATTGCTACAGTTATCACCGTTAATCACGGAACAATTTAGCAGATTCACTCACGTAATGTTTTACACTCGTGGTTGTTAATCCTGAAACAGTATACGTGGATGTTTGGTCCTCTTAGACAAACAAAACTTTTCTTCTAATTGTGAACTGATTATAGAGAGAAACTGAGCAAAGAGCGCTTCCCTTATAGCGCAACTGACCGAGATTACTCGCGTGAAAACTACACAATGAATCTCTCATTTACATTCTGTGTGCTTTCTTTTTCTTTTGTTATAATGGGAAGATCTGCGAACGCGAAGAACTAAATAAACTTGCGAAAACAAAAATGAGTTCAGAGCGGATTCTGACTAACCTACAGTAAACACCTCTGATTGGCCATTGCTTTCAACAGAGATGCTTGTGATTGGCAACAATACTAAACGCTGCAGAAACATGTTGTAAATATAAACTTTTGGTTTTGTAATTCGAAACTAGAGCACGCGCACAACACCACACAGGAGCGTTTGAAAGCGGGTGAGTTCGAGCAGGTACAGAATTGAGTTGGTAGTAATGGTACTGTAAAATGACCCCCCCCCAAACAAACAAACAACAAAAAACTCACCGGATCTACACAAATCACACAAATTACCCATTCTGAATTAAAAACAGTGAATTTCATTGAAAGGTGACAAGTTTGCATCCCTGACATAATGCTACAAAGTGGGGAAAATATTAATTTAAAAAATTGTTAATTTATCATGTTAAACAGTCCACATTTGTCAGACAAATCAACAGTCAACTTTCTTTTTATTCCAAATGGGTGTTATTGAAGATATTGGTTATATTAGATAAGATATTGGCGTCTAATTATTTTGTATATAGCTGTGAAGGACATTGTTAGACAAAAAGTCATTCTGATTGTAATTCCGTTTGGTGACACAAGGCTAGTTGGTGCAGAAATTACATGCTTCACCATCATCTCCTCTACTGTTGCTCTCAAATTTTATTTGAATTGTGCTTAAACATGGGTCACGACAGGTTTTTATTAATTTTCCAGGTAATCGGGCAATAGGAGGAGCCACTATACAGTCGTCAACATCCGCAGACTGGGTTGCTGAAAGGGCCGTGGATGGTAATCGAGGTCTCCAGCAGTTGTATACGGGATGCTCCTCAACCCTTAATGAGGCAGACCCGTGGTGGAGGCTGGATCTGCATGATGTCTACCGAGTTAGTAAAGTGGTCGTCACTAATAGAAAAGACTGCTGTGCAGAACAAATAAACGGAGCGGAGATTCGCATCGGAAACTCTTTGGAGAACAACGGCACCAACAATCCCATGTGAGAAACTTGAGGTTGAAAGAGTGTGAGACGTCAAGGACAAATGTGAAGGATTGATGCAGATATGACAGTATTTTTTATATTCTTCATCTGTTTCTCTGTCTGTAGATGTGCTGTTATTCCTGCTATTCCAGCAGGTGAGTCCTACAACTACTCATGTGATGGACTGGATGGACGTTACGTGATTATTCATGTTCCTGGAGACCGGAAGATTCTTGTGCTTTGTGAGGTTGAAGTCTACGGGTATTTGGCAGGTAATTCATTGTTGTAGAGCATTATATTCAATATTATACATTAATATAGAATTCATGTAATATCATGCCATACTGGAAATGTACTATAAAAGGAACACAAAATCATAATTTTCACAATTCAGTTTGGTGAGAGTAGTTGATGCAGTAATAATTCACTTCACCTTCAGTCGTTGTTCCTCAGTAATCTTCCCCTCTGCTGCAAACTTTGTGCATCAAAACGAGTCGTGAAATTTTTTTCATTTTTTTTTTTAGAAAATCTGGCAGTAGCTGGGGCTGCTATACAATCGTCAACATCTGCGGACTGGTTTGCTGAAAAGGCCATTGATCGAGGTCTCCAGCAGTTGTATACGGGATGCTCCTCAACCCTTATTGAGACAGACCCGTGGTGGAGGCTGGATCTGAGTCATATTTACCGAGTTAGTAAAGTGGTCGTCACTAATAGAAAAGACTGCTGTGCAGAACAAACAAACGGAGCGGAGATTCGCATCGGAAACTCTTTGGAGAAAAACGGCTCCAACAATCCCATGTGAGAAACTAGAGGTTGAAAGAGTTTGAGACGCCAAGCACAAATGTTAAGGATTAATGCAGATATGACAGTATTTTTATATCCCTCATCTGTTTCTCTGTCTGTAGATGTGCAGTTATTCAAGATATTCCAGCAGGCGAGTCCTACAGCTACTCATGTGATGGGATGGAGGGACGTTACGTGATTATTCATATCCCTGGAGACATGAAGATACTCACTCTGTGTGAGGTGAAGGTCTATGGAGAAGGTATACATCAGTAATATCGGTTTATTATATATCAGATAATAATGTCTTCACATCATCAATTTTTGTCAATATGACGCAGTGAGGAGCGTGGATAAGTTTTAATAAATGCAAGCTCATTTGTAAGGAGCAAACCATATTTCTTTGGATTTTTTTATGAATTTACATACATATGAATATATTTTTCTAGGTCCCTGTTTAAAAAGATCATTTGTAAAACTGCTGTTTCGCTCCAGCAAAGATTTGACCGATTCTACAATGAGAGAAAACGTTCTGAAACAGGTGAGAAAAAAAGTAACAAGTGATGAGAAAACAAACACTTATTGCATTGTTAATGGGGTCATATAATACAATTTCACCTTTTTAACTTTTGTTAGTGTGTAATGTAGCTGTGTGAGCATAGACAACATCTGCAAAGTTACGGAGCTCAAAGTTCAATGCAAAGGGAGAAATTGTCTTTTACAGAATTAGCAAAGCATCGCCTGCAGCGAACGGCTGGTAAGGGACTACAACAAAATACTTCCGGGTTAGTGACATCATAAACCCAGATAAACCCCGCCCCGGGAACATAGAGCGAAGGGGGCGAGGCCATGATGCGCTGCTTTAGAGAAGAGGAAGAAAACTAGGGGTGCATGTAAAAATCTATGCATATACTGTGTGAACTGCGATTCTGTCTTCTAACGATTCTAATGGATTCACAAGTTTCAAAATCAATGTTCTCGCAGTGGTTCTCAATTCTGTTCCTCGCGTCGCCCTGCTCTGCATCTCTTGCTCTCTCTCTCTCTCTCTCTCTCTCTCTCTCTCATTCAGATCAGCAGCTCAGCTCCAACAATGAACTGTTCCATTTATACAGTTTTCACACAGCTATGACAAGCATTAAACATGGACGCGTATGCGGTTGCTGCACTGTATTAAAGCTTTAATCATGATGAAAACGTATATTAAAAGCTAACATAAGCAGTAGCATAATAACAGAGTATCTAAAAGTATGAGACGACAACCAACAAAAACATAGGCCTACCATTAAAAGCCGTGCTCTGTGTATCATCAATTGCCACATCCCTTTGCACGGCCGGTGTGAAAAACGTGCTTTCTCCGTGTTAAGCTGAAAAAGCCGAAGTTCGGTCAATTCAAAGTATTTATTTGCATAGCATCCACAAAGCAGATCGTTTCAAAGCAGCTTCAAGTTCTGTTACCTCTATAATGGTTTAATTCTTAACACTGAGCAGTTTTACCAGGCAATACGGTGATATAACAATGATCCACTGTTTGAGATCTAGCTATACTGTAAAATTAGCCATGGTTTTGCTACTCTAACCATAGTTTATCCATGGTATTTAATAAGATTGTGGTTATATGAATGGTAATACATACACCAAAAACACGGTCGCTACACGTTTACTATAGTAAAACCATGGTTAATTGTCATAAGTGTTTTAGCAGTTAGCATATATCAGTACCACTGTAGTGAAGGAGTCTGAATAGTAATGAATGCAGCCTCTCAGACAAACAGCAGAGTGATTTTTTTATTTATTTAAAGATTTACATATTAGTCCAATTTATTCTAAGCGTATGTAAGATGTTTTTCAAAAAATATTAATGTAAAACGGTCAGCTTTTTCTGTGGTGATTTGCATTTGTTTACGCTGTGTGCTCCTGAGCGTGACCTAAAACATGTCGGAATCCGACGCGGCGTGACGTAGGTTGCCAAGCTCTATAGACGACACCATTGCTTACAATACAACCAGAGCACACGCCGCTGAGCTGAGGGGCGGGACGTTTAGATGCACATTAGAGACAGTTTAGCCAATCACAACACACTGGGCCAGCTAACCAATCAGAGCCCATCATGTATTTTTGTTAAAAACAAAATCAGCTGTTGTTGTCCTGCAGTGCAGTTGCATTTGCAAAGAGAGAACTGGTTTATATTATGATACAAAGGTTCACCAACTGGAGTGCTCATCACCTATTGATTATTCAGTCAAACTATTTACAGCACGAACAAATTTAAAGAATATTCTCACATTTTAAAGAGACATGATTTTACAAAAGTACTGTTTGGGACATGACACGAGAAAAGAGGAAGATTTGAATGTCTTGTCATTTTCTGATCTAATCAGTTTAGTATGAATGTTATTTCTAGTTGGGATCTGCTCTGGCTGATAGAGGACTCACAGACGTGACACTGAGGTGGTCTCAAACCCCTAAACAGGAAGTGATGCGGAAAGTGAACGCTGACAAACGTGAGTGTTCTCACAACTGTACAATAACTTATGATATATGCTGCACAAATGGGAATGATTATAAAATTATGATATGTAATAGCAAAAATGTTTCATTTACAGGTCGCTGTGATACAAGACGATAATTCCCTGGAAATCAAGTGTCTCTGACTCACTAAATTCACATTCATTCAATTTCTTCATAATTTATGAAAGCCTGTTTCCACCACTGAATAAAAAATAAAACAAGGTAATTGTGACTTTATCTCACAATTCTGACATAAAGTCCATTCTGAGGGGCGAAAAAGAGAGACTATTTTCTTACAATTTCAAGTTTATATCTCACAATTACGACTTATTGCTCAGAATTACGACTTTGTTTATCAGAATTGTGAGAGATGTAACTATAATGGACAGCCAGACAACTTTGTTTGTGATTGGTGCGAGAGGGTTTTGGCTTTCAGCACTTCGCACACTGGCACACTAGATGAGAAACGGCATTATAATTGTAGCAAATCCTTGTTAATGTACTACAGTCTAGTGTAATCCTAGTCTTCACATTGTGATGTTAGAAACAGTACTAATAGCATTAATTAGATGCCAGATATATTATGCATTTTTTGGTAACACTTTATTTTGATGGTCTCTTTTGAACATTCTGTTGACACTAAGTAATGTTGCAACTACATGTCAACAAACTCTCATAAGAGTATTAGTAGACGGTCTGCTTCATATCTACTAACTCCTTATCGTGATGGTCTCCCAACAGATATTCTACTGACTATAAATAACTTTGCAAGAACGTGTCAACTTAATCTAACCCTAAACCAGTCTACTAATACACTAATAACACTCTAATGAGAGTTAGTAGAAATGTAGGTGCAATGTTACTTATAGTCAATAGAATGTGTTAAAGGGACCATCAAAATAAAGTGAAACCCATTTTTTAAGCTATGACTTTGGATAATTGATTTTTAGAATAGAGATCATGGTTCTCCCACGATTCTGAAAACAAAACATTAGAAAACCAAACAAAATAATATGTAGGCTAATATTCTTGAGGTTCTGACAAAAAGTTTTATTTAATGTTATAAATGAGTCTATTTAAAAATATGTATTAATTTAAATGAATTCATTATGTAAAAAACATTTGAAATAAATGAATGAAGACTTCCTCCAGAGTTTTTGAACGAATCTCTTGAATGAATGATTCAGAAATCAAATACATTTGAACAATCACTGGTCACCACCTACTGGCATAATGTAACATATACAGTCTTTATTTGAAGGGTAACATCAGTTCCAAAGGTCAGTTCCTAATTTTATTTGCGGCTATATCTGGACTATAAATTTTTATCCTAATACTTTCATTATTATTTAATGTTTGCAACACAGAAATGTAGCCTGCTGTGTAGAATGTTTGTGAAGCTGTTTCAACATAAAGCTTACATGATGAGCGCTGCTCTCTCTGGATCAGCGGCTGTGCGAAAACAGGTTTAAATATTCCGATCCGATATGATTTCAAAGGTTCAATAGACATAGCGGAATCATCGTCATTAAGAAATAAGATCACTAATGTCTGAATCGAGATCGCAATATTTTAATGATTGATTGTGCATACAGGTGCATCTCAATAAATTAGAATGTCGTGGAAAAGTTCATTTATTTCAGTAATTCAACTCAAATTGTGAAACTCGTGTATTAAATAAATTCAATGCACACAGACTGAAGTAGTTTAAGTCTTTGGTTCTTTTAATTGTGATGATTTAGGCTCACATTTAACAAAAACCCACCAATTCACTATCTCAACAAATTAGAATACTTCATGAGACTAATAAAAAAAAACATTTTTAGTGAATTGTTGGCCTTCTGGAAAGTATGTTCATTTACTGTATATGTACTCAATACTTGGTAGGGGCTCCTTTTGCTTTAATTACTGCCTCAATTCGGCGTGGCATGGAGGTGATCAGTTTGTGGCACTGCTGAGGTGGTATGGAAGCCCAGGTTTCTTTGACAGTGGCCTTCAGCTCATCTGCATTTTTTGGTCTCTTATTTCTCCTTTTCCTCTAGAAAAATCAGCATTGTAATAGAATTAACTTTTATTTAAGCTTTATTCTGAATTTTAGCTTTAGGAAATCGAATTGTAGAGATTCGATATTGATCTGACTAATTGATATTAATCAAAATGTACCATTTCTACCTTATTAATGACTCGTCCAGTGAGCATTAAACCAGTATATCTTAGCAATTCGGTTTATTTCGTGGCAACGATAATAATACAGAATTGGTTGGGTAAATTAAAGAGCACAGGTAACAAAATCTTTGGCAAATAATTTCAAACTTGAAAATCACGGCACCAGACTATATCTTATAAATGAAACGAGAGTTTATTTGTTATTCTGTGATACAATACTAACAAAACACATACACATTCTGGCAAGATGAAATCAGTTTGAAGAAAGTTTAAGGCTCTAATTCTCTTTTCCAAGAATAAAGACGACCTGAGGACGTCACAAACAAAGAGGACTATCTATCGTTGCCCTTTTAAAGATTAATTCAACCAGCTCAGCAAGACATGGAGATTGTTTGTTTGTTTACTTGAGCTGAGTTGCAGGCTGGCTTGCTCTCTGGGTGGTTGCTTGAGGGAATCCCGAAGGCTGATTTTGGCTGTCGTTGTCGTGTGACATCACTCGCGGAATCCCTTCTACGATTGGTTGGCTTCCTGGCAGCGCGCGAATGGCAAGGCTTTGAAGTTCTTGAGCTGCTTCAAGGTTTGCAAGTTTCTTTGGTCAGAAGTTGACAGTGTTGAAGTCTACTGTCTTGGCCAAAAGTTTTGAGAATAACACAAATATTAGTTTTCACAAAGTTTGCTGCTAAACTGCTTTTAGATATTGGTTTCAGTTGTTTCTGTGATGTACTGAAATATAATTACAAGCACTTCATATGTTTCAAAGGCTTTTATCGACAATTACATGACATTTATACAAAGAGTCAGTATTTGCAGTGTGGGCCGTTCTTTTTCAGGACCTCTGCAATTCGACTGGGCATGCTCTCAATCAACTTCTGGGCCAAATCCTGACTGATAGCAACCCATTCTTTCATAATCACTTCTTGGAGTTTGTCAGAATTAGTGGGTTTTTGTTTGTCCACCCGCCTCTTGAGGATTGAGCACAAGTTCTCAATGAGATTAAGATCTGGGGAGTTTCCAGGCCATGGACCTAAAATTTCAATGTTCTGGTCCCCGAGCCACTTAGTTATCACTTTTGCCTTATCAAAATGGTGCTCCATCGTGCTGGAAAATGCATTGTTCCCTTTCGAGGGAACTTCGAACTGCGTCCTCTAGGGGTTGCTATGGGGAACGCCGTCAGCGTGACCCGTGTCTGAAGCATATATACAAAAACACAACATGTTGGCCGGCGACAGCCTATGACGTCATTACCGGCATGACCACAGTATAAAGGGGCGCTGGGAAAATACGTCATTCTCTTCTTCGTCTTCAGTGACTGTTTTGTTTGAAGCGTGTATTCTACAGGTAAGAAACGATTTTTCTACTATGGCGAGCACTAGCAAGGCGTTTAAGAGATGTGTGCATCCGTGTCCTCGTTATTTGACACCTGATGACACACACAATCTTTGCGTTTTTTGTTTAGGCGAGGAGCACGCACGCGATGTTCTCGAGGGGGCAATCTGCGTGCACTGTGAGCTTTTTTCTATGAGAAAGCTCAGCTCTCGTCTGTCTCTCTTTTTGAGGAAGGAGGGACAGCCGTCTGCTTCCCGCGGCTCGAGACCCACTGCTGCTGAGGCACGGAGGGCAGTGAGCTCGTGGGGCTCGCAGGCGGAGCTGGCTCATGAGTTAGAGAGGGGGCTTTCCCTCTCGCGCTCGTCGGCCGCGAACGAGAGTGAGTCGCTGGATGACGATGATGCGATCTCTCTGACATCATCTGATCCAGCGGCTAGTGCTCTGCTGGGTTATGCCCAGGAAGAGCAGGAGATGTCTGAGGGCGAAGAAGTTGAGACTGAGCCCTCTCAATCCTCCTGCCCTGCGTATGACGAACTGTTGGAGGTTATGGAACACGCCACGGCGAGGCTTGACTTGCCGTGGAAGCGGGCCTAGATGGTGGCACCGCGGGGTCGTCTCGATGAGCGTTATCTTTCTGGCCATAGCCCCCCAGCTCGAGTGAGCCTTCCATTTCTTCCTGATCTCCATGCGGAGGTTGAGAGGGAATGGAAAAACCGTTTTCCTCTCGCATTCATAGGTTTCAGCATACCAGTTATGCTAACATTGAGGGATGCGTGAAAGCGGCTATGAGGGGATGCCCCCTGTGGAAGACGCTGGCCAGCTATCTCTCTGTGGGCGAGACATCCTCTCTCAAGGCTCCCTCCTTGCCGTCTAAGCCCCTTCAGGAAACATCTCGCTTAAATGGCAGGGCATACGCAGCAGCAGGTCAGGCTGTCGCTTCGTTGCACACGATGGCGGTGCTTCAGGCTTACCAGGCTGATCTGCTGAAAGACCTGGATAAGGGTCAGGGCTTGTCACCTGATAAGTAGCTGAGCTGCGCCGCACCACGGATTTGGCTCTCCGTGCCACTAAGCAGGCCGCCACTGCTATGGGCAGGTCTATGGCGGCCATGGTGGTAACGGAGAGACATCTGTGGGTGAATCTGGCAGATGTTGGGAAGAAGGAGAAGGGCTTTCTTCTCGATGCTCCAGTCTCGCCTTCCGAGCTTTTCGGTACCTCCGTTGAGACGGTGGTCGAGAAGTTTAGGGAGGCGAAGGCGCGTTCAGCGGCCTTCAAAACCTTCATTCCAAGAAGGTCCAGGTCTGAGCCCGAACAACGCAGGGGTCCTGGCCCATCTCCATCCGGGGATCAGAGATGGGCACAGAAGGCTAGTGTCGCAACTCGTGCCCCTCCCCCGCCTGCGGGTAGGGCTAGAGGGAGGCGCGGGTCAAAGAGAGGTAGGCAAGACCTGAGGGAGGTGATCCAGACGAAGCGTTCTCAACGCTCTCATCCAGAACCAGAGTAATAATTAAACATCTACTCCCTTTCCTCGGGGGGCCTGTCATCTGCCCTTATCTTCCCCTCACTAATTCCCCTGCAACCTCCGTTTTATTCCACCTGACTGAGGTTGGGTGGGGACCAAGATAGAACCTGCGCTTTAAAATCATTGCAGTCTCTAAGCTGGACTTATGATGTTTTGGTTAAGTTCTATGCTTCATAGAAACTACCTTACTGATGGTCCGGACCCGACTCTTCGGATTTCGCCTCCGGGACTGATCTCATGCGCAGGAACCATGGATGGGTGAGTACGATCCAGTTCTATTGTTTACTGGTATTTATGTGTTCCACTCTGGCGACACTGCAGTTCCAGGACCTGCGGGTCTTTTTACTTCAGTTTCTTTGGTTTGAGAAGGTGCATGGCTATCTGAGGATATCTATGTGCTAGCTTAGGGACTGCTCCCCTTCCGAGGTTTTTTTTAAGTAGCAATCTCCCTGAGCCCTTGCCTAGAGTGTGCGTCTCCCCTGCTAGGGTTTAAGTTTTGTGGCAGCTTCTCTGGAGGGCTTACTGGCTTTTTAGGCCAGTGGTCGCTCTCCAGAGTTCTGTCATTCAGCCCTTTGCTCTTCTTGTTGGTCGAGCTGGCATTGCTCCCCTCACCATGAGGGTCACCTATGAGCATGCCGCTCCCTTCTGAGCGTCTGAGTTCCCTCTCATGCTGAGAGTTGGGTTTTCCGCTCTCCAGAGCTATGCTGTTGGTCGAGCTAGCATTGCTCCCCTCACCTTAGAGGGTCACCTATTAGCATGCCGCTCCCTTCTGAGCGTCTGAGTTCCCTCTCTTGCTGAGAGTTGGGTTCCCCGCTCCCCTAGAGCTCTGTGTCGCATATGCTCTCCTTGTGGGTCGAACTGGCATTGCTCCCCTCACCATGAGGGTCACCTATGAGCATGCTGCTCACTTCTGAGCGTCTGAGTTCCCTCTCATGCTGAGAGTTGGATTCTCCGCTCTCCAGAGCTATGCTGTTGGTCGAGCTAGCATTGCTCCTCTCACCCTTGAGGGTCACCTATGAGCATGCCGCTCCCTTCTGAGTGTCTGAGTTCCCTCTCATGCTGAGAGTTAGGTTCTCTGCTCCCCTAGAGCTCTGTGTCGCATATGCTCTCCTTGTGGGCGAGCTGGCATTGAGAGCTATGTTTTTGGTCGAGCTAGCGTTGCTCCTCTCACCTTAGAGGGTCACCCTATGAGCATGCCGCTCCCTTCTGAGCATCTGAGTTCCCTCTCATGATAAGAGTTGGGTTCTCCGCTCTCCAGAACGGGTTTCAAATCCAATGTTATGGTAAGTGCGCACGCTAGTCTCTGTGCACTTTCTGAAAGCCACGTTGTGGTAAGATCGCACACCAAGTGTTTTGCGATCTTTCTAAAATCCTGTACGGTATGGGTTACGCGCTGCGGCTTCGTGCCCTTTCTTTGAGTCGGTCAGGTCCGGTTTTCACCTTGGGCCCCACTCTACCGATGTATCCCCAGTGATACTGACTTGAACAGGGTGTTGCTACCAAGGATCTGTTTAGACAATTCCTTCAGCGAGCTCATGCAGAGCAAGCAGTAGCCCCTGGGTGACAGGCCAAGGCCTAGTTACTATCCTAGGTGCTTGGTCATATCCCCTTAAAGGAATCTCTACTAAATTTGATTCCAAGCCTTTGAGCTCTACCCTGGGTCCAGGAGGCCCGGCCCCTAACAGGTAAGTTCTGGGGTATGCAGCTCAGGTTTTTGGCCGAAGGGGATAATGTCACTGACAGCCGTCGAACCGTCCCAGGGGCAACTCCCTTAGCCGGGTAGAGTTGATGCTTGGTGCTCGCCTTTTTGTGCTGGCTTGCACTCCCCTCAGCATGGTGGCGTGGGTATTCCGTTCCCCATAGCGACCCCTAGAGGACGCAGTTCGAAGTTCCCTCGAAAGGGAACGTCTCAGGTTACGTATGTAACCATGGTTCCCTGAGTAGGGAACGAGACAATGCGTCCTCTAGGCTCGGTGCCATGCTTTGGACGCAAGCTTCAGACGAAGAAGTGAATGACGTATTTTCCCGGCGCCCCTTTATACTGTGGTCGTGCCGGTAATGACGTCATAGGCTGTCGCCGGCCAACATGTTTAGTTTTTGTATATATGCTTCAGATACGGGTCACGCTGACGGCGTTCCCCATAGCGACCCCTAGAGGACGCAGTGTCTCGTTCCCTACTCAGGGAACCATGGTTACATATGTAACCTGAGACGTTCTTCACCAAACTGTTGTTGGATTGTTGGAAGAAGTTGCTGTTGGAGGGTGTTTTGGTACCATTCTTTATTCATGGCTGTGTTTTTGGGCAGAATTGTGAGTGAGCCCACTCCCTTGGATGAGAAGCAACCCCACACATGAATGGTCTCAGGATGCTTTACTATTGGAATGACACAGGACTGATGGTAGCACTCACCTTTTCTTCTCCTGACAAGCCTTTTTCCAGATGCCCCAAACAATCGGAAAGGGGCTTCATCGGAGAATATGACTTTGTCCCAGTCTTCAGCAGTCCATTCACGATACTTTCTGCAGAAGATCAATCTGTCCCTGATCTTTTTTTTGGAGAGAAGTGGCTTCTTTGCTGGCCTTCTTGACACCAGGCCATCCTCCAAAAGTCTTGGCCTCACTGTGCGTGCAGATGCACTCACACCTGCCCGCTGCCATTCCTGAGCAAGCTCTGCACTGGAGGTGCCATGATCCCACAGCTGAATCAACTTTAGGAGACCAAAGTTTTGAGAATGACACAAAAACATCCTCCGAGAGCAACTTCTCCCAACCATCCAAGAACAGTTTGGTGACGAACAATGCCTTTTCCAGCATGATGGAGCACCTTGCCATAAGGCAAAAGTGATAAGTAAGTGGCCTGGGGAACAAAACACTGAAATTTTGGGTCCATGACCAGGAAACTCCCCAGATCTTAATCCCATTGAGAACTTGCAGTCAATCCTCAAGAGGCGGGTGGACAAACAAAAACCCACAAATTCTGACAAACTCCCAGCATTGATTATGTAAGAATGGCATTGATTATGTAAGAATGGGCTGCCATCAGTCAGGATGTAGCCCAGTAGTTGATTGACAGCATGCCAGGACGAATTGCAGAGGTCTTGAAAAAGAAGGGTCAACACTGCAAATATTGAGTCTTTGCTTAAACTTAATGTAATTGTCATTGAAAGCCATTGGCACTTATGAAATGCTTGTAATTTTACTTCAGTATACCATAGTAACATCTGACAAAAAGATCTAAAAACACTGAAGCAGCAGACTTTGTGAAAATTAATATTTATGACATTCTCAAAACTTTTGGCCACGACTGTATGTTAAATCGGTAGGCACTTCACAGCGCGATAAGTGAGGCGAGACCAAAGTTTTCCAGCCAAGTTTTCCAGCACTATGCAAAGTTGGGTGTCTGTTTTTATCGGCCTGATTTGAGTCCATCCCATTCACTGTTTGATCCAATCACATTGGGAGCCCCACCCCGCACGGCCTCATTCCGTGCATATATTATCTGCTAATAAATATGTCACATGGAGGAAATATCCTAGCAGATTTCTATAAAGTGTTATAATCACGCCTTATGATGCTAAAAGTCAACATTCGGTAACACTTTATTTCGGTAGTCCACTTTAGACATTCTACTAACAGTAAGTAACATTGCAACTACATGTCAACTAGCAGTCATTAGAGTATTAGTAGACTGTCTGCTTAATATCTTCTAACACTTTATTTTGATGGGTCCACAACATACTGAGTGTGAGAAACTTTGCAAGTGTCAACTTATTCCACTAACTCTAAACCTACCCTACTGATAGTTAGTAGACATGTAGTTGCAAATGAATGAGAATTAGTTGACATGAAGTTACAAAGTTACTTCTAGTTAGTAGAATGTCTAAAATGGACTATAGAAATAAAGTGTAACCATATATATTTTTTATTTTTATTTTTTTAATTGTATCAAGCTGCCTATATTTTGACCATAATTGTAACTATGTAATGTACATTTCTAACAGAAGATTATGGTGGTGACTGTATAGATGTGGCACTGTGTTGCAAGGAGCATCACTTTTAGTTACTGTACTATACAGTACTGTTTAGTCAGCTATGGTTGGTGGACAGAATGTGTTTTTATGCTTACAGTATGTTTTGTTATGTTTAGAATTTGAGCAGCAACATGTCAATAGTCAAAAAAAAAAAAACTAGTGTCTTTGCTTTGCAGTCTACTATTTCATAAATCATAGATTTTCTGTATGTGAAATATACTGTTCTTATTTAATGGTAATCAGTTTTGTTAAACCTTTGTAGATTTGCACAGGGTTTACATCTACGGCAAGTAGACATGCTTCAAGATGGCATTGCAAAGAGCACAGCAACACTTTCTATGATGTCAACGAAACTCAGAAGAATTTGTGTAAAAAGCCTGGAAAAGCACCGAAAGAAAAAAAGGCAGAAAGTTGGTGGAGTTAATGTCGTTGTTCACATTGATGAGAGCAAGTTCTGCCATAAACGCAAGGTAATGTAATCTAAATGTGCAATGCACTTGACAAAACATGTTAAATTTTGTAGAACCTGAAAGAGCTAACATCAATATGTGTATCGTAGTTTAGGATATTTATAAGTAGTGGGGGTGGACATCACTTTCCCCAAAGATGTCAATCAGTTTATACTGATTGATTGTACAGTCGTGGCCAAAAGTTTTGAGAATAACATAAATATTAGTTTTCACAAAGTTTGCTGCTAAACTGCTTTTAGATATTGGTTTCAGTTGTTTCTGTGATGTACTGAAATATAATTACAAGCACTTCATACGTTTCAAAGGCTTTTATCGACAATTACATGACATTTATACAAAGAGTCAGTATTTGCAGTGTTGGCCGTTCTTTTTCAGGACCTCTGCAAATTCGACTGGGCATGCTCTCAATCAACTTCTGGGCCAAATCCTGACTGATAGCAACCCATTCTTTCATAATCACTTCTTGGAGTTTGTCAGAATTAGTGGGTTTTTGTTTGTCCACCCGCCTCTTGAGGATTGACCACAAGTTCTCAATGGGATTAAGATCTGGGGAGTTTTCAGGCCATGGACCCAAAATTTCAACGTTCTGGTCCCCGAGCCACTTAGTTATCAGTTTTGCCTTATGGCACGGTGCTCCATCGTGTTGGAAAATGCATTCTGCTTCACCAAACTGTTGTTGGATTGTTGGAAGAAGTTGCTGTTGGAGGGTGTTTTGGTACCATTCTTTATTCATGGCTGTGTTTTTGGGCAGAATTGTGAGTGAGCCCACTCCCTTGGATGAGAAGCAACCCCACACATGAATGGTCTCAGGATGCTTTACTGTTGGCATGACACAGGACTGATGGTAGCGCTCACCTTTTCTTCTCCTGACAAGCCTTTTTCCAGATGCCCCAAACAATCGGAAAGGGGCTTCATCGGAGAATATGACTTTGCCCCAGTCCTCAGCAGTCCATTCACGATACTTTCTGCAGAAGATCAATCTGTCCCTGATGTTTTTTTGGAGAGAAGTGGCTTCTTTGCTGGCCTTCTTGACACCAGGCCATCCTCCAAAAGTCTTGGCCTCACTGTGCGTGCAGATGCACTCACACCTGCCCGCTGCCATTCCTGAGCAAGCTCTGCACTGGAGGTGCCCTGATCCCACAGCTGAATCAACTTTAGGAGACCAAAGTTTTGAGAATGACACAAAAACATCCTCCGAGAGCAACTTCTCCCAACCATCCAAGAACAGTTTGGTGACGAACAATGCCTTTTCCAGCATGATGGAGCACCTTGCCATAAGGCAAAAGTGATAAGTAAGTGGCCTGGGGAACAAAACATTGAAATTTTGGGTCCATGACCAGGAAACTCCCCAGAACTTAATCCCATTGAGAACTTGCAGTCAATCCTCAAGAGGCGGGTGGACAAACAAAAACCCACAAATTCTGACAAACTCCCAGCATTGATTATGTAAGAATGGGCTGCCATCAGTCAGGATGTAGCCCAGTAGTTGATTGACAGCATGCCAGGACGAATTGCAGAGGTCTTGAAAAAGAAGGGTCAACATTGCAAATATTGAGTCTTTGCTTAAACTTAATGTAATTGTCAATGAAAGCCATTGGCACTTATGAAATGCTTGTAATTTTACTTCAGTATACCATAGTAACATCTGACAAAAAAGATCTAAAAACACTGAAGCAGCAGACTTTGTGAAAATTAATATTTATGACATTCTCAAAACTTTTGGCCACGACTGTATATAAGTTGTTTACTTTTTTCTTATTTTAATATTTTGTAAGCATATTTACCCAGTCAGCAATTTGATCTCACAGTGATGTCACCATGAGCTCACAGGATACTCGTGATGAGGTCACAATGTGAGGTAACAGTGAGCTAAAAGTGTAACCTCACAGCGCCCTCACTGTGTGCTCATAGTAATGTGAGGTCAAAGTGCACTCACTGCACAGAGACTAGGTACCCAGCATGCATTGCAGCATGAAGCTTTTGATTGTCACCATTGTTGAGATTCATACACCGATTCTTGATGTCTCTCTTTGTGTTTAAATGACAGGAGTTCAAAATGTTTGTGTTTTATCATGCCTTTAAAATCCTTCATAAACGATTGACATTGCTGGGTCCTATACTGTATAATCACAGAGCTATTACTAAAAACTCTAGATTAATAACTCCTCACAAAGACTGCATACTGAATTTAGATGCAGGGTTGCAGTGTTATCATCAGTAACAAACCAATATCACCTGGTTGCAGTCTCTTTTTGGTTTTCCTTGCCATAACAAATGTGTTTTTCAAACACAGTTACAGCAACCCCAAAAAATATGATATTATAAAGTCAAGAGTCAAGAGCCCAACTAAAGCAAACACTACTCACCACGATGGTAACGTCAAACAAAACAATAAAAAATCATCATCTAAATCTGTTAATTCTCAATAAGCTCTTTTGTAGATGTCTGACAGAAATAAGAACCCCGCTCATCTTTTTGAGTTCACAATGAGTTCACATATTACTCACACTGTGAGTATCACCGTATGAGAATGGTGTGATATCACTGTGATCATCGTGTGATCTCACGTGTTGACTGGGTATTGTATTATACAGAATTTAAAAAGTTGCTTAACAATGAATTTAAAAGTTTTGGATGAAAAAAAGTATTATCATATAATTACACCTTTCTAGTAATACATTTTTACAGGATCAAGAGATTATTTTGATTATTTTCTAACACTGTTGATAATGTTTTGTAGTATGCAAGAGGACGCTTCGGTAACACCTGGAAGAGAAAGCGAACGTGGGTGTTTGGTATACTTGAGATCAAAGCGGCAAGCAGACGTCCAATTCTTCGCCTTGTGAAGAAAAGAAACAAGCAGACCCTTGTTCCAATAATCAAAAAACATGTCAAAAGAGAAAGTTTAGTTGTGAGTGATGAGTGGAGAGCATACGCCAGCCTTTCCCAGGAGGGCTACAAGCATGTCAGAGTAAACCACAGCCAGAACTATGTCGATCCACAAACAGGACTACACACTCAGAACATTGAGAGAGCATGGCAGACGTACAAAAGGGAAATATGGCGTATGCGGGGGAATCGGTCTGAGAAGGCCTTAAAAAAACAACTCTGCTTTATTGAGTGGACTTACTGGTTGGCCAGAAGACATAAACATGGTGTACTTGGAAGACTTCTCAAGGACATAAGGAATGGTAACCACAGTTTATGATCTTTCTGTAAATGTTGATGATGCATTAACTCGATTAGCATACCCACTGTCATGAAAGGCAGAATTAATTAATTATTATTATTATTATTATTTTATTTTTTTCCCTTGGCGTTGTTGGCCTAGTTTGTTTTCCCCTACACAAACCTTCAATAACACTGCATAGTAAAGACTTTGATTAATTGTAGTGCTGGCCATGCAATGCAGCATGTTTGTTTTGTTGTTGTTTTTGTTTTTCATGTAAAGTTTGCCACATATAGTAAGATTGTTTAGATCTGATACCCTAGTGAACAATGGGTTGTATAAATATATTGTTAATAAAATAATTTTCTCTACTGTCCTGTCTATAGTGTTTATTCTATAGTACTGCATCGTCTGGTATTGACTTCTCATTTCAAATGGTAAATATGTTGCAAATAATTAATGGATGACTGTATGTGATCTGTTGATAGTTTATAGACTTTCTACTGTTATCAACTGTTTTTCACTTTAATTGGATGGTCCTAAAATATATCTACAAATGTTTAGTTGAGAATGCCTACTAATAGTCCGCTTATCCAAAACTTTAGATTAGTTGAAAAGCAACAGATATGCAACTACTCTTTAGTTGGCTATCAACAGATATTAAACTAGTGATTTTGATAAAAACGAGATGTTAAATATTTATTAATCTGATACGTTTGAGACTCTTGATTAAGAATGATGTAATATAGTCTTGATTATAAGTTGACATGACTGTAGACTTTCAACTGACACATTGATTTTGAGTAGTTGGTAGACAACTTAGAAGATGGTAACACAATCTACAGAAAGTTAGCTGACTATTGGTTAATAATCTGTTGCAAAAAACATATAGACAGTCAACAGGCACTTTTTGTAAAATCAATAGATTCAAATTTGAAATGCATCTTAAAATCTACTGGCAGTTAGTTAAATGTCTGTTACTTGTCTGTTGAAACAATGTTGTTGAATGTCAACTGATTCACTGTTGACATGCTACTAAATGACTACTGATAACTAGTATAGTCTCAACAGATGGACTATCAAAATAAAGTGTTACCATATATATATATATATATATATATATACACACACACATTTATAAAAATGACAAATGTATACAACAATTTCAAAACTTATTTAAATGAAAACAAAAAATAAAGCTAAAAACAATGCAAAATATTAATGCTCGCTGGACGAGTCGTTAATAAAGTATAAATTATACGTTTTGATTAATATTAATTAATCAGATCAATATCGAATCTCTACGATTTGATTTTCTAAAGTTAAAATTCAAAATATAAGCTAAAAACTCCTTTACAATACAGTATTAAAGAATTTACAATTGTACCACCTTAGCCTAAAATTTAAAACATATTTTGAAGGCAAGAAACACAACAAAAAGAAAGTGCCTTTCACCCACGGATCGGATTGGACAAATAACCCAGATAATCAGGGCTGATTATTATGCTTACCACAATTTGAATTATGGGTATTATGGTGGAGCCCAACTTATCCATGGGTGAAAAGAAAGCAATAAATGAACTCAAAAGAAACAGAGAGATAATTATTAAACCTGCTGACAAGGGGAACGTGGTCGTAATCATGAACAGAGACCAGTACATGTGGGAGGGATAGAGGCACTTAACTCAACATTATCGTCCTTTAGAGGAACCCATGCACCCCCAAACAATGGTTAAAATTAAAAACATTTTAGATGCGTGCGAAAGGCATTATTAATAGTAGACAGAAAGAATATCTTACCCCCATGTCGTTCCAAACCTGTAAAAGCTTCGTTCGTCTTCGGAACACAATTTAACATATTTTGGATGAAAACCGGGAGGCTTGTGACTGGCCCATTGACTGCCAAGTAAATTACACTGTCAAGGCACAGAAAAGTATAAAAAAACATTGCCAAAATAGTCCATCTGCCATCAGTGGTTCAATCTGAATTTTATGAAGCAACGAGAATACTTTTTGTATGCAAAGAAAATAAAAATAACATTTATTCAACAATTCGTCTCCTCTCTGTCTTTCTGTGTCAGCATAGTGTAACGAGTTATAGTGAATACAGTTTGAATGTAACACATTGCTTTTTCACTAAAATAATTTTTATTGTATTACGGATTTATTTGTTGTTGTATTATTTTTTATTTCTGTTTTTCTTGAGCAATATTTGTCGACTCTGCTGTTCACTGTTTAGAGACTTTTATTTTGAAAAATACTGATGGCGCTCTACTGACGCCATTTTTCAAGTGAGTTCGCGCTTCTCATCAGTTCACATTGTATATGCTGGTGAGAGGTAAGCGTTTGTCAGAGCTCTTCATTTTATTACTGAATTAAGCTTGCAAAGTGTATAAATTGTTTAAATATTATGTTATAAGTATTTCTGAGACTACATGCAGTGTTCTGTTATAAGGTTTATGCGCGAGTGGATTAAGAATGTAAAGTTATATCGTGTGGGCCGTATGATATGCTTTGGCATGGTTTTGAGTTATTAATTAGCTAATAAATTGTATCATACAGAAATGCCTGTATGGAATACCCAGGAGAGAGATAAGAACTTATTCATGTTAATTCACAGGTATTTCACTCTATTGTTTTTCTTCTATATTCTTTGAAAAATTGTTATACTCAATTGTTAAAAGTGAGTTCACATTGTATATGCTGGTGAGAGAAATGCCTGTAGAATACCCAGGAGAGAGATAAGAACTTTATTCATGTTAATTCACAGGAGTGAAGTTAATGCTGGGCGTGGCTGTCATAAATCCCCTTTGGTGAACAGAAGTGAAAGTGTCCTGAGCCTTCTTACACACAACGCAGACGACAGTACAGCGGTCAGAAAAGGACCGTTACATTGGTGCCGTGACCCGGATGAAGATGTGCTTCAGGATCTACGTCAGTCGGATCACCGAGGGACGCTGCTTTGAGGTTCACGGGGTTTGGGAGTGAAGAAATGTGAGAGTACAAAAACGTGGGATTTTTCATATTGGCTGGTGCATTCCTGCATTAAGTGATTATTATTCTCGGACTGATATTTTCTGATAAGGTTTTTTTTAATCGGACATTTATCTTCTGTTGGATTTATTTTGTGTATGAAACTGAACATGGCATTTAGTTTAAACAGGGTGAATTTGATGAAACAAGGACTGGGTTGGGTCTTGGTAGGGGAGAATACTTAGTGAAACTCCAGTCGCTCCAATTGAAAGAGAGTAGAGTGAACCGGATACCTCATATGTTGCTCCACGCGTGTAACTGATGATGTTCCCAATCCAACAGCTGACACTTTGCCTTTAGCTGTTCCAGACATAATGCCACTAAGGTATTTTCAGACATACCTTCACTTAACTTGACTGGAGTGAGATTGGTCATGCAGTCAGCGCAAAAGCCCCCAGTCACCGTGGTGATTCATCGGACAAGCTTGGAGTGCATGAATGGGAGGAGCTGATGGACACATATCTGCGAAAGAGAGGAATACCATTAGCAGAGCAACATCAAGAGATTTTAAGCAGATTGATGGTAAAGCTAAAGATGTTGTAAGAGTTACTCTTCGCTGTAATTCAGCTTTAAACCCAGTTGAGACCCAAAGGTTATCATGGATATTTGAAACAACATTTTAGTGATGTCAATTATTCATGTATGCCCTTGGCTGACTTCTATGGCACTGTTCCATTAACAGGAGAAGGTCCTGTTGAGTATGGGTGCGATTGAATAAAGCAGTGGATCTTGCGGAAGAAGCATTAAAGAGACTTGGAAGACGAATGGAGGATCCGTGTCAAGAAGCGGCTATGATGTTCGTGAAGTACTGCCCTGACCCCACTCTAGCGTCAGTGTTCCGTTTCAAAGCTCCAGAAAAATGGACAGCACAGGAGATACAAGAACAGCTTGACAGGTACCAAACAGAGTTGAAAGAGCAGATGTCGACAAAGTCAAAGCGTCATACTACTTCAGACATGTCACTGCTCATATTCAGACATCACACGACGTTGATGAGTGGATGTTGGCTCTCCTATAGAGCCGCGTGAGTAGTCGAATCACACTGCAGATGCTATGGATAGTGATGACAACTGTATGAGAACTCTGATTAATCTTCTGATCGTGCACTGTCTCAAAATGCCCAAATGTCATCTCACCAGCCCCAAGGCAAGCTCTGTAGAGTATGCAGATCTCCAGATCACTCCACTGTAACGCATTGTCGGCGAGAACACCTGTGCTTTGCGTGCTTTCAGCCTGGGCATAGTAAGAGAGACTGTACAAGTGACAGGTCAGACCTGGTCTGTCACCATTCAGGGGCTCTTCAGGTTTAAACTAGATGGCTCACGTTTGGAAGGGGGATGCGTGGGCACAAGCGAAGAACCCTAGAGAGTATTGATCTCCATCACTTTTATGAAAATGCATGTGCACAGGCTCCCACTGGAACCAAGGTGATAGCACAAAACGTCCAGGCATTTGAGGCATTTGATGAATTGTTCTATGCACCAGTCAGTGTAAATAACTTCTTTTCATGAAGGGAATGCTTGATACAGGGTCTATGCCTGCACCTTTAGTGACAAAGCAGAAAAGAGGATGTTAAGTGAGAATGTATTGCCTCCACCCGCACCTCTTCACCAGGAAGTCATTCTAGTAGGGTGCGGGGTAAGGTTACAAGGCCAAAGTGTATGTACGGGTTGAATTGAAAATTTATGGAGAGAGCTGCCTAGTGCCTATTCTCGTTGTACCCGACAGCGGATGATCTGATCATTGGCACAAATGTGATCAATTCCTCGCACATCGCATGAAAGGGACAGTGATTATTGGCGACTTGTTGCTAATCAGACAGTGGAGCCGATGCAAGATGTGAGCAGTTCCTTGATGTTATGGCCAACACTTGTCGGTGGAAGGGCTCAGAGTTGCCAGACAAGGTGGGAACCATCAAGCTACAGCAGTGTGTGACCCTTTTAGCAAGGCAGGAGCACCTTGTCTGGGGAAAGTTGCCAAAAATGTCCCCATGTCACCAGGAAGCACAGTTGTAGTGGACCAACGACTTCCAGGTCTGCGTCACGAGACATTATGATCGCGAGTTGTTACGCCATTATGGGGTGATGGCTGGGTTCCCGTAAAAGTCATCAACGTCTCTGACAAGCCAATTACTCTCAAGAGAAATCGCAAATTGGCAGATGTATTGCCATGTGTCGCCGTGGAGGATTTTGAACTTTTCCAGGGACTGAGTCGAGCTGAGGTGTTGAGAAGGAGAGTCAGTGCTTACCTAATCCATCCTATGATTTCAGACAGCGTCTGGAAACTGTTGGTCTTGCTGATCTTGACATCCAGTCTGTTCTGTCAGCCATGAGAGAAAGAGGAGTTAGTCCAATTACTGGAGAGATACAATGATGTTTTTCCAAGCATGCTTTGGACTGTGGAGAAGTAAAGGGCTTTATTCACCGCATTCGGCTAATGGATGAGCGTCCATTCAGACTCCCTTATCGTAGAGTGCCACCTGCACACTACCAAAATTGCGTCAGGTTCTGTCCCAGATGGAAGAACAAGGGATAATTAGGAAGTCTGTAAGTGAATATGCTTCTCCATTAGTCCTATGTGGAAGAAGGATGGCAGTCTGAGGATATGCACAGATTTTAGATGGTTAAATGCAGAACGATAAAGGATGCACACCCACTTCCACCCAGTCTGACTGCTTTGCTTAGCTGCTTTGGGCGAACACACTTTTTAGCACCATGGACCTGACATCAGGATTTTATAACATACCCATGGCCGAAGAGGACAAGAAATATACTGCGTTCACGACTCCTGTAGGCTGCACGAGTATAATAGGATGCCACAAGGGCTATGCAACAGCCCAGCCTCATTTATGCGGATGATGGTAAGCATCTTTGGAGATTTAACTTCAGCAGCTTGTTATGTTATCTCGATGATCTGCTGGTGTTCGCTCCAAGTGAGCAAGAGGCATTGGAAAGGCTGGAGATCGTGTTCAGTCGTCTGAGGCAGTACAACCTTAAGTTGAGCCCTAAGAATGTCATCTACTGAGAACCTCTGTAAAGTTCTTAGGTCACATCATCGACAGGGATGGAGTTTCTGTAGATCCTGCTAAAGTTGAGGTAATCTCGAAGCTCTCCAAATTTGATCTGATGGAAGATGACAGATGTACCCCATCAGTGCAAAGGATTAAATCAGTCCTTGGTATGATCCTTTATTACCAACATTTCATTCCTGGATGTTCTTCTTTGGCAAAGCCACTCTTTGCTCTCACGGCTGGGCAGAGAAGGAAGAGAGGAATTAAGGGAGATATTAAAGCAGGAACTTATAGGAAGCTCAAAACCCGCGGATTGGACAAAGAATGTGATCATGCATTATTTAGTCTCAAGGAGAGTCTGCTACAAAGTGTGGTTCTGGCACATCCTGACTTCACTCGACCTCTGATTCTTGCAATTGACGCTTCATTGGACGGTTTGGGAGCTGTATTATCTCAAGTGCCTGCAGGCGAAGAGCGAGCTCGTCCTATCGCATTCGCGAGCAAGACCTGAGCAAATCACAGAGGAACTATCCAGTTCATAAGCTTGAGTTCTGGCACTTAAATGGAGCGTGTGAGAAGTTTAGCCACTGTTGAAAGGCCAAACATTTACTGCCTGGACAGACAACAATCCGCTCACGTACATTATGTCCAAGGCAAAACTCGACGCTTGTGAGCAACGTTGGGTGTCCAAACTGGCAGCTTACACTTTGAGCTGAAGCATATAGCAGGGACGAAAACATAGTGGCGGATGCTCTGAGTAGAGACCCCTTTGTCAAGACTGTGAGCAGCAGGCTAATGGGAGAGCGCTATCATGATTTGCTTGGAGGCTGAAGAGGTTGATGGAGATGGAGTTCGAGACGCTTTTCGTCAAGGAGCTCAGAACTTACAGATGTGCCCTCAGTCCGTCTTGCCTCTCCCTTTGACAGCACCATTGTCAAAGCCTGCTTAAGTTTACATGATCAGTGGGAAGAAACATCAAAGCAAGAGCTGTGCAGTTAATTCAGTCTTATCAAGATCTAGTACCAGCTGGTGCTAATACCCTTCCTATGATTGCTGCGAATGAAATCAGGGACTTGCAAGAGGCTGATTTGGTCATTCAAAGGTTATGTCTTTTATGAATTTGAAGCGTCAACCATCAAGACGAGAAAGGGCCAACATGAATTCCAGAACCTTATCTCTTTTCAGGCAATGGGATAAACTAAAGATTGTAGATGGAATACTGTACCGAGTCACCACAAGATCCACACGTAAGCATAAGCGGCATCAGTTTGTCTTACCTTCCAGCCTCAAGGACCAAGCTTTGACAGGCTTACATGACTTGGCAGGCCACCAAGGGCAGGCGAGGACCACTCATCTCGCCCGCCAACGCTTCTTTTGGCCAGGAATGGGGCATGATATTTGTGAATATATCAAGTGCTGTCAAAGGTGCATCCTAGCCAAGGCTCCAGAACCATCCGCGCGGGCCCCACTTGAAAGTATCAAGACCTCCATGCCCATGGAACTGGTATGTCTGGATTTCTGGACTGCGGAGGATGGGAAAAAGCGTTCCATTGATGTGCTCGTTATGACGGACCATTTCACAAAGTTGGCTCATGCCTTCCCTTGTGCAAATCAGTCAGCGAAGCAAGTCGCAAGGAAACTGTGGGACCATGTATTCTGTGTGTACGGATTCCCGAACCGCATCCACACAGACCAGGGAGCCAACTTTGAAAGTGCCCTTCTAGCAGAGCTTTTCAAACTGTCCGGAGTTGCCAAGTCTCACACGACCGCATACCACCCCATGGGAAATGGGGGGGTAGAGAGGTTTAATCGGACCTTAGGAAGTATGCTCCGAACTCTGCCCCTAAAAGAGAAGGACAAGTGGCCAGAGCAAATTCAAACGTTGACCTTCGCCTACAACGCTACAGTCCATGAAACAACAGGGTATGCTCCTTTCCAGCTTATGTTTGGTCGTGTACCAAGATTGCCAGTGGACGTTATGTTCAGACAGGCGCTACATGATCCTGTAGTTGTTGATCGTGGTACTTACCTGAAGTCATTGATGTCGTATCTCCATGAAGCGGCTGAGATCGCGCAGCGACATTCTGAAAAAGAACAGAGAAAACAGGCAAAAGCTTACAACAAGAAAGTCAGAGGGACATGTCTGGAGATTGGGGATCGTGTGCTAGTAGCGAATAAAAGAGAAAGAGGAAAGAGGAAACTAGCAGATAAGTGGGACCCTGTAGTGTACACCGTAGTGGACCGGAACCTGCAGACGCACACTTACAAACTCAAAGATGAGAAAGGGAATGTGAGGATAGTGCACAGGAATTTGATGTTGGACATTAGTTTCCTACCTGTTGGGTCACCTGATGAGGAGGAAAGCATTCTGCTTTCTGCAGGAGAGTCAGAGGATGAGACACGTAGCGCCAGGAGTGAGATCGGTGTCGAAGACGTTGATCCAGCAGACCTGGAGGAAAGAACCATGAGATGGGTTAACCAAGAGTCTGAAAGCCCTCTAGTTCAAGAGTCTGAAAGCCCTCTAGTCCATAACTTTGATGTTGAAGAAGCCATGGGCACAGACCATAACATTTTGGATAGGAAAGAGTCCAGTGATCAGAGGCAGACTAAAGAGAATAGTAGCAGGGATCTTCCTCAGAGTGAAGCTGAAACTAGTCCAACATCTCTTGATGTTAATTTTGACTGTGACACAGATACACGTACACAAGCACAAGTTCAGACTGACATTCAAACTGACACTGACAACCAAGTTCCAGTTCCTGATGTTCAGGGTGTCAGAACAAGGGCAGGTAGAGTTGTTAAGAAAGTGAACAGATTAATTAAGTCAATGGTTCAGAAGCCTTTTAAACTCCAAGGTATAGGAAATCATTTGAAAAAGAGATCTGGGTCATTTCTTTCCCTGTTTTAAGGAGTATTCTACTATATTTTGTTTTGTGTGATGAAGAGACATTTTTGACTCCGAATACGAAATGTAAGGGTCAGGTCATATTATGGTGTACTAGGCATCATAATGTTCCAAGATGATCTTAGGCTTGATCACCCTGAGGTTTTTCTTGACCCATTAGTGGGTAACTCACAAGTTGAAGTAATGAATGTTTCATTATAGACCTGTACCAGGTGATTTGGATTCAGTACGGATTTTAGTGAAATCCGGAAGGGGTGAATGTAACGAGTTATAGTGAATACAGTTTGAATGTAACATTGCTTTTTCACTAAAATAATTTTTATTGTATTACGGATTTATTTGTTGTTGTATTATTTTTTATTTCTGTTTTTCTTGAGCAATATTTGTCGACTCTGCTGTTCACTGTTTAGAGACTTTTATTTTGAAAAATGCTGATGGCGCTCTACTGACGCCATTTTTCAAGTGAGTTCGCTTCTCATCAGTTCACATTGTATATGCTGGTGAGAGGTAAGCGTTTGTCAGAGCTCTTCATTTTATTACTGAATTAAGCTTGCAAAGTGTATAAATTGTTTAAATATTATGTTATAAGTATTTCTGAGACTACATGCAGTGTTCTGTTATAAGGTTTATGCGCGAGTGGATTAAGAATGTAAAGTTATATCGTGTGGGCCGTATGATATGCTATTGGCATGGTTTTGAGTTATTAATTAGCTAATAAATATTGTATCATACAGAAATGCCTGTATGGAATACCCAGGAGAGAGATAAGAACTTTATTCATGTTAATTCACAGGTATTTCACTCTAATTGTTTTTCTTCTATATTCTTTGAAAAATTGTTATACTCAATTGTTAAAAGTGAGTTCACATTGTATATGCTGGTGAGAGAAATGCCTGTATGGAATACCCAGGAGAGAGATAAGAACTTTATTCATGTTAATTCACAGGAGTGAAGTTAATGCTGGGCGTGGCTGTCAATAAATCCCCTTTGGTGAACAGAAGTGAAAGTGTCCTGAGCCTTCTTACACACAACGCAGACGACAGTAGCAGCGGTCAGAAAAGGACTGGTTACAGTAGCGCCATTTTGGAGAATATCCATTGGGCACAAAGTGCGTACGCTACTCTCTGTCATCAGTAACGCATGGATACGCTGTTTCCATTCAAATCAAAGCATAAATAAACGTACAATACCTACCCGTGCGTTACTGATGACAGAGAATATAACATTGACATCAACTTTACAGACACAAATTAATGTATAAGACCAACAGAATGATATTTGACTGGACACTGAGGCAGGGAAACACAGGGCTTATAAACACTGGGGAAAACTAGATAATTAACACACGGCTAAGGACTAAACTAATAATGACATCAAACAAGGACAGGAACAGGAACACCAAATAAGGGCATGAGAGCAGGGGAAACAAGACACGGAGACAAAATCTGACACAAATAGGAATCATTTCAGTTTTATTTAAAAGGGGCTTATAGCAGTTCTAAGTACCTCTGTGTAGCTGTAGCAGCAGTATGCATAGTTATTCAGATTGCATGTAGCGAATTTAATAGCAGCATGCATAGCAAATTCATATGCAATGTTAGAAATAATATTAGCAGCAGCAAGTCAAATTATTTTTGCTAAAAACTTGACTCTTCTGTAGTTATATCGTGTACAGTGATTTACAGAGGGTGTACAGTGATTTATTCTTTTGCCAAATATTTTCCGCCGGTCTTAGTACACAATATAACTACAGAAGAGTCAAGTTTTAAATAGGAAAACTATCGAAACTCTTTGATCGTTTTTGAACGCGATGCTACTGGTCTAATAGGATTCAATGATCTATGCTAAGCTATGCTAAAAGTGCTATCGCCAGATCCGGAGATCAGCTGAATGGATTCAAAAACGGTAAAACTCAACTTATTAACACTGGGGGAGTTGGAGAATGAGCTTATTTCCAAAAAAAAGTGGAGTGTTCCTTTAATAGGGCTTACAGTAGATTTTGTGAACTCTTCCAAAGCAAAATAGCCATTATTTGATTGCATTTGCTTGTTAATAAAGACACTTATAGCAATTTTAAGTACTTTTGTGCAGCTGTAGCAGCAGTATGCATAGCTATTCGGATTGCTAGTTTAGTGAATTTTAATAGCAGCAGCATGCATAGCAAAATTCAGACGCAATGTTAGAAATATTAGCAGCAGTCTGCATGGTAATCCAATTATCACTGTTGCTAATATAGGAGCGGCAGCAGAAAGTACATTTAGTTGCATGAAATTTCAGTGATAAGATAACGCTTGGATGGTAGTGAACTTTTTAGGTGAAATAGGCATTTTATTACTTCGCTATTAAATTCAACGGGGTTTATAGAACTCTTCAAATTGAAATAAGCATTAATTGGTTGCGTTTGGTTATTTAATAAAGGGGCAGTAGCAATTCTAAGTACTTTCGTGCAGCAGTATGCATGGCTATTCAGATCGCTATGTTAGCAAATTTTACAGCATAATTACTTAGCAAATTCAGAAGCAAGGTTAGAAATAATATTAGCAGCAACATGCTATCTGCCTATAGCAAGTCACATTAGTGTTGCTAATATAGCAGCGGCAGCAGAAAGCGCTTTAGTTGCATGACATTTTTGTGATAACTCATGGAGGTTAAATTAACTCTTTAAAGTGCAATAGGCATTTATTACTTTGCTTATTCGACAGGGTTTACAGCAGGTTTCGTGTAGCAGCAGTAGATTATGCTTCGCAAATTCTGATTAAATATTACAACCGCAACAGCTCGCACAGTACATTCCTACTACAACATTGTGAATATCATTAACAGAAACCGCATGTACTTCAACTCAGTATTGAAATGTTAGTGACTATTATCAGTAGCAGCAGTAGTTTTGTTGTGTTGGGCGTATCGCACTGCATACATTGCGGACAGCTTTACCTATCGTAACGGGTCTATTGACTTTGTCATGTTGTGCCGCTCGCGTCTGGCGTAGACACCGTGTAGAGTAAATAGGCATTCGCCTAGCTACCTATATGCCTAATTAATGGAGCTTTGAGCAGTTCAGTCTCTTGTGCAGTAGCAGCAGCTTGCATAGGCATTCAGTCATCGAGACTTTTCTCAGCAGCAGCATGCACAGCATTGTTATGTTGCGAATTATAATTTGGACAAAATTAATATAAAAGCAGACAATGGCATTTAAATAAAGTCACTGTAATGTTTTGCTCAAGACGATCTTGGAACGAGCCGTGCATTTAGCAATGATGTGTTCATACAATGCAAACATTATTGTTCTTAATATGCAATATAAATATTTTAAACGATCAAAATGAATGAGCAGCTGCTTTTGAGGCAGAATTAGTCTGGGGCATATGACACCACAACTACAGGGTGTACAGTGATTTATTCTTTTGCCAAATATTTTGTTAG
The DNA here is from genome assembly GCA_029620275.1 of Acrossocheilus wenchowensis. Taxonomy (NCBI): domain Eukaryota; kingdom Metazoa; phylum Chordata; class Actinopteri; order Cypriniformes; family Cyprinidae; genus Acrossocheilus; species Acrossocheilus wenchowensis. The sequence goes on along the minus strand of JAJUBA010000524.1, from coordinate 1,886,773 downwards.
CTTATTAATAAGTTAAAGGTAAGTAATTCCATTGCAATGTTGACGAATGTTAACTCCTTAAAACAAAAATTTTAAACTATTTGCTCAGGCCACCCAAGCCCGAGTCAGGTGGTTGCTGGGGGTTACTTCATCTATCAGCCTGCAGTGTGATTCCTGTTTGTCAATGACACACAGTGCACGTTTCTACCTAGGTAAGTTTGAGCTATTGGCTCAGACACATATAGTTATTTAGGGTACAGCACCCAGGTTCACATTGTTAAGCCACTAGCTAATTTATCTGGGCTCCATTAGCCCAGAAACAAATTGAACTCTGGTCACTAGTTTAAGCTGTCTGGTCAACCAATCAGGTTGTAACACCTCCTTTTTTTAAGATATTACTCTGAGGGGGTTCAACAGAAATTTGATCGGTACTAAAAAAATAAAACCACTTCTCCAAACAAATAATTTTATAATTCTAATTTATTCTTCCCACAAAAGGTATATATATTTACCCACACACACACAGGTGCAAAAATCAACAAGACATTAAACCACGCATCGATTCATGTGCACTTCGTCTTATAATGGAGTCAATGAAGTGAAACTTATCGTTCCTGTACAGATGATGTACGAGAAGTTATGAGAGATGAGTCGATGTTTAAAGTCACGAAGATATTTTGAGTGCGATGCAATGTTATGAATCCTAACACCCACTGTATGGTTGGCCTTCAGAGTGTTGCTGTCCTGTGTGTCGCGTTGGATGACCACATGCGGTAGTTCTAACACTGCGTGGGCCTTCACAGACTCTCGTATGCAGTGGTGATTAGATGCAGCCGATCAATGACACATGCAGAAAGAAATGGTGCGAAGCATAGACAGGTGTAGACATAGGCATTTAAAGTCCTTTCTAAAAAAAAAAAAACGGCTGACATCAGTGATTAACTTTTACAAACATGACAGGCAAATAAATCATCCATACTCACAGCTGAGCAAAAACTCCAAAAGTTCTCAACCAAGGACTTTAGTAGAGCAAGCAGGTAGCATATGTTCAACCAAAAGGTTTCCCTCTACCAAACGAACTGACTTTACTGAGTCCGAGCTTATATGTCCGGCACTAGTGCCCTCAAGCTGCTCCTAGTGGTACTACATTCAACCAGACACCTCTTAAGCAAAATTAGTGAAAATACAATTAAAAAAAAGAAACAGGTAACGGTTAGACTGTTACATGGTACACACAGCAATAGTTCACTAGTGTTAAGTCCTTCGGCAAAGCCGGCCCAGGCTCACATAGATAGCAAACACACAGTCTCATGGCTCTCTGGAACAGCAGTAGATCAGCTTGTTCTGGGGGGTTTTATATTCCTTAATTTTTGTTACATTTAAAACAAATCATTTCAAAACATTGCTTAAAGTACTTCAGAAAAACAATATACAATTTTAAATTAACAGTATATAGAACAGAACAAAACATTTGTGTGTACATTCAGCTGAGCAGGGAGGCCCTGATGGAGCTGCTGGACCTGGATGGGCTGCCACAAGAGACCCTGGTAAGGCCTCTTTGCTGGTGGCACATCATCTAGTATGGTCTCCAGAGTGTTTGAGTGCATATTTCCACTGTTCACTGCGTTGTCTACCAACAGGTTTTGCAGGGCAGACACAATCGATGGCTGTCACATGTCGCTGAGATGTTTTCAGAAAGGAAAACCGTGAAGCCCCGAACCTGGTCTTCATCATCCCAAAAGCACGCTCTATAATGGAGCATGTCCTGGAATGATGAACGTTGAAGCACTGGGCTCCCAAACCTTGTACTGGCCTCTTTTGGGGAGTGATGAGGGGGAGTGGCTGTTGGAGGCATGGGTAACCTCCGTCTGCCAGGATAAAGTGCCCTGGAGGAGGGCAAACTGATCTACTGTACAGTGGGCTGTGGCGGAGCACTCGTGCATTGTGCACTGACCCAGGCCAGCCCACAGAGGTGTCAAAGAAGCGGCCCTGATGGTCACAAACAGCCTGCAGGATAATAGATGGAAACAGTTTCCTGTTCCTGTAGCACTGTGTAGGATCTCATTTGTGAATGGACACACAAAATAACTGCAGAACAGCACATTCCTGAGAAGGAGTTAAAGGAACACTCCACTTTTTTTGGAAATAGGCTCATTCTCCAACTCCCCCAGAGTTAATAAGTTGAGTTTTACCGTTTTTGAATCCATTCAGCCGATCTCCGGGTCTGGCGATAGCACTTTTAGCATAGCTTAGCATAGATCATTGAATCCGATTAGACCAGTAGCATCGCGTTCAAAAACGATCAAAGAGTTTCGATATTTGTCCTATTTAAAACTTGACTCAAAGTTCCTTGATTATTACGCAGCAAAGTTCCTTGATTATTACGCCGGAATGAGAGTATAGTTCTAAATCATATCAGCCTAGAAAATCGCAACTTTTCATTTTCCGCCTGTCTTAGTACACGATATAACTACAGAAGAGTTTTAAATAGGAAAACTATCGAAACTCTTTGGTCATTTTTGAACGCGATGCTACTGGTCTAATAGGATTCAATGATCTATGCTAAGCTATGCTAAAAGTGCTCTCGCCAGATCCGGAGATCGGCTGAATGGATTCAAAAACAGTAAAACTCAACTTATTAACTCTGGGGGAGTTGGAGAATGAGTCTATTTACAAAAAAAGTGGAGTGTTCCTTTAATGAGTCTTCTACCAGCCATCTGCGGTCGTTGAACTAGTTAATGATCAACCTCATGCAATTTTTTTTTTTGGATCAGTTCCTGTCAGGCTTCCTCTCTCTATCTACTGAAACGGGACGATAATGGGGACATGGGCGAGGCTTCGCCTAACAGTATACATAGCAAGGTTTTTTTTTTTTCTTATTTTGTTTTTATAATAAATAAAAAGAAAACAAGCAGATAGAATAGAAAAGGAATATGGAATGCTAGTGTTAGAGGCTCTTTTATCTTTATAAACAAAACAAGCAGTTAGAATAGAAATAGAATAGAAAGTGCAAATGTTAGAGAGGGTCAAGTTTTTTTTAATTAAAAAAAAAAAGCAAATAAAATTAGCATTAGAAATGTGTTTTCAGCCGTTTCTTGAAAATATTAAGGACTCAACTGCTTGGATTGAGTTGGGCAGATCATTCCACCAGGAGGGAAGAGTTAATGTAAAAGTCCATGAGAGTTTTATCATAGGTAGAACGCAAAATGTTTCAATACAAGTATTTCAGTCAAATGTAATTCATATTCAACCCATGGCAACAGTTTAAAAGTAGCCCAGCTCTGTGTAAGAAAAGGCAGACTTGGCAAAGAACTGCAGGAGTCAGATTTGACTGATCACAGGTCGAGAATGAGGAGAGATGACTGACAAGACCATGCTTGAGTATTTGCCACTCAACAGATCCTGAGCTCATTGACAAATATCTGATCTTGTAAGATGTGCTCCCTTTACAGAGTGCATGTGATCGCGAATCGAAAGTGAAAGTAAACAGCGCAAACACTCATTCAAAAATATTTAAATATTAGCAATGATTTGGGGCGGATGAAATGAGGATATCAGAGACAGTAAACATGATGATAACACTTTATAGAAGTTTTAACAGAACCCCCAGAAATGTTCTTCACCTGATAAATTGAGTAGTATGTTAATTTGTGTCCGAAAAGGAACAGTCAGGGGCAGGGCTCCACCCTACAGGGACAATTTGGTTGGAAGAACATCTAGTGGGATGGACCAAAATCAGCCAGTTTAAAAACTGGACACAGGGCTCTGCTCTGTGCTCACTGCTTGCTCTCTCTCTCGAACTTTGGCATCTTAACCTCATTGATTTGCACTCCAAAAGCACTCACAGCCTTAACATCAGGCTAAGTGACTCCAGAACTACAAACACTCCGTCAAACTTCTGACTGAAGAAACTTTTAGAAACCTGAAGAAACCATGCAGGGAAATCTGAGAAGGATTTCCAGAGCGTTGTCACAAAGAAACAGCCAACCACATGAGGGCATCCCTGGAAACTTGTCAAACAAGGACACCTCAGCAGCCAATCAGCACCCGGGGTTCCCTCAAAGCAGCCATACAGGGAACGGGCCAGCTGTCAACTCAACTTGAATGCAAGTAAACAAACAAAGAATGTATTAGGAATGTATTAGATTACCTAAAATAAAGTTTGTTTCATTGATTAAAGAATCCTTGTCTCGTGTTGTGTAATTTTCAAGTCTAAACATTTGCCAAGATCTTACGTTACAGCTCAGCCTAAGTAGCTATTATTAACAGTTATTCTGACCTTTGGCCAAGGGCATAATATTAAGTTTCAAAATTAAGATATACTGATTTTAACGTTCGCTGGACGAACTGTTAATAATGTATAAATTATACGTTTTGGATTAAGATCAATTTAATCAAATCAACATTGAATCTTTAACAATCGATTCCCCAAAAGCTGAAATAAGAGCTTAAATTTATTACACCTGACCATCAGGGCCGCTCGGTGGCTTGGTACGGACAATAGTTACACCTTACTTATGAAATACTAATGTAACCCAGGGTACATTTGGGTTACTGGATATTTTTATAAATCTTTATATACCTATTTCATAAGACACATACACTGGTTTGAGTGTGTATGTAAATGTCTCATTAAGAGTGTGAACCCTTTTTTTTATATATATAAAGTCTTTATACAAATACGGTTGAGAAAAGCCTTTTCTATCTGATTGGCTGTAAAAGATATGGTTCCGCCTCCCATACTGGAAGGAGGATTCTTATTGGAGGATGAGTGGAAAAGGAATGAGAGCTGTAAGGCAGAGTGATCGTTAGTTTTTTTTTTTTCCCTCTAGTAAAACCCACGGGAAAAGGGGTTGGTTTTTTTTTTGCTTTGTGAGTGTTAAATATGTTTTTTTTTTTTTTTTTTTTTTTTTTTTTTTTTTTTTTAAATAAAGTTTGAGTGAGTTTTTGGGACATAGTGTCACGCGAGACTGTATTTGTTGATGTTTGAACAAAAAGTTCGTTAAGGCGGTTAAATGGGAGAGATTCGCTGAGCTAACTGTGCGTTCACACCGCAGGCGGCGAGAGCGTCAAAGTGGCTGGAAGTCATTCATTTTATAACGGGGGGCAGCTGACAAGTCTGTGAGGGGTGTTAGTAAGCTTATTTCCCTCGCAGTCTTGTCAGCTGCACCTTGTACTTTCTCCCTCACACACTCTTGTGTGAAAGTATTTGTTGCGAGTGTGTTCAAAAGCGTTCTATATGAAAGTATTTGTTGCGAGAGTGTTCACTTATGTTTTTTTTTTTTTTTTTTTTTTTAAATTTGAAGTTAATATTTCATTTTTTAAAAATAATGTGTTAATATTTTATTTTTGTAAGATAATTGCCGATGGTATGGGCAATAAAATATTGTCAACATTACTGGTTATATGTGTTTTATAAAATTACAAATCGATCATATTCTACCATATCAAATTTATTTAATTACCACTTGTATTAAACTTGAACCCATCTTTGTATGAAATGCATTTTTTAAATACATCTTTAGCACATTTTAGTTCATATTCATGGTGTCTCACAAATAGCACACTTTAGTACACACAGATGTTCTTAAGATTATCTTAATATACTAAAAATTATTCTTTAATATTTCTTAAATACAAAATTAGTGCGCGAAAATAGAGAACTTTAAGCACATTATGGAAGTGTATTTTTTTTCCACCAGGGGAGAGTGGGTGTTGTCACACTTCATAGTATATTTATGAAAATCATGCTCTTTTTTTTATTAATTTGTGGCTCTTAAAAGAGCCGTTAAATGCTTCAGAAGGCTTATGCCACAGGTTGCCAGGGGACAGCTCCCTCTGTGGAGAAATAGGTCATAAATTTCTCCCGGGCACGGATGGCCTCCCGTGTGGCGTTGTTGCTGCCCACTCGGGTGACCTCCTGTAGGCCAGCAGCTTCTCTATCTCCAGCCGATGGTATGGGCATCCTGGTCATTTTTGTGGACCTCCTCAGGATGTTGTGGAGGACACAGGTAGCCTTCACACAGGCATCCGCGTTGGCAGGGCTGATCTCAATGACTCCTCTGTACATACGCCACTGACATGTAAGAATACCAAAGGTATTCTCAACAATCAGCCTTGCCCGTGACAGCCTGTAATTGAAAACCCTTTGCCTGCTGGATAGATTGTGTTCTGGGAACGGCCGCATGAGGTCTCGGCAGAGTGGAAAGGCCTCATCAGCCACAAACACATGTGGCTGTGGTCCCAAATGCTCTGCACCTGACAGCAGAGCATCCTGTGGCAGGCCAAGGGTCCCATCTTAGAGTGCCTGGCCGAAGGTGGAGTTAGCCAGCGCTCGTCCTCCCGTAGCTGCCCACATCCACTACCCGGAAGTGGTACTGACCATCTACCACTGCCAGGAGAACAACCGAGTAAGTCCCCTTGTAGTTGAAGAACAGGGAACCAGAGTTGTCAGGGGCCCTGATCACAACATGTTTGCCATCGATGGACCCAAGGCAGTTGGGGAAGTTCCACCGATGGAGGAAGTCAGTGGCGATCCTTTGCCAGTCTTCAGTGGTGGGGACTGGCATGACCTCCTGCACCAAGGCGTCCCATATTGCCCTGGCAACCTCTCCAACAATCCCTGCCACGGTGCTCACTCCCACACGATAGCTAAAAGCTATGGTGCGGTAGGAGTCTCCAGTGGCCAAGAATCTGCAAAAACAACAACTAATAATTACTTAGGCAAAATGAACAAACAAAATATCTGTGGTGAACAGAAGTACATTTAATAATAATATAATCTATATATATATATATATATATATATATATGTGTGTGTGTGTGTGTGTATATAATATCACAGTTCACTTTTAATTTTCCTGATTATACTTACATTCAGTAATGTTTATGGGCTACCTGAACAATGCAGGACTTTTACTTGTATCAGAGTATTTTTACAGTGTGTTATTAGTGATTTTTACTTTATTATGTAAAGGATCTTAATGCTTCATCCACAACTGCAAAAAATACTATATTACCATTACCAACTAGTAAATAGCCATGTAACAACCAATGAAACCAATTTCCAACCTAATGAAATTACAAAACAAAATTTCAACTCCAATTCAAACATAAAGGGAAAAAAAATCATGAACTCACCGAAGACACATTGCGAGGCGTTCAGCCCCATTAATAGTGCGCCGATAGTTGGTGTCCTGCCTCGCAATTTGCGGCCCCACTTTTGACAGCAGGTTGTCAAACTGGTCCCTATCCAGCCTGAAGTGTTGCTGGAACCTGCCGTCCTCCAGCCGAAGCTCCTGCACCAGCCGTGATATTCCCCAAGCTGCTGACGGGCTTGGAGAATGTCATGCACCCCACACCGATCTCCGACGTCTTCTCCGCAGGTGCCACACCAAACCCAACAACTTGATCCTCCATCGTGATGTGAATTTGATAAGAAGGCATGCAACTATTTATAGGGGACATTTCCCACTAGAACCTTTGTTTTCAGCGGGAATGCAATTCATTTGCTCAAAACAACACCGATTTGACCAATTGCATTAAGGCTACACTTCAATCTGGACAGTTTGTAATGTAGGTTGCACACAAATTAATGTTAATTAAGATCAAGGCTAGTAAATGTCAAATATAATGTTGAAATTAGACTTGCACTTAACCATGAACAAAAATCCACACCACACAAAAGGCTTTTAATTGGTTAATTTTGTTATCAACATGTAACTACAATAAAGTTCTTTCCATCAATCAATTTCTCACTTTGACATTTAAAATTTCATGAGGTTAACTTATACCCTACTTGTGGTCAGTCTGCACAAGATCAGCAAGCTTGTTTGCTTTGCGGCCGCTTTAAATACAAGACAAGCATACGGTCTATGTCGGAGCGTCCACGAATCTTTCTACAGCGTTGCTGGCAGCGCGGCCAGGGTGAATTTTGACACTTTCGCCAGCGGCGGTCTGAACGCACAGTAAGGACGAGGTGGGTTGATCTGGGGTTTTTTTGGGGAGGACGACATTGTTGGAGTACAGACCCAGATTGCGCTCTGATCCCCTCGCGATCGAGAGTTCCTCTGGCACCGTGGATTGGAAGCATCTGCAGCCAGTATCTGATGGACTGAGAACCAGAGCGGACAGCACGTACGATTGCCAGCGGCGGTCTGAACCACAGTAAGGAGGTGGGTTGATCTGGGGTTTTTTTGGGGAGGACGACATTGTTGGAGTACAGACCAGATTGCGCTCTGATCCCCTCGCGATCGAGAGTTCCTCTGGCACCGTGGATTGGAAGCATCTGCAGCCAGTATCTGATGGACTGAGAACCAGAGCGGACAGCACGTAACGATTGTTTGCATACCTGACACCGAGATTGAGGTACTCTGTATTATTTTATTTTGCTCTATAGAGTGAAGGGGCCAGTGTTGTGTTTTGATTCGGCCACAACGCACACGAGCAACGGTTCAGGCCTGCAACGGTAGGGTAGGGTTGGGATATGCGTGTGTGTGGGCCATAGACTGTAAAAAAGATGGACGATGCATCTCTGCTTCCATCCACTATAGAAAAGTGAAGCGAATACATCTCAGTATGGCCGCTGCCATCTTGAGTAAATGATGTCATTTGGAGCCCGAGTCTGCGCAGTAGAGATTCGTTTGGAGCCAGAGTCTGCGCAGTAGAGTCGTGAGGTGGAGCCGCGGAATCAAACTCCTGCCCAAACTCCCGCAGACCCAATCAACCATAATGACACGCCCCGTTTTTATAGCATCAAATTACTAGCTAAAATCAAACGTATCACAAAAATTAACAATTGAACATATATCAGCGTGATAACAATTACCTTAAATGACCAAAACCATATTTCGGAAAATTGTATTGGAAGTGTAATTAATTTTTTTATTTTGACTGGAGTCTCATTCGTTTACATGGAGAGGGCGGGGTTTATGACCTGTACTGCAGCCAGCCACCAGGGGACGATCAAAGAACCCGCAGCTTCACTTTTAAGGATGAGTGAGACACACCCGGTGTGGGCCCACAAATTATTAGAGGCGTTTCAGATCGGCTTAAGTAAGCCATGTATTTTATTTGATTGCAGTTTTTAATCGTTATGTACATGGTCTGTGATCGACATTTCATCATTATATAGGTTGGTGATTTGTTTGTATCTGGTGTAACTTATACAGAATCCTCATTAATTACGGTTGGCACTGATATTTGAAATAAGTCACACAGACATCTGAAGGTGAACAGTTTTATTTGGAGGCTTTATGGTCAGGGGTGCCCATAAGTTTTGGTTCTCATATGAGGACCTGGAGATTTGGTTTGGTCCTCACACGGGCCACGGCATGGAGTGTGACCCATAAATATAACTATAAAAAAATATATTAATAATAGGGATAGTAATGTTATTGCACTTTATTTAGTTTTAAAAAATAAACTAAATAATCAAGTGTGATAATACTATTTTATTTTTAAATAAAAAGGGAGTATTACATACAAATACAATTACTTTTAGTAAATTTAAAAAATAAAATGCTAATATTTTCATTATCATTTTTATTATTATTATTTGAATTAGAATGTTGATGATTTTCAAACCTAAAATCAGCGAGCTTTTATTTTGGCGGGTTGCCGGTAAGTAAAATGCGCTTCCGGGTTTAGCGCTGCTGACTGAAGAGCGTCACTGTGCGTTCACACCGAACACGGCCAGAGCGTCAAAGTGGCTGGAAGTCATTCATTTTCAATCTGAGCCGGCGGCGAGAGCGTCGAGGAGAGTTGAAATCAGGTCAACTTTATGGTAATGAGCTATGACGCGGTTGGGCGGCAACCAATCGGAATGTAGAAGTCCTCCGCTTGAGAGGAGTCCAGAGAACGCAGCCCTGTAAACTTTGGTTCCGACTACATTAGTTCCTAAGCATTTTCACGCTAGAAAGCTTGTTTTTCAGTGGGAATGCAATTCATTTGCTCAAAACAACACTAGCACTTAACCACAAACACAAAAAACACATCACACAAATGGCTTTTATTGGTTTATTTCTTTAGCAAAACATGTAACTATAATTAAGTTCTTTCCATCGATCAATTTCTTACTTTCACAATTAAAATATTTTATGAGGTTAACTTATACCCTACTTTTGGTCAGTCTGCACAAGATCAACATGCTTGTTTCCTTTTCGGCTCCTTTAAATACAAGACCAAACGTTCGATCGTCAGAGCGTCAACGGATCTTTCTACAGCGTCGTTGGCAGGGCGGCCAGAGCGAATTTTGACGCTCTCGCCGGCGGCGGTGTGAACGCACAGTCAGGGAATGAAATGTCACAGTTTTTCTTTGAAAAGGGCAGCGGTAGCCTAGATTATGCTTTCAGTTTGAAAAGAAATTATATACAGTACAGTTTGTCGATCTAAAATGGTAATTGTGCATTAACAGCTGTCATCCATGTCGGTACGCAAATGCGCTGTCAGAACTGATTTACACAGCGCATTTTTAATTTTGGTCACGTATGAGGACCTGCGGACCACTTATGTGCACCCCTGTGTATGTATATATCAGAGGTCGCGTTAACCGAAAATTTTCCGTCGTTGATGGAATTTTTTTTTAGCTGAGACGGAAAAATCCGTCACTTTGACAGATTACACTGAGGCTGATCTAATGTGATCTGTAACTGTAATTCCCACCCCTGTCCAGTTGGTGGCGACTGCGCTCCAGTGTGGCAGCAGAGCGCGGGATCATCAGCTGCAGAACAAAATAAAACTGTCACCAGTCTTGAAAGAGGAGATCAGTTCAGTTCAGTTCAGTTCATCTGCCGTTTCGCTTGATCTGAGGCGTCTGGAAGCCCAGGTTTCTTTGATAGTGGCCTTCAGCTCATCTGCATTTTTTAGTCTCTTGTTTCTCATTTTCCTCTTGACAATACCCCATAGATTCCCTCTGGGGTTCAGATCTGGTGAGTTTGCTGACCAGTCAAGCCCACCAACACCATGGTCACTGAACCAGCTTTTAGTGCTTTTGGCAGTGTGGGCAGGTGCCAAATCCTGCTGGAAAATGAAATCAGCATCTTTAAAAAGCTGGTCAGCAGAAAGAAGCATGAAGTGCTCCAAAATTTCTTGGTAAACAGGTGCAGTGACTATTATTAGTGTTAGTTATTATTATTATTATTATTATTAATAAATACTTTTGTAACACTTTAGAATGTGGAACGGTTATTCACTATTAACTATGACTTTTGCCTCAATAAACTCCTAATTTACTGCTTATTAATAGTCAGTAAGGTAGATGTTGTAGCATTTAAGTTTGGGTATTGGGTAGGATTAAGGGTTGTGGAATAAGGTCATGCAGAATAAGGCATTAATATGTGCTTTGTAAGTACTAATAAACAGCCAATATTCTAGTAATTTGCAAGCTAATGAGCAAAAAGTTAAAAGATCCTAAAATAAAGTGTTACCAATACTTTTTATTTTATAGTATAATATTTACTATACAATAGCTAATTTTTCCTCCTCTAGAGTTGCACTTCCGGGTCGAGAACGCTGTGCGTGTCTGTGCCCGCGCTTCGCACCTGGACTGTTTGTATGTTTTTGCTTAAGTGTTTTTCACAGTTCTGTTTGGATTATTTTTTTTTTTAATCTGAATTCTGTTTGGATTACTCCATTTTCCCTGTTGATCTCCTGATCTCTGAACTGGACTGTTGTCACTAGCTATCTTTGCTGTCTGTAAGTTTGCCATCGGGCTGCTGTGAGCTCTCTACCCTGTTATGTCTCCAACTCGTTTGGCTCTTCAGATGGGTGAGTTACTGCTCTCTCAGTTGGTTGCGCTGTTCGTTTACTGCTTGCTATCTGGGTGCGTTGTCTTCTATTTAGTCTGCTGTTTTTGGTGAAGTGACGTTCAGCGTCTGGCTAACATGGTTTTTGTTTGTGATTAGTTCTTATTTTCTCAGTATTAAGATGCATCTGGCAAAAGCTTTTTTTTTTTTTTCCTTTTCTGGATATTGGATATTTACCATCTTGGCTAACAGCCTTGAACTGCCGTCCGCGTCTTGATTCTTTGACGTATGAATGCTGACGGAAACTAGGGATTCTCCGTCGCCCACGATATATACATTGCTCACTGTGCCTCTTCAAGAATCCCTTTTGCTCCAAGCCTGATCTAAAAGTATGAGACAACAACAAACCATTAAAAGAGCCGTGCTTGCACAGATTCTGCGCGATCCTCTTCACTAATATTCTCTGCGTCTCAATCGGGCTCATATTGATGAGCAATATAGACGACGCCATTGTTTACAATACAACCGGAGCACATGCCGCTGAGCTGAGGGGCGGTTTAGCAAATCACAACACACTGAGCCAGCTAACCAATCAGAGCCCATCACGTATTTCTGAGGGAGGGGCTTCATAAAAACAGGAAGTAATCGAAGCGTTTGTCAGAGAAGTAACAGAGTGGTGTGGAATAAAGGTAAATTATGTGAAAAATAATGTTTTTTCAAAAACAAAGCATGAACACGTTAGACTGCACCCCCATAAACACAATCAAGCCTAGAAAAAAGTCAACCACCCCTTTAAAAAAATCGAGTGAAACATTTTTCTACATGTGAAATATGAAAGCAAATAGACACATGATTATGATGATATATTTTCTTTTTTGTATGCAGCTCATGGTATTTTTTTATAGCAAAAAATGATGTTTGTTACAAATATTAGCATTGTTGCACTATTAAACACAAAGGGCCTCATTCATGAAAAATGTGTAAATATAGGAGTAAATTCTGAGTAATTTATGCGTAAAACTGTAAAAAAAAACTCTCCTCCGGATTCACAAAGGCTTCGTACACATCAGATTTGATAGTAAAGTATGTGTGTGTTAATGAATTCCATTCATTCATAAATAGGGCACTCGTGCACGCTCATTCACAATTAGCATAAGCCCCGCCTATGACTACAGCTATGCAAATTGCGTGTCCAGGAACACAGTGGAATATTCTGGTCTACTTACTGGAGCCAAACCTGAGAATGTTGCATAAATGCAAAAAAGACTAATAGGCCATAGGCCATATGCCTAACAATAAATATTCAAAAACGTGTGTCCACCAAAGCGTTTTTAGCCAGATGAAAAAAATGTCAAGTGCTCTTCTGAAAATGGGCTGCTGGTGGTGCTTGAGAACGCTTTTCCTATAGACTGTAAAAAAAAAAAAAAAAATTCCAGCTGTCGATTTGGTTGCTATGACGGCAGTATTACTAGTATCTCATTTTGAAGAATATTACTGAATATAAAAATGCAGTAACCAGCAATATTAACTTCTCTACTGTTGTTCAGTTGTTGTACAAGTAGGATGATTGGTCGGTGTAGTATTTTGACGGCTGGGAAAAAAAGTGACAATGACAAGCAAGCGCCGCATTTTACCCAAAACTAAACTGCTTATTATAGAGTCAAAATCAACTATAGATCACAATTGGAAGTTATTACAAGTACTCGATGGTTTAAAGTGGGTAAGCAAATACATGTATTAATTACATACATTTTAAAGTGTAGCTTGATGCTAATTGTACTTTTAATTATATTTTAGGATGTGGCCTATTCTTGTAAGCATTATAGATAGTTTGTGTTTCTGGTTTAGAACCAGATTTTGTTTATATTAATTTAGATGTTAAGTCCATATACAAGATACATATCTGAGGAAAAACGCATTGTTGGTCGGCGCCACCTAGCATGCAGGCGCAATCGTTTCACGCTCGGTGTGAAAGCACCGTTCATCTGCAATTCGCCTCGCTCAGTGTGGAAAGGCCTTAAGTATATGTTACGTCGCAATGACAAGAATCACACGATCAAATTTCCATGTTATCGGGTGCAAACTTGTCACCTTTCGGCGAAATTCGCTGTTTTCACGTTGAAATAGGTCATTCACGTGAATCGTGTAGATCTGTAAAAAAATAAAATTGGGGAGGGAGGATCGTATCTGCGAGTCATCTGTGTCACGTCATCTGTGTCACGTCACCTGTAGCGTTTTTTCCCGTTGGCAAAGGAATGGCCCCGCCCTACTCTGCCTCTGATTGGCTTACCTTAATGCTCTTTCCCTCATCCAACCAATCTCACTCCTGAAGCCGAACTTTTAAACGCTGTAGGCAACTGTCCATATTTTCAGAGGCTACGTAAAACATGAAGGAACAAGTAACGGCAAGCAACTTATTTTTGAAGTAATTGGGCTATGCTGGTGGTTAGATTAGCCTGTTTGTAGCTAGCTAAATTAAGTTCGCTTGTGTTCCAGTATAAATGGTGATTACCGCGTGAGACTGCGTTTTTTTTGTTTGTTTGTTTGTTTGTTTGTTTTGCGTGAGGCTGCTGTTGCAATAGCTATGAATATTGTAAGTTACTTTATCGCTACTTTAGTTCGCTACCCTTTGCAAACTGCTCCTCAGTCTCGACCTTAACATTTGTCTCACATATCAGTAAGATATTACTCTGACATGAAGTCGATTTGAGAACTGTTCGACCTACAAGTAAAGCATGCTGTTTAATGTACAGTAATATTAGTATCACTCCGCTCAAGTGGAGGCAGCGCTAAGCCATAGCTAAGTGTCCGTCTGTAACAGCCTGTTTCAAGACGGAGAAACACCTCGCGTTTAGCTGTCAGCTGCTTCAAACATTCGAGTGCTGAAATGAAGATTTACAGTAGAGGTCTGCACGGGCTTTAAATTGAAGCCCGAATTGCGTTGTCACCTTTTTCACCCCTGACGAGTTTGCACCCCTGGTTATGATTTAACCTACTGTAACATCGTGTCTACACTGGATGTGAGCGATGAGATCATGCGACTCGACAAAAGACAATGGAACCCGTTAAGAACCTCATCACATCGCGCCGGATCCAGTGTGTGTCAAATATTCTTCTACTTGTCACTTTCGTTAAGCTAAATGAGACATTACTGATTATCGGGTTCTGCTGTCTTTTGTCACATAGTGCTGCTCACATCCAGAGTAGAATTATCTTTTCCCAATAAAGCAAAGTGGTTTTGCGCAACATTTGGGGTAATTTTGTTGGTCTGACAAGGGTTTTTAGTGTTTGAGATTCAAAAGGTTTCGTAAAGATTAGTGATTCACACAACAAGCATGGAGTCCTGCAGAATACAGAATTAAGAGAAACGCACAGTGTTAAAAAATACAGATATTCCACTGTAACTCAATTTCAGTAACCAAAAACATTGCACTTATGCAAAAATTAATAAACAATATTGTCTTATAATTCGATGCTGAACATATTCAAACTATCGGTTTGCATTTAAGACACAATAACAAACCCAATAAGAAAGGAAAAAAAACAAAAATAATAAACAATCAAAATTTGCAGAGACCATATGATGATGTCCTTGTCAATGTTACTGCTTCTCTCTGCTCAGTGCTCACCGTCACACATAATAAACACACATGACTGACAAAGACTGATGCTTATTAGCTATGTGTGTTAGCAAGCTGTAGCTTGGGTCAATTGGTATTCGACCACTTTGATATTTACTACTTAATATGAACTATTTGATCAAATTTTTAAATTTAGAAGTATCTAATCACCTGGTAGGATCATCATTTAACCCAACAAAGATCAAAACCAGGCTTTGCATAGTTTAGTTATAGCTTAGCTTTAGCCTCTAACTTATTTATTAATAATCAAAAGAAATGGCTTTGTTACATCCGCATTAAAAGATCTACTAAAAGTTTGGCATGAGAAGAGTATCGAGTTAAAGCTGATTGCTTGTTATCTGTCTTACTCTCAAAACGCTACAGCTTAGCTTACAGAAATATAATATATAAAACTGACATTTGGATATTTGCGTTACCAGTGACAAAATGTTAACTGCACATATAGACATACTGAGTGTCAGGATCCCACAATTTACCCATTCGTCCTGCTGATAAAAACATAGTTTTTTTTGTTTGGTGTACACACCATGTCACACAGCAGCTTTTAGGCATTGTTCTGTTTGTTTTTTTTTCACTGGATACACCTGTGATGGTGACCTCCACCTCAAGTGCTGAGATTCAGTCATCTGAAATAGTAACATAAACAGAAGTCTCAGTCAAGGTATTCAATAACAACAGACATGATTTGTTAGATGAACATTATTAATGTTAGTTGACTACACAAGTTAACGTGATCTAACTATGAAAATACTTCTAAAGCATTGATTACTCTTCATTAATTTTAATTTCAACATTTAATTATACGTTATAAAGTTGTGAAACTTGTATTTTTTAAACTGACATTATCTGTAACAGATTAATAAGTGCTCTAACGAATGTGTTGCTCATTGTTAGTTAACAAATATTCAATGCATTAATATTAACTAATAAGGCCTTATTCTAAAGTGTTACCAATATTATAAAAGTATCAACGAATGTTTAAGAAGTAAAAATGTATATCCACTTGAAGCACACTCACAAGTGTAGGAAGATGAAGAAAGATCAATTAGAGAATAATTAGGTTACATGATGCATGATGTTGTGTACCTTCACTGTTGAATAGCTGGATGAGTTGAATTTGGCAGCAGGTCTGAGAGTCGCCTTCAGGAAGGAAATCTTAACTTGAGCTCAACCTGGGCCTTGTCTCTCCAGAGGAACACCTCGAAGACCTTCTGGCCACAGCTCAGACAGGACACTGATGGGCTCTCCATCCTGAGTACCACAAGTTCACAATGGCAAGATTGTTGCTCATGCACTTTAAGTGAAAACAAATACTAGTGCTCAGACATTATTTAAACGACATTGGCTATGAATCTGAATTAACAAAACATTATGGTAATTCAGCCTGTATGTATAAAAGCCTTTCAGTTATTTATGAAATGAGAATGCAATAAAAATGATGACTGAGATCATCTTAATATCATACCATTTTTGAGAGGATAGAAGGAAATGAATATTTAAATTGTTATTGATTAAAGAAATTACATTATTATTTGATTAAGTGCAAGAAAGACAGTCACATGAGTTTTTAATAATGAAAGCAAATGAGGCAAAACGTGTGGTTATAGGATTTTCATTTTGGGGGCGAAAAGTTTCTTCTAAAAAGTTTAATTGAATGAATTTACTCACTCTTTCAATTTGTCCTTTCAGGGATATGTATCCTCCTCTCGTGAAGAGGTCTTCGTTTTCCCCAGTCATCAGGACAGTTGGAGGATTGGAGGTTTTTGCTTTTTTTCTGAACCAGGACCAAGAAAAATGCACTCCCATCCAAATTTTGTGAACAGAGTGTAATTTTTAATGATATAAGCCACCCGTGTTTCAAATAGTGGGGTGTCTCCATCCACTGCAGCAATCAAGGCTCTCTTACCATTGGTGAATTCACTTGTGGTGGTGATTTTGAAATATCTCATGTTAGTTTTATTTGTGGACAGTTAATTTTATTTTTATTTGTGCTGTACAATTCTGGAGGGTAAGAGAAAATACACATTGATTCAATTAGCATCAGACGTGAAAGAGTAAGAGAGAAGACCAAAACAATTCAGTATGCAAATAATACAACTACGTCATCCGTACCCAACAGGTTCACCATTCAGTTGGTTTAGTGCAGGGGTGTCAAACTCATTTTAGACCGAGTTAGAAAATTATTTCAGAAAATACACTTTCCTGTCAGAAACACTGTTCTCAGACCAAATCCTGTCTGAATATTGTAACGGGTGGAAGAATCACACGATAAGGGGAGATCAATAAAGGCCCCTAAGGGTGCGTTTATTGTGAAGACTGTCGTGCCGTGGGGTGCAAATGACGTGTCTTCGTGCTCCAGGATCGGTGGCTTTCCGTGCTCCAAGTGCAGGGTGGCTCAGTGTCCGTGTGCGTTGAGTGCTTCGAGCTGGCCGGTTAAAAGCTGCTTTCTGCGGGGAGATGGAGAGGAAAGTAAGCGATCCTGCTTCTGGAGTCATTTCTCACCCGTCTGTGCTTCTAGGCGTCTTATATGGGTGTCGGTTGATGAGGATCAGGTGTGACCGGCCAGCCCGCGGTGATGAGGTGCAGGTGAACCTTCTCCGTTTCCAGGGCGACGCTGATAAGGTCCCGGGACACGCGTCACACGGCTGCCCCTTCCTGGTCAGGTCTGTCAGGGGAGAGGCTAAGGAGGAGAAGTTAGGGATAAAGCAACGATAGTATCCCGCCAACCCCAAAAAGGCCCGTACCTGGGTTTTAGAGGTGGGCCGTGGGGCCGAGAGGATAGCTGCCACCTTAGTCTCCTGGGGTTTGATGAGTCCTCGGCCCACCTGGAAGCCCAGGTAATTTGCTTCATCCAGGGCTAGATGACATTTCCGGGGGTTGGCGGTCAGCCCGGCCCTGCGCAGCTCCACTAGCACCCTCCGCAGCCGCTCCAGTTGGTCCTCCCAGGTCTCCGAATGGATTACTACATCGTCCAGGTACGCCGCGGCGTAGGGCTGATGGGGCCTCAGCAAGATGTCCATTAGGCGCTGGAAGGTGGCGGGAGCCCCATGTAAGCCGAAGAGGAGAACCCGATATTGCCAGTGCCCACTGGGCGTGGAGAACGTCATGCTGCAGAACATGGGTCCGCCCGGGGAGTGGGGAGAACACATCGGAGAACTGACCGACCAGGTGTTGCAACTCGTTCTTCTGGGCAGCCGAGAGGTGGGGGTTGACATCTACAACCACGGGACTGGAAGTGGCCAGGGCGGCTAACTGGGTCCTAGTCCCGACCCACCGCTTCAGGAGGTTAATATGGTAGATCTGGTCTTCCCTTCTTCTTCCGGGCTGTCGCACCCGATAGGTGACGGGCCCCACCTTCTCCGTCACTGTATAAGGCCCTTGCCATTTAGCCAAGAATTTGCAGGCTGCGGTGGGGACTAGGACCAGGACGAGGTCTCCAGGTTGGTATTCCCGTGGTTGGGCTGCCCGGTCGTAATGGCGTTGTTGGGCCTGTTGCGCTCTCGTGAGGTGCTCCCGAACCAGGGGCATCACTCTGTCGATCCGTTCCCTCATTTCCCGAACGTGTTCTATCGTGGACCGATGGGCGGCCGGCTGTTGTTCCCAGGCCTCCTTGGCGACGTCGAGTAGTCCGCGGGGTTGACGTCCAAACAGGAGCTCAAAGGGGGTAAAGCCGGTGGACGCTTGGGGTACCTCCCGAATCCCGAACAAGACATAGGGGAGCATCCGGTCCCAGTCACGTTTGTCCTCCGCGGCCACTCGACGGAGCATCCGCTTCAAGGTTTGATTGAATCGCTCTACTAGCCCATCGGTCTGCGGGTGGTACACGGAGTTGCGGAGTTGTTTGACCTGCAGGAGGCGACAGAGGTCTGTCATGGTCCGGGACATGAACGGAGTACCCTGGTCGGTCAATATCTTGGCGGGGATGCCAACCCGGCTACACAGGAGGAACCGCTCCTGGGCTATGGCCTTTGAAGTGGCTTTCCTCAGGGGGATGGCTTCGGGGTAGCGGGTGGCATAATCCACAATAACCAGTATATGTTCGCGGCCCCGGGCGGACTTCGGCAGCGGCCCAACCAGATCCATGCCGATCCGCTCGAAGAGTACCTCGATGATGGGCAGAGGAATCAACGGGCTGGGGGGAGGGGTGCTGGGGGAGGTCCGCTGACACGTGGGGCAAGCGCGACAGAAGCGCTTCACATCCGCATCCAAGCCTGGCCAATGGAAGCGGTCTCGGATCCGCTGTATGGTGTTATGGGCTCCTAGGTGGCCAGCCATCGGATGGGAGTGCACGAGCTCCATTATGACCTCTGTCTTCGACCGGGGCACCACCAGCAGCTGTTTTTCCTCCCCCCTTCGTGGGGCGACACAGTAGAGCAGGCCATTCTGAACGATGAAGTGGGGGACCGGATGTGGAGGCGGATGGATTTCCCTCCCCTCGGTCACCCTCACCTGAGTCCAACAATGTTTCAGCCGATCGTCCCCGAGTTGTTCTTTGGCGAACGCCCTGCCTCCCCTAACCTGCTGAAACACATCATAAAAAAGGTTAGAATTTTGGGAGGGGGACTCACCGTCTTTAGGGCTGTCCGAGGCCAGCAGGACGGGGCGTTGTCGGGGACATCGGCTGTTCCTCCGAGTGCGGCGGCTCCCGGCCGGGCTGGCAGGTTGGGTGGCGGCGGCGAGCAGGCGGTCAAAGCCTGGCCAGTTTCTTCCCAGAAGTACCGGAATGGGCAGGTCCTTCATCAGGCCCACTTCTACGGGCCAGGAGCCGGGAGTGGCGGTGATGGGGACCTGGCGTGTGTCGCCATGCACACACGTGATGGGGAGTACGGCCTTGGACCCTGGCCGAGGGGAAACTATCGATGACCGGACCAGGCTGACTGTGCTGCCGGAGTCCAGGAGAGCTCGATGGGGGCGCCCGCGATGTACTGCACAACCTGCCAGCCATGCCCGGGGTGGTGCAGCGGGAGGCTCCATGGGCATGGGCTCGTCCTGTGGCTCGGGAGCCGCCGGCCTGCCTACTGGCCGAAAGGTACCCTCCGGCGAGCGTCGCTCCTGGTGCACCCTTCGGGGAATCGGTGGCGGTCGCTCCCCAGCCTCGCGACGTTGGGCCGCCTCCGCCAGCTCGATGGCTTCCACTAACTCTCCCACGGTGAGCGGGTTCCGCATGCCGGCGGCCTGGCGGATGGGGCGCGGGAGCGCCCGAAGTAAACGGTCCACCACCACTCGATCGGCCACCTGGGCGGCACTGGGGTTTCCTGCCAGCAGCCAATGGCGCGTGAGACGGGAAAGATCGGCGGCTTGGGCGCGGGCTGGCAACCGGCTGGAGTATTCCCACTCGTGCACAAGCTGGGCGGCCGCGATAGGGGAGAGATCCACTCGGGACAGGATCTTTTTCTTGAGGTCTTCATATGAGTCTCTCAGCTCTGGAGGCATCGAAAAGTAGGCTTGCTGGGGTTCACCTGTTAACAGCGGTGCCAGCACGCGCGCCCACTCGTCTCGCGGCCAGCCCTCTTGATCCGCTGTGGTTTCAAACATGAGCAGGAAACTTTCGACGTCATCGTGGACCGTCATCTTCGGAAGCAGGGTAGTGGCCCGGACGCGGGGGTCGGGCAGCGGAACCCGCTGGGCGGTGGCGGTCTGGAGGGTGGCGATTTCCCGCTCTACCTCTCCTTGTCGGGCAGCCATGTGTTCGACGATTTGTTGTTGTCGTATGCTCACTTTGGTCAGGTGTTTCAATAGTTCCTCCATGGCTGGGGAGCTAACGCCACCTGTGGGCCAGACAGAGAGAGAGAAATGTAAATTAGAGGAGCAAAAGAAAAAAGGCGATTGTCGGTGATTCTTCCAGAACTATGCCCGCATTCTCCACCAGTGTAACGGGTGGAAGAATCACACGACAAAGGGAGATCAATAAAGGCCCCCCGAAGGGTGCGTTTATTGTGAAGACTGTCGTGCCGTGGGGTGCAAATGACGTGTCTTCGTGCTCCAGGATCGGTGGCTTTCCGTGCTCCAAGTGCGGGGTGGCTCAGTGTCCGTGTGCGTTGACTGCTTCGGGCTGGCCGGTTAAAAGCTGCTTTCTGCGGGGAGATGGAGAGGAAAGTAAGCGATTCTGCTTCTGGAGTCATTTCTCACCCGTCTGTGCTTCTAGGCGTCTTATATGGGTGTCGGTTGATGAGGATCAGGTGTGACCGGCCAGCCCGCGGTGATGAGGTGCAGGTGAACCTTCTCCGTTTCCAGGGCGACGCTGATAAGGTCCCGGGACACGCGTCACAATATGTTTTATTATATTGTCATTTTTTCATAACTTTTTAAAAATCATTAATGTCATTTGAAATAAGTTAAAACATTAGTTCAGAAAATACTTTTTCCTGTCAGAAAATATTTTATTACATTTACATTTCAGTCATTTAGCAGATGCTTTACAAATGAGGACAATAGAAGCAATCAAAACCAACAAAAGAGCATATATATACACACACACACACACACGTGTGCATATACACATACACATACATTCAGTATAATAAGAAAACAAGTAGAATAGTAAAGGAATAGAGAAAGCTAGTGTTTTTAAAGAAAATAAGCAGTTAGAAAACGAATAGAGAGTGCAAGTGTTAGAAGGTCAAGTGTTTTTTTAATAAAAAAGAAAAATAGATAAAATAGAATAAGAATTATTGTCAATGTTTTGTCAAATATTTTAATTAAAAAAAATTCGGTCCCACTTTATATTAAGTGGCCTTAACTACTATGTACTTACATTTAAATTAATCATTTGGTACAATGCACTTAATGTGTATGTATTGACGAGGCTCACACACCGAGTACTGCTAGCAGAATGAATTTATTCTGTCCTATAACACAGTCCTGAACTTGGCTTACTGCCGCATTATATTGCCATCTAGTGGTCATTTTAACATGGAACACATATCAATACAGTGTACATACATGTTTTTACGTTGTACTTTGTTAAAAATACCTGCATGTAAAAATTACATCTGTAATTAATTCCATCCATTACACCTTAACCCACCCTTAAACCTAACCTCACCCGTATCCCACCTCAATAGTAGCAGAAGTGTTCTGCAATACAATATAAACACAATAAGTACTTTGTACTTATTTGTTGATGTAAGTAGTTAAGTTGAGTTTTACATGCAAAGCATGCAATGACTGTTGCAACTTAAACATTTGAAAGGATACTATGGCAAAGTTATTGCTTTCCTTATTGAAACTATAGCTGTATCATACACTTGGAAAAATATGAGCTATATCACCGCTTATCAACACTAGGGGTGTGACAATATACTTAGATCACAAGATGAGACAAAATAGAGATACCTGGTTCACTAGAACGAGACAATTTTAATGCTATTTTTAAGAAATTTTCAATGACAAAATATTTGTCTTTTAATTACAAAAACTAAAAATACAGTTTTATTTTGAAATATGTTAACTAATCTATGGCTGTAACTAATGATTATTTTGGTAATCAAGTAATCTACTGATTATTTTGACAATTGAGTAATCTGATATTTTTATTAACACAAACAGGCCTAAGTGAAAACCAGGCTGTAGTATGATTATTTATATATAAACTAACGATGAGGCAATAATAATTGGCTCAAATAAGATATCAAAACCAAGTAATTACATGGTTTTATTGAACAACACAGTTAAAATAAGCTACATAATATGCCTATACATATGAACATAACCAATTTAAGTAAATTATAACAAATACCTGCAGATGGCGGCAATGGCCTGGTGACATTTCGCTTTACAGCGTGATGAAACGATGTTTTAATCCAATAAATTTTACTATTTGGCCACATGCAGAAACTTTTATTTTGAAATCGCGATGTACAACATGGCATTTAGACATAGGTTGAGGTATTCTCCTGTGTTGGCAAAGGTTTATGATTTACGTTACAAATCTAGTGAGATAATACACATTGTTTTGCCAGATGAACTTTAAGCAATTCTCACAGCATATACAGAGGAAGAGTTTAGCCCCTTTCACACATACAGTCTTTACTGGTAAATTACTGGAAGAATTACCATTAAAAGACCATGTCAAGTCAAGTCAAGTCACCTTTATTTATATAGCGCTTTTACCAATACAGATTGTGTCAAAGCACTTAACAGTATCAAATTGGAGGACAGAGTGTCAGTAATATATATAATGATAAGATTAAACACTCAATTTTCAGTTGAAGGCATTTCATTATTGAATTCAGAGATGTCATTGTCTAGCTCAGTTTAGTTTAAATAGTATCTGCAATCAAATCGGCGATAATCGCTAGAAATTAGGTGTCCCCCAACTGAGCAAGCCAGAGGCGACAGCGGCAAGGAACCAAAACTACCTCTGTGACAGAATGGAGAAAAAAACCTTGGGAGAAACCAGGCTCAGTTGGGGGGCCAGTTCTCCTCTGACCAGACGAAACCCACAGTTCAAAAATTTCAAGTTCTAACAATAGTAGTATTATGTAGTTAGGTATTTTATTATATTTTTAGTTATATTTTTTTAGTTTTAATGTATTTTAATCGAGGTCTCTGGGGGTCATCCGGGTGTCCTGGTCTCCGCTGACGATCAGGGCTGCAGACATCATCTCTTGGTGCTGATCCACCATCTGATCATAGGAAAGAAACAGACAAATATTAGCGTAGATGCCATTCTACTTACGATGTAACGAGTACATCGTGTGTTATGGGATCTTATTAATGCAGCCTAACAATCCTTTAACGGATTTGAATAATAGAAGCATATTAGTGTGTTATGTGTACGCCAGGATAAAGAGATGGGTCTTTAATCTAGATTTAAACTGACAGTGTGTCTGCCTCCCAAACAGTGTTAGGTAGATTGTTCCAGAGAAAAGGATCTGCCGCCCGCAGTCGATTTTGATATTCTCGGTATTATCAAACGGCCAGAGTTTTGAGAATGCAGCGGACGTGGAGGACTATAATGCGATAAGAGCTCGCTCAAGTACTGAGGAGCTAAACCATTCAGGGCTTTATAAGTAATTAACAAGATTTTAAAATCTATCCGATCTTTGATAGGGAGCCAGTGCAGTGTTGACAGAACCGGGCTAATATGGTCATATTTTCTGGTTCTAGTAAGGACTCTAGCTGCTGCATCTTGGACCAACTGTAGTTTGCTGATCAAGCGTGCAGAACAACCACCCAATAAAGCATTACAATAGTCTAACCTTGAGGTCATAAACGCATGAACTAACATTTCTGCATTTGACGTTGAGAGCATAGGTCGCAATTTAGATATGTTTTTGAGATGAAAAAACACAGTTTTACAGATGCTAGAAACATGGCTTTCAAATGAAAGATTGCTATCGAACAGCACACCTAGGTTCCTGAGTGATGAAGAAGAATTGACAGAGCAGCCATCAAGTGTTAGATAATGTTCTAGGTTGTTACATGTGGGGTTTTTAGGTCCGATAATTAACACCTCTGTTTTTTCAGAATTTAGCAGTAAGAAATTACTCGTCATACAGTTTTTTATATCGACTATGCATTCCGTTAGTTTCTCAATTTGGTGTGTTTCACCGGGCCGCGAAGAAATATAGAGCTGAGTATCATCAGCATAACAGTGAAAGCTAACACCATGTCTCCTGATAATATCTCCCAAGGGTAACATGTAAAGCGTGAAAAGTAACGGCCCTAGTACTGAGCCTTGAGGTACTCCATACTGCACTTGTGATCGATATGATACCTGTTCATTCACTGCTACGAACTGATGGCGGTCAGATAAGTATGATTTGAACCATGCTAAGGCGCTTCCACTAATACCAACAAAGTTTTCTAGTCTATTCAAAATAATGTTGTGGTCGATAGTGTCGAACGCAGCGCTAAGATCCAGTAGAACTAATAAAGAGATACAACCACGGTCAGATGATAGAAGCAGGTCATTTGTAACTAGGGTTGCAAAGGGGCGGAAAATTTCCGGTAAATTTACGGAAACTTTCCATGGGAACTTCGTCTGGGGAACTTTGGAAATATTCCAAATTTGAAACTTACAAGGAATTTATGGGAATTTACGGGAATTTATGGGAATTAATTGGAAATTTATAAAACTTAATCATATACAAACATAAATATAATTTTGTTTTTGATCATAGGCACACTTGCATGCAAACTAATACAAATTTTAAAAATGACATTTTTGGGGGGGGGGGGGGGATCTGTGATGCTTTTTTCAGGATTTACATTTACATTTATGCATTTAGCAGACACTTTTATCCAAAAAAAACAGTTCATATATTTTAAAACAGTTATATATTAACAGTTTTATATTTTCTAACAATATAAGTCTTTGCTACTACTTTTTTTTAATTAATTTAACACATCCTTGTTGAATAAAATTTATTAATTTATTTCCAAAAAAGAGAAAAGATAACTGACCCCAAACTTTTGAATGGTAGTGTACTGTTAAAAAAGGATTTCTATTTTAAATAAATGTGTGTGTGTTTTTTAAGTCTTTATTCATCAAAGAATCACAGGTAATAATAATAATAATAATATATATATATATATATATATATATATATATATATATATATATATATATATATATATATATATATTAAGCAGCACAACTGTTTCCAAAATTGATAAAAATAAGCATATTAGAATGATGTCTGAAGAATCATGTGACACTGAAGACTGTAGCTTTGCATCACAGAAATACATTATATTTTAAAGTATATTACAACAGAAAACCATTATTTTAAATTGTAATACCGGCAATACTGCACAATATCACTGTTTTTTTTTTCTGTATTTTTGATCAAATAAATGAAGGCTTGATGAGCAAAAGATATGCATTGTTTAAAAACATTAAAAATAGTAATGTGTCCAAACTTTTGACCAGTACTGCACTTCTGTATGATAACAGAAAACTTGCTAGCAGAAGGAGCATCACAGCTTGAGCTGTATAGCACATAGCCTACCTTATAAACTGTCTAGCTACTATATAAACACTTTTTGGTATTTACTAGTTAAACGTGAATCCCACAGATCAAATATATTTAGAATATCAAAACTTAGATGGAGTCTTTGGGCTCAAATGCAGAAAGTGCGGCTTCAGAGAAAATGGAGGGGAATCCCCCTCTTAGGTGACTAGAGAGGATTGTGTGTGTGTGTGTGTGTGTGTGTGTGTGTGTGTGTGCGTGTGTGTGTGTGTGTGGGGGGGAGGGTCATTTTTTAGACTTATGTTTTGTTATGATCTCACCTAAGTGTTTGTTCAGTCAGTGTATTTGTTTTTACTATGGTATAGCCTAATGTAGTTGCATAGTATATTACACACAGCACAAGGAATTTTTAAAATTTTTTTGTAATATTCATGTAATTTATATGAATACTTACCAAGATGGACATTTTGATATTTTGTGTGCAGGATTTAAGAAATGATCTGTGCATATAATGGTAGATAAGCACAGTGCATGTTGGGGGCGTGGCCTCGATAGCCCCGCAGTAAGCAGTGTGCTGTGTGCGATTGAGCAATGTGTAGAGTAGAAATTAAACTGAAATTGCATTAAATCTGTTTGTTTTAACCAAGATTATGCTCCAAGTTTTTGTTCTCAACTACATTTAAGTTCCCAGTTCCTGCAATTTAGCAAATTTCCAGTTTATTCCCATTAATTCCCGTTAATTCCCATAAATTCCCGTTAATTCCCATGGAAAGTTTCCAGTCTTGAAAATTCCCGGAATTTTGCAACCCTATTTGTAACTCTAATGAGAGCAGTCTCAGTACTATGATACGATCTAAATCCTGACTGGAATTCCTCACAGATATCTTTTTTCTCTAGGAAGGAATATAATTGTGAGGATACTACCTTTTCTAGCATCTTTGACAGAAAAGGGAGATTTGAGATCGGTCTGTAATTAACTAGGTCTTTGGGGTCAAGTTGTGGTTTTTTAATGAGAGGCTTAATAACAGCCAATTTGAAGGTTTTGGGGACATATCCTAATGACAATGATGAATTAATAATAGCCAAAAGAGGATCTACGACTTCTGGAAGCAGCTCTTTTAGTAGTTTGGATGGAATCGGGTCTAACATACATGTTGTTGGTTTAGATGATTTAACAAGTTTATACAATTCTTCCTCTCCTACAGTAGAGAATGAATGGAATTGTTCCTCAGGGGATCTATAGTGCGCTATCTGATGCGCTACTGTAGCTGACGGCTGCAAGGATACAATTTTATCTCTGATAGTATCGATCTTGGAGGTAAAATAGTTCATAAAGTCATTACTGCTATGCTCTTGGGAAATGCCAACACCTGTTGATGCTTTATTTTTCGTTAATTTAGTCACTGTATTGAATAAATACCGAGGGTTATGTTTGTTTACTTCTAGAAGAGACGAAAAGTAATCAGATCTAGCAGTTTTTAATGCTTTTCTGTAGGATAGGGTACTTTCCCGCCAAGCTAAACGAAATACCTCTAATTTAGTTTTCCTCCAGCTGCGCTCCATTTTCCGGGCTGCTCTCTTTAGGGCGCGAGTGTGCTCATTATACCACGGTGTTGGACTCTTATCCTTAATCTTCCTTCAGCGTAAAGGAGCAACCACATCT
Organism: Acrossocheilus wenchowensis; assembly: GCA_029620275.1. Classification (NCBI taxonomy): domain Eukaryota; kingdom Metazoa; phylum Chordata; class Actinopteri; order Cypriniformes; family Cyprinidae; genus Acrossocheilus; species Acrossocheilus wenchowensis. Next base: position 1,858,827 of record JAJUBA010000524.1, on the reverse strand, counting down.
AAAGTGCTAGAAAAGAGAGAGTCCATAGTTCCTGTTACATGATCTAGTTGTTCTGAGCTATTGGATATGCTGAGGAACTGAGATAAGTCAGGAAGATTATTTATAAAGCAGTCTTTTGTGGTGGAGGTAATGGTTCTACCATATTTGTAACAAGAAGTTGGCTTTACAGCTTTAGCTATATGGAATATACAGGAGACTAGATAATGATCTGAGATATCATCGCTCTGCTGCAAAATTTCAATGCTACTGACATCAATTCCATGTGACAGTATTAAATCTAGAGTATGATTTCGACAATGAGTAGGTCCTGACACATGTTGTTTAACACCAATAGAGTTTAGACTGTCTATAAATGCTGATCCCAACTAATCTTTTTCATTATCAACATGGATATTAAAATCACCAACAATTAGGACTTTATCTGCAGTCAGCACTAACTCCGATAGAAAGTCAGCAAATTCTTTAATAAAGTCTGTATGGTGCCCTGGTGGCCTGTATACAGTAGCCAGTACAAACATCACAGGGGATTTATCATTAATACTTGTTTCTTTGGATAACGTTATATGGAGCACCATTACTTCGAACGAATTATACTTGAAACCCGACCTCTGAGAGATACTGAAAATATTTCTATAAATTGTAGCAACACCTCCCCCTTTACCTTTTGGACGCGGTTCATGTTTGTAACAGTAATCTTGGGGTGTAGACTCGTTTAAAGTAATGTAATCATCTTGTTTTAGCCAGGTTTCTGTCAGACAAAGCACATCTAGTTTATGGTCAGTGAACATATCATTTACGAAAAGTGCTTTTGAAGAAAGGGATCTAATATTCTATAATATTCTTTTGACCATCCCTGTTGAACCTCGTAAGGGACTGCATTTATCAGGTGCAGTATGGATGCTCGGCTGAGGCGCAGATCAGGGCGGAGGTCAGACTCCCCATCAAAATACAGCCTCAGGATGGGAACTGTGTCATTTATTTGACAGTATGATGTGGGATTTCCACTCTAGAAACGATCAATAAAGAATATATTATCATGCAAGTGGCCTGTCTTTATTTCTTGGTGTATGTTTAATTAAAATGGTTAAATATTTAAACAAAACTTTTTTTTGTTTTGTTATTTTTTCAGTTCTTTCATGGATATTAACAGCAAACAATAATAATTCCTTAAATATTATTACAAATTATTTAGAAAATATTTAATATAGTATATAAATAAATTTTAAGCATGTTCAATGTAACATTTTAATATGAAAATGGATAAGCATAATGCAGCTGTTTGTGATGTACTGCATACATACCGCATTGTGTAAAAACATCAGCACCGCTCTCTGGACATTATGCTTGTGAACGGCAGATCTGCACCGACGCGCTCTTTCTTGTCTCGCGAATAAACTGGTAAGCATTTGTAGAACAAATAATGAGCAGTGTAGGGCACAGTAAGGATAAATAAACTTAATGGAAAAGAAATGTCGATGTGTATATTTTATGCAATGGCAAAAAATGTTATGTATCAATGTTTTCTATCTGAATAATTAACAGCAGATGTAAAATGAACGCAATTATGTCTCTAGATGCAATTTTATGACATAGTAGTGTTTTCCAAAAACGTGCATACTTTTATGCTACACACTCAAAAGTATCTACTTTTTCTTCGCGAAAAAAGTACATACTTTTAGGATGTAGTACAAGTAGGCACATTGGGATGCAGGGATAGTTCATCTCTGTCTAGCTCCGGTTCACTCTCCAGTACAGTAGGTGGCGGTAATGCACCATTGAATTTGGATGTCAACCGCCGTTAAACATCAAGGAAGAAGAAGAAGAGAGTACAACCTGCAGTGGCTGAAACGTGGCCTTACCCGTGTGCTCAAACTTGTCTTTATTGAGAAACTTGTGTTTTATGCTCAACTGAAAAAATACTTTTTGTTCTCTGCAGGACTATGGTGCTTGATATGGAGACTGTGGAGGAAGTTTATAATTTCCTTTTGTTCACCAAGATCTTTATCTCATCATTTGCCCGTCAGTCTTGTACGGATCTTCCAGGTTGCCGTGAACTTGGGTATTGATTACAACAGGCATATGGATTAAGATTGACAACTGTGTTGGATTTTTTGATAAAGAAATCAGATAAGACTTTATTCACTCTCTTACTCTTCATTCATCATCCATGGACAGTGACCTAATTTGGATTCTACCTTTACGTGTTTTTTTGTTTGTTTGTTTGTTTGTTTGATTTGATTTGGTGTAAGTGTCCTGAAAAGGTGGAACGATTTGAGATGTTGTGCTTAAAATTTTCTTATTGAATATTAAAGATGATTTTTGACTTCAGTAAATGACTCTGATGCCTCGTGATTTATACCTTTTATAAATAAGTTTGTATATGTATAGCAGCTTTTGGGCTTGGTTAAACCTGAGACTGTTATAACATAATGAAGATAATTCTGCAAATAACTGCAATTGCAGGTTTCAACACAGATGGCGACAAAGAGCCATTTTACATCCTAGTCTACATTTTAATATTAGAAACAGTATTAGATGCCAGATATTAGCCTATTGGTTAAGACTGGATAATCAATATTTAGAATAGAGATCATGGTTCTCCCAAGATTCAGAAGCAAAACATTAGACAAATACAAAATATTATGTAGGCTAATTCACTTCGGTGTCTTACAAAATGTTTTATTTAAAATGTGTAAAATGTTATAAATGAGCCAATTAAAAGAAGAATATTTTTAAAATTATTTGAAATATATGAACTTTAGTTTCGTTTTCGAATTAATTTCTTGATTGAATGAATTAGACATTAGATACATTTTAACAGCCACTGTTCGCTACCTTCTGGCATAATGTAAAATTTATAATTGGGGCGGCGCCAGAGAATTTTAAACACTGGTGCTCAGGGGGTGCTAGATCAATGATGGGGAGCTGGGCAATAGTAAATATTGTTGTGCCCATTTTCGACCCCCTGCCAAATTATTACCCCTCTCGTTGAAATCGCTATCTGATTGCCTTATCCTAACCCCACCCCTAATCCTAACCCCTCCCCCATACCTAACCCTAAACCTACCAATACTAGGGGGGTAATAATTGTGCACAACACCAGTGTTTGCAGCCGACACTAACTGAGAAAGCACTAGTTTAATAATAAATAATTAAAATGTCTTCTTTTTCCCCGATGCATTCATAATTATTACTTTCACCGGTGCTTTGCAGCAAGCTTTATGTGCACGGTTGAGCGCGGAATGTAGCTATACGCCTAATTGCTTATTAGAAGATGGTTTAGTAGGTTAGCAGCCCCCCCCCCCCCACTTCCGCAATCCATGGTGTAAACCACTAATAAAAGTTAGAACATTACTTCAGAAATCATATTTTCTGTCAGAAACAATCCTCTCAGACCAAATCTTCAATAATGGTAGCAAAATAAAAACGACTGCCACAACCTCTGTTGTCACTGTTATAAAGGCCATGTCACTGACATGTGTCAGCGGAGAGTGGCATGTACCACTGACAGTTTGGACATGTGCTGATGGATTGTGTCAGTGTCTCTGACACTCTTGCGGAACATGTCACTGCATTGTTGCCAGATGTACAACACACGCACCTAACGGCAGAACCATATTTAATCAATATGTTTCTGTCAAATTTAGGATTACATGGCGAAGTTAATTTGTATAACAAGTTAAGCTTCTTCATGTGTTTAATATTTGTCTTGTGTCCCTTTGTTTGCCTGAATGTTTTGTCAAATACTATAATAAAAAAAAAAAAATCACATTCACATATTTTCTTATTGCATAATTGTATTAAAAAAAAAGTTTTTTTTTTTTTAAGGTATTGGTGTGTTACATGTGTGTAACACATTGCATCTAGGCATCTTTTGCATCTAGGTTTATTGGAAGGTAACGTGAACATCAAATAAGACAAATACTTATTTGTCTAAGCAAAAATACTTTTCTCTGCTAAGGATATGCGATGCGTGAAGTTATGAAACAGGCCGAGACGAAAACTGAATCTGAATTTGGTTTTAGTGAGAAAAACAATCCAATATAACAAAACACCCAATAATACAATAAACAGTGAACCAAAATATACCTTCAAAAAAAAAATTCTATTTACAAATTATATACAAACGTAAAGGATTAAAGACAACAAAGTGAGGGACAAGAGCAGTGCTAAAGAAAGAAATCAATAAAACATAAACATACTAACTAGCACCAATCAAAATCTAAGCTGAACAAAAGAAACCAAGAAAAATTACATTTTCAGTGTAGAACGCCACTAACTACACTGACTAATAAACATAAATACATAAGTTGACACTGCTTATAACCTAGTGTGCTTAAACAACTTTACACTATGTGCTGTAAGATGTAAGTCACATGACATGCTAAATTGGTCCCATCACTGTTTGTCGAGGAAGGACTTGGGTAAACTCAGGTAAGCCAAGAGCGGAATCATGACATAAACTCAGTAAAACAGCATATGAAAAGTAAAGTTCCACAAGAGAAAACTCTAACACACAATAACTCAGATTCAGAAAGCAAACAATAACTCGGAATCAGAGAGCAAACAAAGGAAAAGCAAACGCTCTCCCCGCACTTGTCATATCCAGCCTTTATACGCACCCACTAACGTCTGATTGGTCCTCAAGCTGGCACATAGACTCAATAACTAACAGGAACATCGTCCAAAATCACAGAACCTGTGAAAGCAAGAGAGAGAAAACGGAGAACATCCCTCCCAGAACAATACGTGACATAACAGTACATGTACGTGAAACGTAGCAGGAGGGGCACGTCATTGAAAGTGAACTTCTGGCATGTGTGCAAAGTTTCATAAGTTTTTGAGCATGTTTAGGCCCTCAAAAATGTGATTCATTTTGGAGAAGAAGAAGAAAAAATAATAATAATAAACTGAGCAATTCCAAGATGGGCCTTGCACCGCGGTGCTCAGGCCCTAATTAGAGCCAGTCTTCTTGCAAATTTGTCTTTTGTTTCCTTAAGTTCATCCATGATGTTCTGTTGCTGATGAATGACTTTCCTCATTTCAACAATGAATTTCCCGGCTTTTGACTCCATCTCACTTTCACTTATTTGGTGATTTCCTGATAGTTTGTCCATGTCATCGAGTGTCTTGTTATCTTCAATAACTGAGAGAATGTCGAGTACAAGGCCAATCCCAGCAAAAACTCCTGTAAGTGTTGTAGTCAGACGCACAGTTTTAGACGCCTGTGCAGCCACTTCACCAACGTCATCTATCCGCACAATGCGTAATATTTCACTGGCACCAGCAGCACATTTAATAAAACCCCTGATATCATCCTGTGGTTTATTATGCTGTCTCAGTATTTCATTAAAATGTGCACACATGACATCCAGAATGTCAGTCATAGGTTTGATTTTGTTCTGAAATTCTTCAAGTCCATTTTTGACGTTTTGTGTTAATTTCTTCTGCTGGTGCATTTTCCTGAAGTTTAAGAGTCCACTACCAACTCCACCCCCTAAGGCCACAGCTGCCCCTGCGCCTGCGACAACAGCAGAAGCCCCCAGAGTAAATGGAGCTAAAGCTAATCCTGCAATGGTGGTGACTCCTCCTACTATTCCCAATATTCCTCCATCTCTAGTGACTTCAGTACACCGTCTCAAATCTTTTTCAAATGTATTAATGAGACGATTCAGCGCCTGTATGCACTCCTGGAGCTCATGGTAATGTCTCTCATAGAGTGCAATGAATTCCTCATGGAGACCAATAACATCAGATCTAAAGAGAACATAAAAATTAAGAACTTATTCATCTATATTGTACAATTTGTAATGCATTTTTTTAATGAATTAGCATATATGATACTTATTATATGTTGATGGAACAGTGTTTCATTAGTTTATTTTGATTCTATGTGCTACATAATAAAATAATCAAATTTTTGTTTAAACAACCAGTTATTCTGGTCCACTGAATGAAGTGAGTATAATGCATAAGATCTCTCTTACAGCATATTGGGAGGATCATCCTTGCTTTTGCGTCGGCGGCGATGAGTGGATGACGCCATTGTTGCTGTCATTAAGAAAACACAAGTGAATACATTATCTGTTTAAATGTATTATACTTTCACATAATATATATCAAAACAATTCTGAGGTTCTTGATCAAATAACAATATTTGTTTGTATTCTTATTCCAACTTATTCTTTTTAAAAAATATGTGTTTGTGTTTCCACCATTAACAGGGTGTCCGCGGGGTCTTAACAAGTATTAAAAGTTTATAAATCATTTTAGAGAAAATTATTCTCTAAAAGGATTCTGTGTAGTTCATGTAAGAAATCCCGCTAGATTTGACGTTATTGTTACTGCGCTCACTGACTGACTGCTGCGTGATAGCGCAGGTCCCTTTACGCCCCGTTGTTAAACAACATCGTTAACTAATGGGGAAATGCAAGTTTTCGTGCAAATGGTTGGAGGATAATGAACTATGGCTGAGGGCTTTCTCTGGGAATAACCTCGAGGCGTCCTGCTCTGTGTGTCAAACCTGATATATAATATAACTTATACTACGGGGCCGTTGAATGCTTGAATCTGATTGGCTGATGAATGTTCTGAGGTGTGCAATTATTTTCAGGGAAACACACGGCGAACGTAGTTCCAGGCAGCTCTTGACCGCATTACATGACCATATCACTTCGCCACATGATTTCTGTTATTTCAAAGATCTTACAACAGCAAAATAACCAAGACCCACAATGACACTGGCCAAATAAATAAATATAGTAAACAAATGGATAAAAACGGCAGATCATGTCCATGTTTTTGCCACAAAATTTCGCTTTATTATGTACGGAAAGCACATACTCTATCACTCCCGCTCTCTCTCTCCCTCACAGACCGCACACAGTTACAGTTTGCACACACACACTAACATACATTGCACTAATGTTGTTAGCGCTACTCTGACGATTTTATCAGTAAAAAACTTATAAACTACATGAATTCTCACAAGCGAGGTAACAACAACGGCGCTGTTCGTGAACAAAAGGAACTACGTTTCACTATAACTAGAGACATTGCTGCCGAACACTATTGAGAGACGCGCAGAGGTAATCTCTCTCTCTCTCTCTCTCTCACATAACTTAGTTATTAACTGTATTAACTGCATTAGTCCGCTATCAATGGCTCAAGCCTCTGTTACTAGGTTTAAAATGACGTTTTGGAATTAGCTACCGAGGCGTTGGATGAGATGCGGAAGAAATAATCCTACTCACAATAGCAATTTAAGTAGAAATACCAGACGAATGCCTTCAAATATATCATCTAATAATCTCATATATTCATCTCTTAAATATATCATCTGATTGATGTCTTGAGGTGTGACAACCGTAGTATAAGCGGTATAATTGACTTCGGTCCGTTGAATTATTAGAAAAATAATGCACACCCGAGGTGTAACGGCCACTCTTAAAGGTCGTGCTCTGCTGGCTAAAGCGGAAGGCATTTCTCCGCTTCGCGTCGTGACCGCATCACCACCTCGGGTGTGCATTATTTTTCTAATAATCCAATGGACCGAAGTCAATTATTCCTTACATATTACTTCACTAGTTTTAGATGAAAGTTTTTGTCTTCTGTTTAAAAACTTTCCTAGGATATATTTTTGTAATAAAACAATTCTGTTTTATAAACGTGGTACTGACAGCAGCTTAACATTATTTACTTTAGCCTACCTTTATGGTCTTTGCTATTATATTCCAATATCATTATGCCTCAATTAGCTAGTTATAGATTAAGAGCTGTTGTTATTTATGTACAGATGGCTTGCAGCTGTGTATGATAATTTGTTGTTAAAATAACATTCTGTTCTGTAAATGCATTGTCTGCTGGTTTATTTTGCTACTATTAAGTATGCCACTTAGTACTGTAAGACTTTGACTGTTAAAGTTAATTAACACCTGTTCACTGTTGTGGGTTTGCTACTGTTACAATTACAAATCATAGAAGGGTAAAAACATTGGTATGTTGTAAGCAACTCAGCTACAACAAATAAAACTGATAACGGGTGTGTTTGAGTTATAGTGTGCGAATAATCAAGCATTAATAATAATCACACGTATTGGCGGCACTGAGGGCCCCCAAATAAAATTCTGCTGAGGACCCCATAAAAGCCCTGGGTCTAATTCTTGTTTCTGTTTTCTCTTTTTATTAACCTTGCATTAGGATAGTCACTCAATTAATTTTCTTTTGCTTCGTTCCCTCCCTCCTGAGTTATGTGGCATTGATAAGGAGTTATCACAAACTAAGACTGTTTAGCTGTGCTATCTTACAATCATTATATAGGTAAAACGGTACTGAATTTAACTCAATGATTAGTGTATATACTCTGATTAAAGAACCACAAATATAATATAATCTTTTCAAAAGAAATAGAAATCAGTCTTTTGAGTAATAGTGCACACTACTTAAGGAAGTAGCCTAAACTTTGTGAAGTTTTACAGAAAAACTGATAGTCGCTGCTGCTTAGGTGAGTGCTGTTAAGTCTATATTGTGTATTATATATTTGCCTTTATAATGATATTTTGAACCGTTCTCCTTCAACAAACAACAGTGTGGTCAAAAATACTCACATTTTAGCCGATAAAAGGGCACCCATCAGCTCTACATCTATGTGATCTCTGTGGAATTCACGCAGAAGATATTAACAAGCAATTTTTCCTTTTCTTTGAGAAATATTTTCCAGGTACGCAATCCTTCTAGTAATGTTACGCAGAGAAATGATCTTCTGAGTATAACTTCTTGTGCTAAAGTACAACTATACTGGACTTTATCTCGATCATATAACTTTGAGGATGGGTAGCAGGTCCAAGTCTTTGTGTCACATACACACTGCAATCTATAAAACCTCACATAGTTTAATTCTTCTAATTTCATGAAGAACCAAATATTTTAATTTTTTTACATGAATCTCAAGCTTAGGAATTCATAATCAACAGAAACCACTCAGATTTGTTGAGCAGATACTGTATGTCAGTGGAAGGTTATGCAAAGATTGTAGATTTATGCTGGAATGGACTCTGTGCTTGAGAACATTTACAGCCCTGTTAATATTTAAACATCTTTTATGTTTGCAGTTCATATTTATTACTCAGCAGACATTTAGATTCTCATTTGGTTCTTAGTGAAGTTTAACTTTAGAACTTTTGTGAAAGCGAAAGCATTTGTGAAGACCGTATAATGTTTCAGACTGACCTTTGAACCTTTGACCTTTTCCCCTCTTATTCTGATTTGAATGCTTTTTTGGGGTTTTTGTTTTTGCATGTTTGTCACTTTCATTGTGCTGTTGTCCCGTGTGTTTTATTTTGAAATGTATGTTTGTTGTTTGTGTCCTCTTGTTGCTCTTGTGCTTCAGCCACAGCTTCATCATGTTTGTTGTCTCAGTGTGTTTGAATAAGCTGGTATTCTGGTGATTTTTACTGGATCTACAAAGGCGGAGAAATCACAGGTTTAGAGAATCACATTAACTATCGACGTGATTCACTAACTACAAACGCAATACTGTCTTCATAACAACATTTCAAGCATCGGTTACATCAAACTAGTAAATTTGCGCACAAAGAACCATACGCAACCTTTCCTTTTTGTTTGTTTAAAATCTTAAAAAAAAAACGTAATGCTTAAACGCAGAGTATGTGATTTGGTTCAAAACATTTTTTGTTATGCTGATTGAAAGTCTCTTCACGTCCCGATAGTAACCAATACGTTTAGTGGTCTAAATTTAGTTATATGTATTTAAATCTTCTGTGGAAGTCATAAGATCATAAAATGTTCGACCAATCAGATTATTCAGTCCGACTCCGAACATTACGATAGGCTGTCCTGCCTGGCTGTCAAATATGAATTTGCATACCTCCGCTCTCCCTGTTCACGCAGACATGATTCGTCATCAGCACATTCCATTATGCTATTGCAGACTGACCAAGAATGGAAGACGTTATTATTGTAATATTATGCGCTTTGTATTGTAATGTTTCAAATGCACTGTAATCTCTCATCGTATCGCAAGTTAGTCTCTTCTCTGCCTGTGCACATTCATGTGTTTTGGAAGAGGCGTGGCTTTGTAGAGTGATTACTTAGGGAAGGTGGGATCTTGCTTTCAAAGCTAGCATGCTATTGCTAGCCTTTTTAAAACCACCTACCCTACCTTTAATACTTTATTTTTATGTGTTGCTGTCTGTTTTTATATTTTATTATTTGTCCCAAACACACTTGTGTTGTGAACAGGTAGGCCTAATGAAATTCCTAATTTTTGTCTTGTTTTTTTTTTTTTTTTCTTCAATCTTTACAATAAATACCAACATCATGTAGAGTGAAAGTTTAATTGTAATAGACGTACTGCACAGGCTTTCAGAATTGACAAATCTGTGGCCGATTGGTTTAGAAGTCACAACTTAAAGGGGTAGTTTAATAAACTGAACATTATTTACAACATTATTAGCTGTAATCCAGAGCATGCAGGCAAACGAGGAAATATGATTTTCCACAAAGTGGTTCTTTTTGACAGTTTGTAAATGTTTGTGTTCAATTAACTGATTCACCAGTTCATTTACATAATCAGGGAAAAAGGGAAAAATCATAAAAGCACAACCATGACTTGACAAGATATCAGTAATGAATATTTTAATTCCATTATTAGTTACCTGTAAACCTTCATGTAAAGAACCAATTATTATTTAGCTATAAACGTTAATAACACGTGAAAATGAACCTTAATGTAAAGTGAACACCTGTAAACCATTTATTAATGAGTTATGAACATCAATAACCTGTGAAGGTAAACCTTTATGTAAAGTGGACACACTAAATGTTTATTAATTATTAATGCACACACAAAGGATAGATGAAATGTATTTTTACTGTTGATGCACTATAACTACTTGAAACAATATTACTGAGCATAACTTCACACGAAAAGTGGCTTAAACAAGTAAACTAACATTAAACAATTCAGAAAAACCATCAAGTATTCCACCAAATTATAACTAAGCATCACATCTATACAACAAAAACATTTGATAAATGCAAGCTCAATAATGACATCTAATTTTTATGTTTTATCTAATTTAACAGTTTTGAACTAATTATTAAATCAGTGACCAAAAGCAAAAATACAGAACATAATCAAAATAATAAGCAGTTAGTAATGATTTTTGATATCAGGATGAAGTCCACTGTAACTTGAGTATTTGTTCATCCACACTTGCAGTACCTGAGCACAAGTGAACCGTCCACAGGAGCGCCGGCGCAGTTATTTATTTGTATGGTAACTAATTCATTGAACTAACAAAATGATTACACATATAAACACTTGAAAAACATACTCTGCAATGCAAAGTTGTTATTTTTGTTTTCTTTGCACACAAAAAAATTCTCGTAGCTTCATAACGTTATGGTTGAACCACTGTTGTCACATGAACTGTTTTACCGATGTCCTTACCGTGTTTCTGGGCCTGGGAACGTTTCAGTTGCGTCGCTGTCTATGGAGGGTCAGAAAGCCCTCAGATTTCATCAAAAATATCTTAATTTGTGTTCCAAAGATGAACGAAGGTCTTACGGGTTTGAAACAACATGAGGGTGAATAATTAATGACAGAATTTTCATTTTATAAAAATGCTTCATTAAGACTGTAAATATTCATTTTCTGTATAAGGATTGCTCAATAAAACGTAATGGAATTTTACTATACAATTGAGGTCTTAAACAGGGTTACATATTGACCAGTTGCAGAGTTTTTAAAGTCATGTCACAATCACAGGATTGCAACACAAGTAGGTTTATAATATACATTTCACATGGGATTAATTTGTTATTTAATGGGTTTCACATGGGAATATACATGACCTCATGGGTTTTACAGGGGATTCACGTGTTACAAATGTTCACGTTTCACATGGGAACATTTGTTTGTACAATAATGACATCAGTCTTGTGTTTGGTTAAATTAAAGCAAGACAAGCAGTGTCACAATGCTTTTCATGTTTTGTCACCAAGATATCCGGGGAGGTTATAAGTGGACATTTCACTTGCATTGCTTGATCAGTCTGTATATCTATGTCAATATTCATATTCATATTTATTTGTACAGCACTTTTCACAATACATTTCCATGCAGCTTTACAGAACTAATCACTACATGTCATTATTGCTTATTTCATTAACTTTAAAATGTGCGCTTAGTTTGGTCAAGTATGTAACCCTTTTCTTCACCCTGGGGGTTAATTTAAAGGTGCCATAGAATGGAAAACTGTATTTACCTTGGCATAGTTGAATAATAAGAGTTCTGTACATGGAAATGACATACTGTGACTCAAACACCATTGTTTCCTCCTCCTTATGTAAATCTTGTGCGAATCCCAACATAACACAGACTGTGACGTTACAGTCGGGATCATTAATGTTAATGAGCTGCACAGCCGAATCTTTGATGCAGTGTTGCCAGCTATTGCTATTAAAACAAACAAAAACCAATAAATAAATAAAATATACTGAAAATATTTCAAATATTTTGCATTTAAAGGATTAGTTCACTTTCAAATGAAAATTGCCTGATAATTTACTCACCCCCATGTCATCCAAGATGTTTATGTATTTCGGTCACACTTTATATTAAGTGGCCTTAACTACATCAAAAAATAAGTACAATGTACTTATTGTGTTCATATTGTATTTCAAAACACTTCTGCTGCTATTGAGGTGGGATACGGGTAAGGTTAGGGACAGGTTTGGTGGTCTGGGTAGGTTTAAGGGTGGGTTAAGGTGTAAGGGATAGATCAACAGTGTAATTATAAATATAATTACAGAAATTAATTACAGACGTAATTACATAAAGGTATTATTAACAATATAAGTACAATGTAAGAACATGTAAGTTCATTGTACCAAATGATTAATTTAAATGTAAGTACATAGTAGTTAAGGCCACCTAATATAAAGTGGGACCTGTATTTCTTCTTCAGTCGAAAAGAAATTAAGGTTTTTGATGAAAACATTCCAGGATTTTTCTCCATATAGTTAACTTAAATGGACTCCAAACGGTTGAAGGTCAAAATTACAGTTTCAGTGCAGCTTCGAAGGGCTATAAATGATACCAGACGATGAATAAGGGTCTTATCTAATGACATGGGGTGAGTAAATTATCAGGAAATATTCATTTGAAAGTGAACTAATCCTTTAGGGAACTTGTGGGGAAAATTTCAAATGATGTTAGTACACATTTATTTAGCTTTCTGAAGGACACTAGTATAGTAAATAGGATATATAATACGGTTTTGGAAATTATTATAAAGCCCGGTACACACCAAGCCGACGCCAACGAACTAGTGGCGACGAAAGCAGACTGCGGGGTCGGCCGACGTCGGCAGCGTCTGGGTCCACAGTTGTCCTGACACACCACGCCGACGCTCGACACCCGACGGCCAAGTAGTATGTCCGTTCTACGCCTGCGTAAGAAGAAATTCCTTTCCGTACCAGCTGGTGGTAGTAGTCTGTGTTTGTCAAAGCCGGAAACTGGAAGAGCCAAAGGGATACAAAACATAAACAAAGGTGCCTGAAAAATCAGCTCAGAATCTCGCTGACCACAGACGGAATCTTGATATTTCGGAAATGTCTGACACGTTGCAAATGGCACTGGCGTTGTCAGCTCTTGGTCTTTTGCTTGTGGAAGAGGAAAAGAAGAAGTGGCCGCGAAAAATACGGAGAAAGCACACTAAATGGGTGAAACCATGGATACTCCAGAGACAGGCTCAAGGGGCTTTCCCGAACCTGTGTCGAGAGCTCGAGTTAGGTGAAACCTCTGATTTTAAAAATTTCGCTCGGCTTTTTCCGGTTCAGTTTAACAGGTTAAAAGAACTTATCTGTCAAATCGTACAGAGAAACGAACTACCGGGATTGTATCTCTGTAGGGGAACGTCTGATGATTACACTACGGTTCTTGGCAACAGGTAAGCAAGCTAAAGGTAATTTAAATATTACATTACAATGCTTTTTCAGTTGTGTTTATTTCGTTGTATCATTAAGCATTATAAACAATTTGATTATTTCGGATGGCAGTTGGAGCTCACTTAAAAAGAGACAACAAACATAATTGTGGTTGTTTATAGCACAATGCCTTTAATAATTGATAACAATAATCTGAGTTAATGTAATGAAAATGTATTGAAAGTGTTTGATTTGACTCTGTAAAAGGTGTGGAACATCGATAATAGAGTTATGTGATTGTAATCTTTGCAGGAGAAAGCTTCAAGAGCCTTTCTTACCAGTTCCGAGTGGGAATGACTACAATTCGGCAATTCGTTCCTGAAACCTGTGCAGCAATCTACCAGGTCTTAAAAGAGAAATACCTTAAGAGAGGTTTGTTTATTTACCTGATCGTTAGATTTGAAGTGCTCTCCTTCCTTTTTGTGTGAGGCTCTAGAAACTGCAGGCGGTTCAGTATCCATTGCTGCCTGCCAGTCTTCTGGGCTCCAAAACTTCCTGAGGGTCCATGTTTCTTGTAACGCATGTACTGGGTTCGCAACGAATCCCACCGCTTCTTGAGCTCTTTCTATGAGGGGCAAAGTCAATTTTTGTAAGCATTATTCCTAGTGTGACGAGTATCCTGGTCTCTCATCAGCGTTGCCCTGGAGACAAAGGCGAAACACCTGCACCGCCTCATCAGGGCTGGGCCGGTCGCACCTGAAACCAATCAGGTCCCACTATGTAAGCCGGACGCGGCTGGGTGAGAGACAGAGATGACGGACTTCAGTCCGATGAAGGCTTAATGTGCACACTTTCACTCTCTTTGCAGAAGCCAGCGACTGACCGACCGACCCAGCCCCGAAGAACGGAGCCTCGGGATTGTCACCGCATGCAAGGCCGCATTAACCATTGGGCTAGGCGGGGCTGAAGCCCCGGGGCCCGAGCAAGGAGGGGGCCCGTGACTGGCTGTGGAGAAGATTGACTGGTCATTGGTAGCGCCGATCGCCAAAGCCCCACCACGCCCCCCACTTATTAGCACTATTATTTAGTGGAGCTTTTCCATACATTTCATTGCAGTAACATTAGAAATCGAAACGTCACATTTGAATTTGTTTTACCAATCAAATGCATTTAATTTATATATAGCTTTTGAACGACCTGTGTAGCCTATCTATCAGGTGACCGCCTCCGCACTCACCTCTCTTCGCTTTGTTCTAGCGTAATCTGGAACTGGTCATGCAAAGAACAATCTTCAAAAAGTAAAAGTCAACTATTAAAAAAAAGAATTAAATTAAAATAAGGAGAGAGGGGGAATGCACGAGTTAGTCAGTAAAATTCCCAGCTATCAGACTATTTCACTAAAGCTGATGATGGAGTGGAAGTTGTGGAACATCAAGTGGACCGGACACATGGTAGATAAAAACACAGCGTCATTGTCACCACAGATTTTAGGTTAGTTTGATTATTAACTTGATGGATGTATATTGCTTGTTGTATTTGAACAACCTCTATGGGCCTATATTCGCTTTTGGGTTGAGAAATAATCCGGTAGATATATGTCAATCGTTTAGCACGTCATGATGTTATCTTATCATTTAAACTCATTTTAAACATTGTGGTTTAAAAACAAATGTAACTGTTCAGGGACATTAAGAAGCGGGGCCGAATTTGTTTTGGCAAATGCACGCATTACAGTCAAACGCGCGGCGCATTAAGCACCTTCCTAAACTTGAGTTCTTTTTTGAGCCTTGAGCTTAAACGTTCAAATATGGTTAGGCATATGTGTCAAAATGCGAGTATCCTCGTAAACAGTCATTTGTGTCTTTCATGAACATTATAGTTCAAGATAAAGCATGCATGTGAAGTGTAGTAGGCTATGTGAGTTCCTGGCATTGTATGATGAGATTTTAAAGGGATAGATCACCCAAAAATTAAAATACTGTCATTTACTCAGCCTCGAGTTATTCTGAACCTGTATGAATTTCTTTGTTCACCTCAACACAAAAGAAGATATTTTGAAGAATGTTCATAACAAGAAGGTTTCTGGGCCCCATTGACTTTTTTTTTTTTTTTTTTTTCATACTATGAAAGTCATGCAGCAGCTGTTTGGTTACCAGCATTGTTCCCAATATATTCTTTGCGTTCAACAGCAGAAGGAAACTCATACAGGTTAAGAAAAAACAACAGAATTTTCATTTTTGGGTGAACTATTCCTCAAAAGCAGCCTCAATAATGCAAATCAAACATCAGAAAGAAAATCACTCCATGTCCTTGACTGAATCACTTTTGTAAAATAAGACTTAATCTGTATTGAATTTATACAGTGAAGACTATTCAGTCTATTTGTACATTTACTTTACACAATATAATGTTTTTTATTCAGTGCTTTAAGTTTTTCAAGTAGGTCAATTTATGTATCTTTGTTCTTTTGTCATTCATGACTGTTTACTTGTCTTAAGTAAGCTTGGTTTTACTTAGGCTAGTATTATTTTTTGTGATATTGTAATTAGTAACAAGAATTATGAAATTTCAGGGCATCAAAAATGTTGATAGGATAACAATCTTATTTAAAGCTATATATAATTTTTGTGATGGGGGGCCCTGCAGTAAGTCATAGCCCCGGGGCCCAGTGAGGTCTTAATGCGGCCCTGACCGCATGGCACGATCCACGCACGGAGAGCACCGCACCACAGCCACCAACCACTTTGCACCTTTCACGCCACCTTATTGAATAAATCCGCCCTCCAGGGTATTTATTGAGCTCTCCTTGTCACGTGATTCTTCCACCCGTCACACTAGTTATTAGGTCAATTTCATGACTATTTGTAATGCCAACAAATGTTACTTTTTGCTCTACAAGATTCATGGACTATTGAAAAATAACAAACTCAATTGACAAAAAGGAGGTCTTACCTGATATGATAAGTTTATTTTCGATCTCACCCCACAATTCAGCTTTTGCCACACAGTTGACATAAATTTTTTCCGTAATGTCATACAAAGCCGGCCTTTCCTGGATCATGCTAATCAATTCATCTTCACTTGCCTCGTTCCAGACAGCCATATCTTTTTTTAAATATTCACGTATCGGAATGAAAACAAATAACATGAGCGTTCTGTGTATTCCCTCTTGACTTCGTCGTTTACTTACTTCGTCACTTCCGGGGTTTTTTTCTCGCACACTGGTTCGCCAGCTGTACAGCCAATCAAAATGATCAGATGGCCCGACGAGCCCCGACGCCGATTCAACATGTCGAATCGACCAAAAACAAGCCGACGAGGACCAACTTCAGCCGACAGCGCGGAACACACCGAGAAGACTTCTTCGGCCGACGAACAAAAACTGCCCGACAGCCAACCGTCGGCTTGGTGTGTACCAGGCTTTAGGGGGAAGAAGAGAGATGGAAAGTCTCCCTTCTACATATAGGCTGCGTCCGAAACCGCATACTCAATGAGTAGGTACTTAATTTCAAGAAGTACTTACTTAACGAGCGCTAAAAGAGTACGTACTCTACAGCCAAATCTCGTTGAGTATGAATGCGGTCCGCCATGTTTATGTTATCATGTGATTTATGACGTTATAACAAACGCAAACACAAACTTAAAAGATATGAGCTACAGGCTTAATTCATCTATCTGTAAATTTTGATGTTGATGAAATTTGCTCATTTTTGGTCTTGTTGAAGAAACAGCTGCCCTTATGATTGTAGTAGGCTATAACCAATAAATCTGGGGTTGATTTAAGTTTTATATTTTTAACTACTAATATAGACTAACCCACAGTTTAATCCTTAAATATATTTTTATTAAAAATAAATTATAAATCGTTATCTCTTGAATATGTTATTAATTTCTTAATTTCATGTGCAAAATTGTTCACCCACACGTAAAACTGGCTTAAATCTCCTTGTTGTCCTCTTTTTCTGGTTGAATATCTCTCTCGTTTCATCCCTGAGGCTTATAAATAACAAAAACAAATGCAATTTTAATGCATTATGATTATATGAATTTTATGATTATTCAAAGATATTCAATCTTTTTTTCCCCTGTGTATAATATTATACTATGATGTACGCAAACCCATTATAGTTATGTTTTCTTTTTTTTTGGTCATTATGATTGTTCATTGTTAAAGATACTACCATATTTCCCTGAGCTTGTATGTTCTTCAGTAATAATAATAGAAGGAAAATAAGAGCGACAGGCGCACAAACAGCTCATAGCATCTATAAATCCACAACCCTACCTAGTACGTTTTCCTCCATGTTTGCAATGTTTGTAATATCTGCACAAATGAGACGTCGATCAGCTCAGAAGATCTTATCTTTGGAGAAGACTGTTGATTTTACTCGAAAAATGTGATTATTACTACTTAGAAATTAATGATTACCTCAGAAAGCAATGAATTAATGCATGTGTTAATGAAACAATTATATTTTATTTACTGACAACAACAGGAAACATGAATAAATGAGTAAAATGTAAATAAAAGTAACCATGACAATAAAGTCAACAACACATGAAACAAAGCTTTATTCAGACATATTGTTCTGTTAATCATGTATTTACAGACGGTGAGCCCACATCCTACAGCATCTCAACACAGCTGAGCCAGTTCTGCAGCTTTATTCTGATGAAGCAGCTGACCACCGCGTCCACCTTCACCTGTCTCTGCCGTCCATCACGTCTCTCACTGCTGCAGTCACACTGAGTCTGATCATGGATGAGAAAGGGACATCGAGGCTATCATTGTCTGAGAGCACAGAGAGGATGAGGCTCCCTGAAACACACAATCTTGAACAAGAGCAGAAGAACGTGTGCAGGACAATCTGGCTGCTGCTGTGTCTGCTCCAAACATCTGTGTGCTGCTCTCCATGAGAACAACTACCTGTAACACATTTACACAGAGTTAAACACTTCACATCTCATGTTGCCAGAATTCCATTTCGTGACAAATTTAAATTTCATATGTTTACAATTACATGCTAATTTTTGATATAGCTTCATTACTTTTGTGGTGTAATGAAATGGTCAGCAGAAGGTTGCTGGTTTGATCTCTGCAGTCGTCACCACCGGTGTCTTTACTCCGAGCTGCTGCGGGGGGATCGGGGTCCCTGTAATAAGAGCACTGTAAGTCACTTCAGTTAAAAGTGTCTGCCAAATGCATAATTGTAAATGTAAAAAAAATGAATAAATTAAAATGTAAATGCTTTTTTGTGCCTTGGCACAAACGCTCAAAGCTGCTTAGTTTATTTCTTGAAACATACACACATATATATATATATATATATATATATATATTCAGTCATTATTTACTTGCCTCAATGCTGTGCTCCTTGTGTGTGTGTGTGTGTGTGTGCGTGTGTGTTCCCCCCCAACCCAAAATAAACTACACCTTAAGATTTAAAATATGTTTTATTCATTTCTATAGTGTACTCACTGAGAGCCTTTGATGGCAGCATTCCTCCATCAGTCAGTCTTCAGCGGATAAACACACGTGTGTCTCTGTAACATCAGACAAGCGTCAGTCAGCTGTGATTTATCTGATCAATACTGCATTTACATGTTGAGGCAGTTGCTGATGCGTTTACTCACTTTTTATTCATTACATTCATCTAAAGCAGTGCTGACAGTGAATTCTACATAATAACACATACACCACTCACTCAGATGTGTGTTCATGTTGTGATGTGCTCATCTGTAATTCTTTTAGTACAGTTTCCTGTCTCATATTAAATAGACATTTAGTAATCGTCTTTAAGATGTATATGGTTTATGTAAATGCACTTGAGTGTGTTTACTGGAGCTCCGCTGTTCGCTATACATGAGATGTGTTTTTACAGCAAAATCACAAATATACGGTAACATTACTGTCTAGCGTCTTTACACCTTAAGCAAATCAACAGTTTACTCTACAGTAGCTCAACAAATGTGATTTTAACACAGGAAACCGTGTTTTTGGTTTGTAATACTCACATTTGTAAACACCCGCGTCGCTGTTCTCCATCACGTTCGATGATGACGTATTGATCTCCCGTGGGATTCTGGGATTGAAAAATATCCATCGGATGAGCACTCAATAATCTGGGCAGAAGCAGTAGGACATCCGGGAACTTCTCGACTACTCTTTTATGAATACTGAGGTTTTGGACATACTTCATCGCTCCCCTACTGCTTTTCCCTACTATATAGTAGGTAAGTAGGCATATTCGGACGCACTTTAAGTAGACGCACGTCCGAATCTCGCGAGAATTAGTACGTCACCCAGGTAATTCTCGCCTACTCTAATATGAATACTGAGGTTTCGGACATACTTATTCGCTCGCCTACTGCTTTTCACCTACTATATAGTAGAGAAGTAGGCGGTTTCGGATGCAGCCGAGATCAGTTCAGTTCATCTGCCGTTTCGCTTGATCTGAGGCGTCTACAGCGATCTATCACGCCACATTAAAGAACACCAAAACGGTATTTATTGCTTGAATTTCCTAATAAAATGGACATCATTTGAAATCTGAGACCGTTTCATATCAAAAGTAACCTAAAAAGCTTAGTCCATTGCGATTTACTGAATGAGAGGCGATTTACCTGTTGTTCAGTCATCAATGATTGGAATCAGCGAGTTTTACTGAAAGCCTAAAGATTTTCAGTTTCTGACTTTAGCAACATCTGTGGCCTGAATCCTTCTCATAGCACTGTTTATTATCTTTATTTTTATGATATTTACTTTGACATCTGAAATGATCGGTATGCGTAGGCTACATTAGAACATTTATATGTTGTGTTTATTTGTTTTTGCTGCAAATGAATTTTCCTGGTGTGTGAGCTACTGGTGTATGTTTCAAAATAATGAATGTAATTGGTGCTGGGGTCAAAATAAATAAATAAAACAAACATAATTGAATAATTTGCTTTGTTGAAGACCTTTTTATTTTGTTCATAAAGAGAGCCATATTTAATTAGTGTTGATGTTTAAGGCCATAAATGTACAGCGTGTGCTTACATCAACTCAAAGAAAGTCATTTTTTTATTATTAATTTAATAATGATTCATTAATTTCATAATTTAGTTTTCTATTTACTAAGTAATTTTTTAAATTACTATTCATTTTTATATTACTATTTACTTTTATTTTATTTTTAGGCAAGGCAAAGAAAGTTTAATTCATACACATTTCATACACAATGAGTAGCAAATGCATTTTTATGCAATAAAGATTTTAAAAAATTATCTAATAAAATATTTAATACCAAATGTGTATTAAAAGATTAATTAAAATGATAAATAATATTTATTTATCTATCTGTCTGTCTATCTATTGTTCTATAGTTCTATATCATTCTATTTACTTCTCTATCTCTCTATAAAGATGTGATTCCCATGATGACCAGCAGGAATCAAAGAAGGCACTTGGAGGCTGGAAGCCGGAGGAACCACAGAAGGATCTTCACTAGGCTGATTTTTGGCTTTAGATGTGGTTCCCTTCCTCTTTAAAACAGCATCAACCAACTGCAGCTGAGCTACAGGTACTAGACAATAGTGACTTCATCCACACAAACAGAGCTCTGAACATTAGTCGAGCACTAGTACCGTGGTAACATTTACCTCTTCACATAGAAGAGCATGTATCCGTTCTTTGCGATGTTACTTGATGCCTTTGACCAGCTGGATCTTCTGATGCTGGTGTCACTGCATTCCAGCCATCCAGATCCAGTCAAGTCACGGATGTGACTGATGTAGTGCCCTACAGGACAGACCAACTTTAGTGTGATGCTGAATGAGTGACAGAGTCAATGAAATGACGGGAAGAAACTCTTACCACAATACAAACTGCGGCCCAGATGAGACACGACTGCAGCTAGTCTGTACTGTGTGCTGCTGCCGTCTGATGCTTCCACCTGTTCAACACAAACAC
Organism: Acrossocheilus wenchowensis; assembly: GCA_029620275.1. Taxonomy (NCBI): domain Eukaryota; kingdom Metazoa; phylum Chordata; class Actinopteri; order Cypriniformes; family Cyprinidae; genus Acrossocheilus; species Acrossocheilus wenchowensis. Next base: position 1,836,923 of record JAJUBA010000524.1, on the reverse strand, counting down.
TGATTATAAGATGATGCTACTGCATTTCAAATGTCTCCAATTATCCTTCTCTATTTCATCTGTCTATCGCTCTCTTTATTATTGTATTGTTCTACATATCTATCTATCTATCTATCTATCTATCTATCTATGGCTGTCTATGTCCTTCCTGTGGTCCTGCAGATTCAGCCCTATTGTTGTTTCTTCTCTTTGGCTGTTGCTTTGAGCTTTTTCTGTCTGTCTTTTCTGTCATCTCTCTGCTCTCTGTTGATAATCACACATAAAATAAGACAACAAGTTAATATTCACTGCTTAAACATTCAAATGTTGTTTTTTCGGAGCAAATGTCTTGCAGGCGATGTCTTTTAGAGTAATTCACGTGAGTGTCCAGCAGAGGGCAGATGTTTGACGGACTGACCCGCACCTGTACCGCAGGACAGTGTACACTCTTCTGGAACTTCCAGTCGATTCTTCAGCTTGCACATCGATGACGTAATGTCAAAGCGCATGACCAGAAGGACCATCACCCTGTAGAGAGATTCAGATCATTAGAAGTTATAAGTTGTTTCCATCACCCTCTTTTATGCACATTTTGAAGTATCGCATCAGAAACGAGTGATGAAAATGCCAAATTTCAAAGAGAAATTTGGGTAATGTGAACTGATTAACAGGTTGTCGTACCGTGGAAGGGTGAGCAATTCCAGCGCATCTGAAGCCGTGGTGCCGCCGCACTCGCTGCAGGAGCATTCAAACGAAGATGCCTGGAGAAAACAAACAACACAGATGTCGGCCAATCAAGAAACTACATCCTCGTGCTGATATGATTTAATCAGTAACATCACTCACATTGAAGTACTGCTGAAGGCTTTCAACGAGGCTTCCTTGAGGACTAATGACCAGTGAGAGGTAGTTGAAATCCTCTATGAAGCTTCTCTGGAAGCCACATCTGAAACCACAGAAGACCATCAGCAACACGTATAATAAATGAGTCTGAAATGAATGCAGGTGTGGATGTGTGAAGCTACCTGTCGCAAGTGCGCAGGCGGCGGAGCTGGAACTCCATATTGGCTACAGGACAGGTGTATTGAGGCCAGTAGCTCTGCAAAAGCACGCCCTCCTCCTTCAGATGGGACAGGCAAACCATCAGGAACTCATGGGCGTCCTGAGAGAAGAAAGAACGAGGGATGATGAGGGTAAATGCAAGTCTGAAAGTAATACATCCGAGCATGAATATCCAGTAATCGTCTCCCTCACTTGCTGACGGTCTCCCAAGAAATCAGGATGGCGAGATTCAACGCAGGCCTTCACTGTAGACAAGAGCTTCGCTTTCAGATCCTTGCTGTTGCCTGCCAGCCTGGCCATGTGCAGATCGGTGAGCGCCCTGGAAATTAAAAATGTTTTGCTGCTTAGAAATGGTAATTTTCCATTTAGATTGAAATATAATGTTGCATAAATTCAATGTTGGTACCTGAGCATTGTGCTTCCCTCATTCCACCGCTCCCGCTGGGAAAGAAGATCGTCCCGGAAGGGGGAAATGGTGAGGAGGCACTGCAACACAGAGTTCATGTAGCACGCTTTGCCTGAATTGGGAAAACTGACGGGATGTCTTCAGTTAGAGGGCGTCTGTGAAAGGCACGTATGTGGGTGTTTGTACAATCAATGCAACATTTACCCCAAGTGCTTGATTTTGGTTGGGGATGCTGTCGCCACAACATCCACCAACTCAACTTCGTCCTCCGTATCACTGCTGCTGCTCTGTTGCTCAATCTCAATCTGCTCCTGCTTTGAACTGCCCTGTATGAGCTGCAGGATTTTGGCCTGGGACAGACCGTTGGACTGCACCGTCATACTAGCCAGCTCACCAAGGCTGCTGGGAAAACATCAGGGATATGTTAACATTGTTCTTTTCCATGTGAGGTTTGCTTTTATACACACACACACACACACACACACACACACACACACACACATATATAATCAACACACAACATTCATTCCCATCACCAACCAGTCAAGATCCGCATCATCACCAGCTGCATCTGTGGAGAGATGAATAAAAGCAGTTTTAATGGACCATATCATTATGGATCACATATTAGTGTAATGAATTATATTACTTGATTAAAACATTAAGTGTTTCAATAAACCTCTCTAACCTTCAAGAACTGCTGCGGCCTGAAGTTCAGCCAGCAGATCGATCTTCTTGCTCTCTTCAGATGTGGAATCCCACGTAGCGCTGGTAGAGGTTAAACCGCTGGTCTCCAGATCTGATGCTCCACTTTCTGGAGATGAGAAGGTACCATCAGCGCTGGGAGAAGCGAAACCTTCACTGGTCTCCAGATCTGATGGTCTTCTGTCTGCAGAGGAGGAGGAATCTGAACTATCTATCTATCTGAACATACAGTATAAAAGACAGAAAGTTGTTTACTTTAAAGCTGACACAAAGACCGTAAAAGTGACTAACCTCCGATAACTTCCATTTCTATGGTTTCATTCAGCAGATCTGAAGCTCTGCTGTCTACGGATGTGGAAGCATCTTCAGTGCTGGAAGTGGAGCTCTGCTCTCCAGCTACATCTGAGAAGATAGTAATATTTAGCTTTTATAATGCATAGTAGAATTTTAATGTTACACCAAGACCACAACGAGGGGGGGGCAATTTTTTGTGCAAAGGAAATTCTAGGTCTAATTCTAGTTGTAAAGTAAACAATTTCAACTATTCGCCTACAATGTTTTATTCTAAAATATGAACTTTATATTCACTCTTATTCCTGTCTCGTCACATTTAGTTATGAATTATACAAATCATGTAAATGATAGCATATTATCAATTCAAACAGGTGAAATTTGAGAAAAAGAGTCGAGTAGTTCGCATCACTGGATATTATGGTCAAGCCTTTGCCATTTATAACGTCAAACAGTTATATATTAAATGTTTTTTTTTTAAACTTTTGATTTTGTGAACTGATTCATTTTGAGATTCACTTACAAGTGTGAATAAGCGTGTAAAAGCTTTAAAAAGTTTCCTGACCTCTAATTGCTTCTTCCTGGGTCTCGGCCTGCAGCTCAGCCTCTGGATCAGAGGATCCGCTGACTGCAGGTGAGGAAGAAGCATCTTCTTGTATGTCGATTCTGGTTGACCGAGCCTCTATGGACTCAACCACCTCACATGAGGACACACATGATGAAAAACATAGCATTCGGCGGAAAAAACGCCGCAGAGATGGAAACTTGCGTTTCTTGGAAGGTGAAGAGGGAGCTTGGACACCTTCAGCAGGTGCAGCGGCTGAGACCACCACATCTGGAGAAGACAACACAAACTTGCCCCACTTCTTTTTCTTCTGCTCCTTTTTGGTTTTTCGGTCCATTTTGTTACCACAAATGTCACTAACCATATTCTGCAGAGAAAATAAACAGAATTCTGAATAATGAAAAACCACACTGAACACTGCTAACAGTTACTTGTACTTCTCAGCCTGTTGATTTGGGGAGGTTCATTTTATATTTAATTTCCAGAGAAATAACAGGCTAGTTGAAATTTGTGTTTGAGTAAAGTGTGACTGTGACAACTAGCCACGGTTGTTTTACCAATAGCCAGAAGTACTTTAATAATTCTGCTTGATACAGTATGTGGCTCACCTGACTCCTGATCCCCCAACAACTGTGTCCCGTCGCTCTCGCGCAGCTGCTGCTGACTGTGTTCTATTAGCTTACGTCATAATAAGACGAACGTTCTATGCTCGCGCTCCTCTGACGAAGACCAGCAGAATGTTTACATTTGAATCAGATGCTTCTTGGTCAGCAGAGTAATGAACGAGAGCTCAGAAACACACATGGCGGTACATGATGGTATAAAGACGAATGTAATGTGAATAATATTATCTGTATATAAGCATATAATATAAGCAGACTCGCCTGCTTTTTTTATTTATTTGTTTAAATTTTTTTACATACACATAATAACGTCTATGTGTTTAAGTTACAGTGTGCTAATAAGCTAATATCACTAGATTTGAATTTAACATTAAAATGTGACGTATTCTGTTGTCAGAGAGCGCGCGCGCTCTCTCTCTCTCTCTCTCTCTCTCTCTTCCTCTACACAAGCGCGTGTCCCAGGTCGTTGCCATGGAGACAAACCGAAACTGCTGTGGTGTGAGTTAGCGAGAGCGCTAATCGCGGAAAGAATAAAATGGATAGTAAAAGATAAAAATAAAACAATAAAAAAGCCAGGTTAAAAAAAAAAAAAAGGCATTGGAGGATGACGCCACATGTGCCAAACTGACAAATATTTTTTCAAGAAGACAAACGAGCACACGTGACCTGGCGACTCAAGGTACAGTGACTAGCAAAATTTACAGCAAACGCTTTTATCCAAACTGACTTACATTGTAGGAATTTTTTTATTCAGTTTAGTTTTTTTTTCTATTGATTGTCTGTTTCAATTAAATGTAAGTGATTTTAGCCTGTACTTTCTTTCTTTCTTTCGTTTTCTTCTTTCTTTCGAGATGCTTCCTGATTTTCCATTTAGTTACTGATGACTGCTTGGCAGCTTTCAATTTTGAATTGAACTTTTTTTTATGTTACAGTTGTATGTTTTGTAGCAGAAATGTTTCATATAATTTATTTCATTATTTTATTTATTACATTGACGTGGATATAAAAAAACAGTGCAAAAAAGTATATTTCTTACGGCACTACTTTATTTTCGTTTGAATGCAAACCATTGTTTCATAATGTAACAGTTGGACTACTTGTTGCAGAAAACTCATTATGTGATTTGTTATTGATATTTATGGCCATATATACATTATTTCATATTTTTTATTGAAACATGTCAAAAATAAATAACAGGATAGTAAGAACAGATCTGTCACCACGGTGGGAGGGGGTTGGATGGGGATCGGTGGTGGGCTGGTCTTGAGCATTACACTCCTGGGCTGAAAATTGATCCCACTCCGGCCCTGCTGTGGCGTGAACGAGCTTCAATACCTGATGGCTAATTATCTTTTCATTTTATTTACATTACATTGTTGTGCATTCCACCATACTTCGGGACTAAATTAACATGGGTAGCCTAATACATGAAGGGCTGTGATTATAGGCTACTTCGTAATCATTCGCCTTTTTTTCTTGCTGTGCGGGGAAGGTTTTACTTAGCTACTCAAAGAATAAATTAAACATTGAATTTTCGATATAAAAGCCAATTTATTATAAATTTATATATATTATGTGCAAATATAGGCCTACATTATGTAGCCTGCACTAGTCCATTAACAAGTCCTGACACGAATACTCAGTATATTATAGGTATTGTTTATGTTAGTTGAATCCTAGGTGTAAATATATGAATGTTTTTTCATTTTTTCATTCCATTTAATCTCAATCAAACAAACTGCCGTTGGGTTATTTTGATTAGGTAAAAAAAAAAACTATATATATATATATATATATATATATATATATATATATAATACAGCTAACTAACACAATAAAACATAATAAAAACATGATAACATAATAAAAAAACATGATTTTTGAAAAGTTATCTGTTTTTGCAAATAAACTCTTCAAATATAAAAACATAGTGTGAATATCTGTGACCGGTCACTAGAGGGCAGATTAGACTTGATTAACGTTAAAACGGAATTGATTAACTGGAAACCATGGTCCATTTAATGGTGAACAAGAAGCATTTGTCTTTCAGCACTGTACTGGCATTAAAACAAGTAAATATAAATATATAGGCTATATACTGACGTTTTATATGTACACTACCAGTCAAAAGTTTTTGAACAGTAAGATTTTTAATGTTTTTTAAAGAATGCTCTTCTGCTCACCAAGCCTGCATTTATTTGATCCAAAATACAGCAAAGCAGCAATATTATGAAATATTATAAATTATATATATAACATACAGGTGCATCTCAATAAATTAGAATGTCGTGGGAAAGTTCATTTATTTCAGTAATTCAACTCAAATTGTGAAACTCGTGTATTAAATAAATTCAGTGCACACAGACTGAAGTAGTTTAAGTCTTTGGTTCTTTTAATTGTGACGATTTTGGCTCACATTTAACAAAAGCTCTCAACAAATTAGAATACTTCATAAGACCAATTTAAAAAACATTTTTAGTGAATTGTTAGCCTTCTGGAAAGTATGTTCATTTACTGTATATGTACTCAATACTTGGTAGGGGCTACTTTTGCTTTAATTACTGCCTCGATTCGGCGTGGCAGTTTGTGGCACTGCTGAGGTGGTCTGGAAGCCCAGGTTTCTTTGACAGTGGCCTTCAGCTCATCTGCATTTTTTGGTCTCTTGTTTCTCATTTTCCTCTTGACAATACCTCATAGATTCTCTATAGGGTTCAGGTCTGGTGAGTTTGCTGGCCAGTCAAGCACACCAACACCATGGTTATTTAACCAACTTTTGGTGCTTTTGGCAGTGTGGGCAGGTGCCAAATCCTGCTGAAAAATGAAATCAGCATCTATGGTTCATGTGACCCTGTCATAAACAGTGATCTATTGTTATTTTATTCTATACACTTATTTATTTGCCTATTTATATATTATTGACTTATTTATTAATATACTTCTCTATTTATTGCTCTATTTATTTATATATTTATCGGTGTTAATAAATCACCTAAATTTCATACTTACCTGTACTTACCACTGGGTGAGCTTTTTTACTGTATATTATTATTATAATGTACACCTAATACAAAGGGTACTTAAATATACTTATCTGGAGTGTTGAGATCCTTTACTGTAGGTTCATTTAAATCATCCATCCCATCCTGTAACATACAAATAAACCATAATTTAAATCATAAGAAAAGTTAATGCTAGAGGGGAAATATAAATTGAATATATTGTCGAGAGACTTGTTAACAGAACCCGGTGCTCCACCCAGTACTAAATGCGTAAGTAAAATTCTAAAGCATTACCCAAATTGTTGCTAACTACAGCTCCGTCCCATATCAAAGGCTGCATCCGAAGCCCATACAGAGCACTGTTGTTCAGCCGTCACTGCTGCCGCTGAACAGTGCTCTATTTGTTTTTATTTATTCAAAGTTTATTTTTATTCTTACTTAACTGCCTAAAAACCAGGGTTGCAACCTTTCTAAATATGTTCACCATGGTCAAGACAATAAACTACTAGAATATAAAATCGCACGTTGGTAAGATATCAGTCAGCATTTGAACCGCTGTGTGTGTTGTGTGTATTTTTCATATGTATCATTACATTATTCAAGTCGGTTCAAACGCAGTGCCTGCATTTAAAGTTGTAATCCGGCAATTAAGGACGCAGCAAACCAGTGTAATTTACCCGGCCACGGTCTTGGCTAAACCTGAGGTACATCACCCCGGTGCCGCTGGGGGTGAAACATTCCCAGCATCTCCTTCATTACAATATAAAACAAGTATGAGAAATGCTGTTATGTGTAGTGCCCTCAAGGAGTACGAGGAGACGAAGGAATGATGAATTCAGATTCTTTAATCATAATAATCAGTTCAGAAACAACACCAAAATAACTTCAGGGTAACTTAAGGTAACTCAAGACTCAACAAAGGTGGAACACAAACTGAATGCTTATAAAGCAAACTAAAACTAGGGCAGAAACGAGATAATGACAAAAACCCAGGTGAACAGACTTAACCTTAATTAACTAATAAAGACCTAATGATGAAAACCGGAACAAAACCAAATTAGGGAAAACAAGAACAGATAGAAGAAACAGACTAAACTGAAGTCCCAACTCCTAACAAATGCTGGCTCCATAACTCTTTAAATGTCGAATCCTGTCAGGATGGCAGCTCTCCTCTCGCACCGTTTGCAGAGGCCATTTAGGGGATGTTCTCTGGATCTTTTTTGTTAGCTGGGAGAGCGGGTGCGGCCATTTGTAATTTCAATGTGTCTGGATTCTGTTCTCATCCGCTTCCAGCTATTTTTAGCTGCTCGATATTGCAAACTGGTGTTCCTTACCATATTATTTAAATGTATTGCCTTAATTATAAACACACTGGTCTGTAGCGCAAACAATTTGACCGTTTACTGCACTTTGTTTATCTTGTCATTATTTCCCGCACAGTCTCAAGCTTACTTCCTCGTTGAAAAATAAGATGGATAATGATGGTACACAAAATACACATTGAAATATGTGCCAATTGAAAGGAACTAATAAAACTCTCTTGGTCGCAATCAGATGCTTCATTAAAATAATATTTAACAGCTATTTTCTAATTTTGATGTACTTCTGAATATACTTAGTGAATTTTGTGAGCTTTTCCATCATATTCGTTACATTTCAACCAAAGTACAGCTCACACAAGACGTGATCTTAATTTGCTCGTTGACAGTGTGTATTACACAAAAATGCTTAAATCTTATAAACTCACTTTGTATTTAAAATGTTTGACAAAAATTAACATTTTACTTATTTTATGTAGTGAATGAGAGTATGGTCTCTTTGGTTCCCAAAGAACCAAAACAGAACCATTGTGTTTTCAGTATGAAGAACATATTAATAATCTGAATGAACTTTTTCCACTGTAAAAAAAACCTTTTGTGGAATAAAAAGTTTCGCTCTTCACTGAGTTTGCTCGTCTTGAACAGTAATGGATTAGAAAGAATACAAATAAGAGAAGTAAATTTTACAGACCTAGACTCAGAAACATACACAACAGACAGACTTACCTAGCAATGAAATATAATAACTTTGCTGTAAATGGTGGCATTTTATTGCATCATGAACGTTATAATCACCTCAACTATGGAAGAAAATATCTGTGGTTTAAAAACGGCATTTGCGTCAAATTAATGTGACTCTGTGAAAGTCTGACCACTTTCTATGGTTTTTAAATAAAGTTACAGAAGTGATGTTGTGTTCACACAACCAAACAAATGTGCAAAGTCAATAAATGTGCATGTGCTCCATTTAAGATCTAATGGGTAAAGACATGTTTGTTTTAGACAAATATATATATTATTATATTATATTTAGACAAATATTAAAGTTATATTCTCATGATTACTGTGACATGCCTAGTAAGCTTCCTCCTGAAGATCTGTGTGTCATTCATCAAAATGAATTCTATATAAGTTACAAACCATACACCACAAAATAACTAACCTACGATTGTGGACGAGAAGAGCTGAGTTTATTGATTTCTTTGAGTTTGTGTTTTTATTATCACACATACACTGAAAAAAATTAAATCTGAGCAGATTTTACTTGCCAGGATTAACTTTAGACAGAAATTGCTACATTTCACAAATAATTACCAAGAAACAGCAAGTAACACAATAAATGAAACATTAAGTTTTAAAGTAGAAATACTAAAGTAGTTTTTTTTTTTTTGTAAAACATACTCCAATAATTTGTGACTCACTAAAAACTGTTTTTCTTTTAGTTCTTTCATCACTTCTTTTGAGCTCCCTCTGTAGGACAGACGTTGACCTGCAGGTGTCGTCTTGTTTACATTTATTTTGCATAGGTTTTTTTTTGTTGTTGCCATTTTTCAAACTACTATTTTACAAACTTTGACCAATGCAAAAGCAGTATTCAAAATGTGGCTAAAAGGACACAGTCAGTATAAATGTGAGGATGATTAGGTATGAAATGCTATTATGAGACAATCATTTCATGTTTCTCCTGCAGTGCAAATTAGAAAAATCTTTCTTCTGATACCACATCCTGTGAAAGACAATTTCACCAGAAAACATCATCCACGAGAGCTTAGCATCCTCTGTCAGCCCCTTTCCCTTCAGTATCTGCTCTACCTGAAGGACAGAAACAAACTTTTAATACTCAATAATACACTTAGGTAAGTTCATAATCATTGTTACATACTCAATTTACACACCTTAGCCAAAATCTCTCTCTTCACGGCAGGATCGTTCACATTTAGACTTGATTTCACCTCCAGTCTCACTATCTGTCTCTTTTTCTCTGAAACACATGCACACACACACACACACACACACACACACACACGCACGCACGATGAATCGCTCAGGCTCATAATCAATAATAATATCTTTTCAGTGTTTCAGTGAAAGTGACAACTGTCAAAAAATTAGTATTTTGTCTGCCATTTATCATTTATTTCTGCATTTTGGAGCAACGTTAGATAGCCTCTTAAAAAAACACTAGGCCTATATCATGTGAGTGAACGTCCTCTATTAGTTATGACAAAATAAACATGAACAAACACTTCACATCTCCTGTAGGCCAACCGCTCAATTAATCAGTGTTTCAACCGCAGAAAGATGTCAATAAAACTACTTATAAACAAAAAATTATGTAGCTTTGTTTTTTTGTTTTGTTTTTTGCAGTTCCGCTAATAACTGAAATGACAAAATTAAACGGTTTGACTTGTAATGTACCTGCTGCTAACAACTCGCCGTAGCAGATAAAAGCAAATTCATCTGTATAGCTCCAGTCGTTCCAGTACCCATCAGGAGCCGTGTACACACAGTGCTGGATGCCACCATAATTGTTTGGTTGTCCAGAAAGCCACAGTCTGAACAGGGAATTGCTCCCATCGGAAAAGACCCACGGAGCTTTCGCATTCGTCCGATAGAGTCCAATCCAAATGTAATCTTTAAAACCCTGGGGCAGAGTTTTTAACAGCTCATCAAGGTCCGTCTGGTCATCAACGGTGGCGAGGTCAGTGTGATGCTTTCTGCAGTACGTCTGAGCTTCGGTCCAGTTCATGTTATCAGGAATAAAGTAAAACACATAAGAGTTCACACCGGAGGTCAGAGCTGCGGAGAGAGACATTAACACGTTGATGTAATTTATATTGTTTAAACGTTAATTTCAGAACAGTATCTTGGCAAAATTAAAAGTTGCAAAATTCCATTGGAATTTTCTTTAGATCAACAACACAATCACATCTAAAACACACCATATGGAGGTTTGGAGGGAACTTCTGGACGCATGTTTCCAGAGTTTAATGAATAAACCAAAAAAGTAATTGCGACGACTTACGCTTATCTCGCAGTTCTGAGGAAAAAATTGTGTAGAATTAGCAGAATTGAGAGATATAAACTCCAAATTCAGATTTGATTTAGTGGCCAGTTTATATCTCACAATTTGGATATTTCTTCTCAAGATTGCGAGTGTGGCATGCGTTATGGTTGCGGGTTGTGACGTCATTAATTAGCGCCGTGTTATGCACGTGTATATAAGCGTCACATACCGGTAGCTCAGGTATGCGACTCCCCTCTGGGATGCGACTGTTCCTCCTGGCTGGGTTGTTTGTCTGCTGTGACGTGCTTCAGCTCTACTTTCCATCCTTCTCCCCGTGTGGCTTCGTCTGCCTACCAGCGAGCTTCATACCAGCGCGTGTTGGCTTCCTTTTGTCTTTCAGTTTCCTGGCATGTATTCTTCTCTTTCTCTCTGCTTGGTACGTAGGTTGCCGTTGATTTTCGTGGTAATGTTTCAGTATTTGGCAAAGTGAATGACTTTTAGCCTGATTTTAGTGCACGCAAATGCGGATGCATGATGATTCCTTCTAAACGGAACTTTTGAATGTTTTGACTACGTTCCGAGTCCCGCAACGACTTGCTGGTAAGTGGAGAATGTTTGGTCGTCTTAAGTTTGGGTGAATGGTGTATTATGGTATTTTATTGTTAATTGAGTGTTTGTATACATTTTAGGAGTGCGGCTTTTCTGCCGCGACTGTGCCGCTGCTTTGTTCCTACGTGAAATGCTCTGTCGAGTGTTTGTTTTCATCTGACCGCCTTGAGTCTGGAGTGTTACAGGGTCCATCGAGGCCTCCGGGACATTGGGGGTGGCGATGTGGTTGAGCCTTGCCGGACATTTGTTTGTTTAATTTGGTTTATATATTGAAATTTGATTTATTGTTTTTTTTCTAAGTTGTTAATTGTTTTTCTTTTTGGTAATTTATTTTTCTGTTTTTTTTTGCTGTGTTTGAAATATTGTTTGCTGTGGCTGATTCTTTTCAGCTGGTTTTGTAACTTTATGTCAAGTAATTCTGGTGTGTTGATTTAATTTGAGGTGGATGTTGATTGTTTATTTTGTTTAATTTGAACTTTTCCTTTGCTATAGCCTACTTAATTGTTTGGTTGTAACATCCAAATTTATTGATTTACTAAATATTTTTTTTCTTTTTGTGTGTGTTCCCAGGAGCTGCAGGTTTACTCGGGGCGAGAGTGTGTGGCTAGCCTCTTTTGCGGTGGTGGTGTTTCTCACGGATTGCAGTGCTTTGCCGTGTGCACGGGGTTGTGCGTGTGTACGAATAGGAATTGATCTTTGGCCTAGTCTACCCCGAAGTAAGACTGCAGCCCTGTGGGTTGTCTGTGTGTGTGCTCTAGCTTAAGGGCAAGCGCTGTTCTTTTTATTCGATTTGTTTGTCTTTAAATAAAATTTTGTAATTTTGTACGGAAGCCTGTGTCTCCCATTACTAGTGACTGCCTTGGGTGGGGAACCTGTGTGTTGCCTTGGGGAACAATTCCTTGGGTGAAATTCCCGAGGTGGCGTAGTCGGTATTTTGGTTGGGTTAATTATAGTCAGAGAAGGTCACTACACAAGTTTATTTTTTAAAGGGGTCATGAAACTCCAGACTACTTTTTCTGAGATTTTAGCAGAGGTGTTGCACATCACAGAAGACTATGTTAGCATCCGATCATTTTAACTGTTGGAGAAAACTAGTTTATTTTAAGCTTTTTTGCGCTAATTTCATCTTCAGGGTTTAAAATCAACATGTTGACATCACAATTTTGTACATCGATGATGCATCAGTGTCAATTTAATTATTCATGAGACTGCGTGTTCTTATCCAATGAGAAGAGCTTCGCTTAATTTTTCACAATGACAGACGCTTCAGACTGAGATTGCTCACATTAACTGAGAGAAACTTTCATGGATTGAAGGAGAGTGTTTGTTTTTGTTTTGTAATAAGAGTTCGGCACAAACGCGATTAGTGAGTGTAACCGTTTTTACAGCTCCATGACAAACCGTCAAAAGGCTTGTATAAATGCTGCAGAATAAGCCTTAAAATTGATCAGAGGTCCAACAGCACGTTCATGTATGTTTTCGATGCAGAGTGCAAATGGCTGTGCATTTATTTGTGTTTTTAACTTCATGGGAGCAAAATGAAACTGTCTGAACCCGAAGTTGTGTCTCCGCAGCGCACCACGGCCACTTTTTTAGCATTTTTTAAAACTGTGTTGAGAACTAACCAGTGCTGAAACGGGGGTTTCATGACCCTTTAAATGAATTGCGAGAAAAAAAGTGTTCATGCAAACAGCACTTGAGTCTGTGTTTTCAGTGTCTGAGAGCTGCTTCTTTATTGACTTTATTTACACATTTGGATAATTTCCAACATTTTTGTAGACATTTTACAGAATTTAAGCAGTATTCAGCCAAAATAAAGGCATGAGGGTTTGAATATTTGAAAGTGAAGAATTTAAGAATTTAATTACAACAGTAATATATTTCTTTATGTTTGCTTGCAAATCATGTGACAAGTAACTGAAATCAGAGAACTGTGAACATGCAAATGTGTTGTTAAATTATTGAAATATTACCTTAAAACTCACCTGATAACAGTACTAACATCAAATCAGTCTTCATGATGATATGCCAACAAATGATCACACAGACACACAAATATTCCAACTTATCTTTTCAGAGACAAGAAAGGTTGTGTTGGATCAGTAACATGTGTTGCTCCACTTAGGTAGGCTTACACAATATGCAACAGGTTTGTTGACATGCATATTTTACATTGCAAATGACATTCAAAAGAGTCAGCGGAGTCCAGAGTCCTTTCCCATGACACCAAGTCACACCTCTATCTAATGTCAGAATAGAGTGGTGGAAGCGAGTTACCATTTTAGCACTTCCGGTTCCATCGTCCCAGAGTCAATGGGTTTTTTGAATGGGATTTTGGTTAAATCCCTTAATTGTATTATTGTGATAAATATGGAATCCTATGAATTCATGTTCTAGTCATGGGTGTATTATGCAGTGTATTGGCGGATGGAAATTGTCCCGTTTATAAATGGAATATGTCTGTTTTTTAGTGATTGAACATTGGCTAATGAATGCTGACGTCTATATACAGTTTTTGTTGCTCGCTTTGGTACTAATTTCACAAGTAAGGTGTACTTTTTCAAAACTCTTAGTACTAATATCACAACAGATCATCAAAAGTGCACTTTTTTCAAACATTTCAGCATATTTTCAATGTTTTAGTACAATGCACACAATCACAAAGTATCCTTTTCACTACACAAAATAATTGTTTCATCTATATCAATGTTTCATTCACAGTAACTGCTTTTCATAATGCTCTTACTATCAAGCTTTTCATTTGCATGTCTTCTCATTAAGTTTCATACATTTGTCTATTATCTAATCTAACTCATCTTAATGGTTAACCAGTGAATCATTTGGTGCAGCTATATATATCTATAGATATAGATTCAATAGATATAGTTTCTAAAGAACTTGTTTGCTATTTAGGGGCAATCAAATGTAATTATTATTATATTTTATTTTGCACTAAAAGTGATTTATCTTCGATGTTAACCACTATTTTGTGCATGTGTGTGTGTGGTTCAGGTAAACCCTATGTTATGGGAACAAAATGTTCCTCAAAGATGGCAATATCTGAAATCAATTTCCTTGTGGGAGACTTTTTTTCTATAAAAAAAAAACAAAAATAAAAAAATATTTTTGTAAGGGTAGGTTTAGGAGTAGGGTTGGTAGGGAAACATCAGAGCTTGTTATTCAGGGTTCCCACACCTCGGTTAACTTCAAATTCAAGGACTTTCCAGGTCCAATACCCTCAAATTCAGGGACTTAATGTTAGGACACAGTGAGAGCAAAGGTTACATCGCGTCACCTTGTAAGATACATTGTTACAGCTTTCATGTCAAACACAACTATGCAAAAAAGCTTCTTTTTTTGCATTTATTTTTGGCCATATGACAGAAATCTGATATTCTATTTGTCGTATTTCTGTTTTGCATAAAACTGAACAATACATTGTACATACTGTGACGGATCGGTGGCCCTCCCCCTCATTATCATCACCACCCCGTCCCTTATTCGCCGCCCTTCACCAGGCTCCCGACTGGAGTGGGTGGATGAGAGGAGGGGCGTGGGATCAACGTGGGCTGGCGGCGTGTGATGAGGCACAGCTGGACTGAATGAAGCCTCATCACCGCCGCCATTAAATGCCGAGCGCGCCTCTCCTCGGGAGACCGGTCTCTTCCCCCGTGCATGCACACTGGTGTCCTCGTGGGTCCAGGAAGGGTGCGTTGAGGGACATCGCGCCGCCGAGGATGTGAGCCGCGGAACCTCGAGAGTCGTCGTGCAAGCCGCACCCGTGTTACGGCCGTCGGGCCAGGATGCCGGGCCGTCCCATCCCGCTAAAAGTCCATAAGTGGTACAGGAAGAGCCGTCGCTCCAGAGAAGCCGCCGCCCCTCGTGCCCCGGGCCGCGGGAGCGTGTGCGGCCACCGGACTCCGCCCCTTGCCTCGACCCTTCCCCTTTGGAACACTGCCCTCCTTCACGAGCCCCGCAGCACAACGAGGACACCAGATCCCCCCCCTTCTTTGGACACTTCTTTCCCCTGGACACTTTTATTTTATTATTTTTGTTCAATAAAACCTCTCCGAGGCCTGACGCCACACCCACTGTGTCTGTCGTTGGCTCCTCCCGTCACAATACTATACTGCATTCTAAAATGACCCAATATTAACTTTTGCATGGATTTTATTGAAAAGAGCTTAGGCTATGAATATATGAATATGCTTAAGTTTTTCTTGCCTCATGGCTTTTCATTATTTTAACAAGCAAAGCAATACAACATTACATCCTTTGGATCTCTGGTAAGCCATTCTTTGTAATCTTCTTTGGTGAGCCAAATATCTTGGAACTTGCATTTTCCAGGCATCACGTTTCAGCCTATTTTTGCAATGTTTCACGGTGTGTCTGTACCATCTTAGTAGTTTCGTGTGCGTGTGAACGTCATGGCAATGAACAACACAAAGTACCTCACGTGGGAAACACTTAACGTAACGCATAAATGTGCATAACTAACGTAAATCAAGCGAGCTAGTATGCATATGCCACAAAATGTTGGTGAAATAACACATTAGCGGACCGGAGGGAATAATATGGAATTTTCAAGGACCTGCATCTATGTTTGTTTATTTTCAAGAACTTTCCAGGGCCTTGAAAATTTTTAATCAGATTCACAAACTTTCAAGGATTTCAAGGACCCGTGGGAACCCTGGTTATTATACACGGCCATTCAATTTTGGCACGACTCTATGAACTGAGGGAAGAGGTAAAAACTTTGCAGAGTTAATTGCAGACATGAAGTGGTGTTTGAAATTTGCATTTCTTGCTGATGTTTTTAAGCATCTTAATGAGCTGAATGCAAAAATGCAAGGCAAAGCTGACAATATTCTCACTTCTTTCAGCAAATTGTGAGGCTTCAGGTCCAAGCTCGCCTTCAGGTGTTCTTTTGTTGAACAGGGCACACTTGATATGTTTCCCTTGTGCAACGCACACTCAAACAGCAAACTTAAATTCCTAGAGGAGAGATTCAGCTTTTATTTTCCAGCCGAGTCTAATGCTGAGTTTGACTGGGTCCTTGATCCTTGAAGTTCATCGGGACTAAAAAGTTCAAAAGGCATGCCACTGCAAATGCAAGAACAACTCAAGGAACTAAGGGAAGATCGCAGTTTAAAAATGAAATTTCAAGACATGGTTTTTGGATAACTGGAGAAAGATTATTCAGGTTTGTAAACATTGCAGTACTGATGCCATTTTCCACAACCTATTTGTGCATTACCCCGAGTGAATAGAGCCCTTATTTTATTACTTGTTCATTATTTGTATTTCTATCAACCAGTATATAGAAGGCTCATTGCTTATTACATTGTAAAAAATAGTCTGTTTTACTTAAAAAAGGAGGCAACTATTTGCATCAGCCTTTTTTTTTAAAGGCTATTTTAAACTCATTTTATTTTAGTTTGTCCTATTAGACTTTACATGTTTTCAACTTGCACTTTTAAGTAATGCCAACTTAATTTGACCAATTTACAATCTATAGTTTTAAGTTTGCCAAACCTTGTTTTCTGAGTAATATTTACTCTTTTATCCTTAAAATCTACACATTAAAGTACTTTTTTGTTTGTTTTTTAATTTATTCAACACACATTTTAATATTTCTGAATAATATTTATTAATTTAATCAACACCTGCCAGCCAATCAGAATCCAGTATTCAGACAGACCATGGCATAAATATATATATATATATATATATATTAGCACATTAAATTACATATCGTATATAATAATAATAATACATTCTATTGTCCTGTAAAAATAAAAAGCAGCATTTAATAATCATGATAATAATTAGTAATATGTAATACAATCAAAGTATTAATAGAAATGTTATTGTTAAAGTGCCTGCCAAAAGTTTGGAAACATTACAATTATTAATGATTTTGAAACAAATACATTATTCTCATCAAGGCAGCATTTATTTGATTAAAAAGTAAAAACAGTAATATTATGAAACATTTTTTTTAAAAGTTTTCTATTTTAATATATTTTAAAATGTAATTTATTCATGTGATGCAAAGCAGAATTGTCTGCATCATTATTTCAGTCTTCAGTGTCACATGATCTTTTCACCCCTTCTCAAGCGCCCCCCATTTTGGCATGAGCACTAAATGGCATACCCAAAGTTAAAGTTTGCTGCTTGTGAGTCTTTTTGATTAGATACATAATCAACATATGTTCACAAAGCTGACACTTGAAAGTTTACTGTTCAAGACTCAGAATTACTCAAGACTGTGAATATGAAGATATATATAAGCTCAAACATAAAAACAACAATATTAAGAATATATTTTTAAATATATATAAAAAATGATGTGAATGTGGTAAATGGTTTTGGAAACACAATGAAGCTGAAGCCACAAGTGTGCTCATGATTCATTTTAAATTTGAAGATGTTATCTTTAAATCTGTGAACTTTATGAAGCATTTTCTAAGATCATATCATTTGTGTTTTTTAGAGAAGGCTAATAAAAAGCTAATGAAATCATTTTATTTCCCCATGTAAGCTCTTTTAGGCTATTAATAATAATATAACAGGCTATTATTAACAATTAAGCTTTAGATTTACTGTGTACTGTACTTTTACATCTGACCTTGTATTGCATACAATTTATACTGTACTGTAATTGCAATATTTATCCACTCATGATTTACTTAACCTTAAGCCATTCCAGATGTGACTTTCTTTCTTCATTAATCACTTACCCCCGTGTCGTTCCAAACCCGTAAAAGCTTAATTCATCTTCGGAACACAATTTAAGATATTTTAGATGAAAACCAGGAGGCTTGTGACCGTTCCATTGACTGCATAGTAAATTGCACTGTCAAGGTCCATAAAAGTATGAAAAACGTAGTCAGCAGTCCATCTGCCATCAGACGTGCAATCAGAATTTTATGATGCGACAAGAACACTTTTTGTGCGCAAAAAACCCGAAATATCGACTTTATTCAACTTTTTCTGCTCCTCCTGCAAGCGCGTTCATGAGTTCACTAGCAGAGTTCATGTCCAGCGTCATTGAGGCGTGCTTGCGTCGTGCTCTGCTAGTGAACTCATGAACGCGCTTGTGTCAGTACTAAGGGTGTGTGATATTGACAAAAAAATAATATCTAAATATTTTCTGCGATTTTATCGATAAAGATAATTAGACGAGAGTTTGCCGAGTGTGTTATTGTGCTGATATCTTACGGACTGCCGTGGACAGCTGACTCCTAAAGTTTTTGACTATCACAGCAATGATAGAAATTAATCTTTTCCAATAAGTTTAAATTGATTTAAACCTTTTATGGGCATTTTTACCTTTATGAAGCCGTTTTTTCTGAAAGTGTGCATCAACTTTTGAGGCAAATTCTTACATTTAATCAATCAATTATAGTAATAATACATTTAGGCTGTAACCAATCTCCCCTTAACTTTTCTCTATTGGGTGGACATTTCGGCCACCTGAGCAAAAACATTATACATACCTGTACAGAGCGCACACAAAAGAGTGTAACTTTTAAGTTTAATGTGCTATTTATATTTGATTTGACCCTTGACTAAATGATGTACATTTTAGGTTACCTGAGAAAACTTTTTATTTTTTATTTATTTATTTATTTTTTTACAGTATAATTCACTGCCATTCAAAAGTTTGGGATCAGTAAAGTATAAGTATATTAAAGAAGTTTATCTATTTGATAAAAAAATACTTAAAGGAACATTCCACTTTTTTTGGAAATAGGCTCATTCTCCAACTCCCCCAGAGTTAATAAGTTGAGTTTTACCGTTTTTGAATCCATTCAGCCGATCTCCGGATCTGGCGATAGCACTTTTAGCATAGCTTAGCATAGATCATTGAATCCTATTAGACCAGTAGCATCGCGTTCAAAAACGATCAAAGAGTTTAGATCGTTTTCCTATTTAAAACTTGACTCTTCTGTAGTTATATCGTGTACTAAGATCGCCGGAAAATGAAAAGTTGCGATTTTCTATCTATTTGCTATCGCCAGACCCGAAGATCGGCTGAATGGATTCAAAAACGGTAAAACTCAACTTATTAACTCTGAGGGAGTTGGAGAATGAGCCTATTTCCAAAAAAAGTGGAGTGTTCCTTTAATATTATTTCAATTTAAAATATAATTATTCCTATGAAGCAAAGCTATTTGTAGCATCATTACTCCTGTTTTCAGTGTCACATGATCCTTCAGAAATCATTCTAATATGCTGATTTATAATCAATGTGGGAAACAGTTGTGCTGCTTAATATTTTTTGGGACGTGATTTTTCAGGACTCTTTGATAAATAAAAAATTCAAAAGAACAGTGTTTATTCAAAATAGAAATTTTGTGTTACAATTGTAATGGTGGCGGCACCCAGGTAAATAGTTTTAGTGAGAAAATTTCAAGTAACTCAAAATGTTCGGGCGCCAGACAGGAATGAGCCCGTCAGAAAGTAATTAAACCCAGACAGCCTTGAAAATCCACCTGTTACATACAATAATCACAACTGCAAGGAATAATAATAATAACTAGATAGTAAAGTTTGTAGACAAACTTTAAAGTTTTAAAAGCTTTAAATTTGAAGGTTTTCAGTATTAACTAGTTTGATGTTTAAAGTAGTCTTCAAGTTTAAAGTTTTGAAGACAATGCCATTTATCAGAAAAATAAAACAAAAAACACTTATCATCTTATATTGTGCTGATGGTGAGTATTAACGTGTTGAAAACCCGGTTATTTGACTGTTTATTTAAATATTTGAAACGTACTGTTGAGTTAAAGCATTTCTGATTGTCTTAATTAAGTGGTTAAAATTAAGTTACGTTCACAAGATAATTCAAAATGAACATGATTTGATCTCGTTGGTTGAAGATTAATTTTGCTCATGGGTTCCATTTACGTAGATTAAGTTGAGATAATATAATTCAGATGTGTCGAAATGTATGGCATAACTAAATTAAGCTACATCAAAGATTTTTTTGAGGATAGATAGATAGAAATTTGCCAGATAAACAGAAATTAGCTAATCTATGCTTAATAGATGACACGGTGCCTACTTGAAGCATACCTGCATTGAATATATTGAATGTTTTTGTAGTGAGTTATGAAAAACACACACACACACACACACACACACACACACACACACACACACACACTCTCTCTCTGTGAATTAAACAAAAGATTTTTATGAATTGTATACATTATTTATAAAAATGTCAATAAATGAATAACCAAACTACGCAGTGAATAAACAAACTTCATAGCTTTATGAAAAAAGCTATTAAAACATAATACATATAATAAAAACAGTTTTAACAGTTGCTTCATGACAATGCAGTTAACACATGAAAAGGATTTGAGAAAAGGAAAACTGAGATAGGGCTGTTTTACAATTAACTGCATTTAATTGTTTAACTGTTTAGCCTGTTTACATGTGTGTACTTTGTATATATTTTTTTTATATTTATAAACATGTATACATGCATGTAAATCTTTCTTAAATATACATGTAGTTTATATATATATAATTTCTATTTTACATAAGCATGTATTTATATATATATATATATTTTTTTTTTTTTTTTTTATTATTATTATATTTTAAATATAAATACATTTGTAAATGCATGCATGTGTAGATGTTATGCAAGTACAAGCTTATTGGATGCGATAAATCTTTAAACTGCCCTAAATTGAGAAACATCCAACTTCAGCTGAGAACTTCAGCAATACTGTTACAAAGTATGAAATTATAAAAAGGACAGAAATGATTGGCCAGAGGCTGACTACTTCTTTTGATGGCTCCTACTTGATCTCATTACTGTCACACCAAACTAAAATTAGCCTACATTTCATTATTAGATGTCAAGTGTCTGAATTCCACAATGGTGCGACCTTTGTGGGTGAGTTCCAGATTCATTGGCAACTGAGAGATGAGCTCTTCAGTAGGTCCTTGGAAAAGCTCAGACGATCTGGTGAATTCTTTGAAGTAATATATGAGGAAGAGCAGCTCCCCGTTGACTTCTGACAATCCAGTGATAACAATCTCCTCCATGGTGGGTGCTTGTTCAGTAACCTAGAACAGAATAAATACAAATAAATATTAGGCTACTGTAGCAACAATTGAAGTAAAGAGAGTCCATTTCACAGTCATAATTTGATTGTCATTTTTGACACATGAACTTCCCGTGCAATGAAGAATGTAGCTCTACTGAGTAAGCTAAACGATGCAATACATTTTCATGTTTAGAGGGCTAAAAAAATTATCTGGGTGTTGTTTTATAAAAGTAAATAGATTATGTTGAAATAAATAAAACGAATCAGTTTAGGGGATGTACAGAGTTATTTCAAGTCAGTCTAAACTAAATCCAGGGTAAGGTAAAAGAGCTCGAATTATTTCTGCTGGAACTCTGAATAAGAATAGAGTTGAGTCAACCGCTTCTCTTGCGCATGCTCGTAAGACAGGAGTTAAAGTGTTTCTGTTTCGAGTTACCAGCAGATGGCAGTATATTATAACTAGTTACCTAGCTGGGCACTACTTTCAGGCGCTGCGTAATATCACTACGCCTGCCGCGGCCATGTTACGGCAGCAAAGTTCCTTGATTATTACGCCGGAATGAGAGTATAGTTCCTAATCATATCAGCCTAGAAAATCGCAGCTTTTCATTTCCCGCCGATCTTAATACATGATATAACTACACAGGAGTCAAGTTTTAAATAGGACAAATATCGAAACTCTTTGATCGTTTTTGAACACAATGCTACTGGTCTAATTGGATTCAATGATCTATGCTAAGCTATGCTAAAAGTGCTATCGCCAGACCCGGAGATCAGCTGAATGGATTCAAAAACGGTAAAACTCAACTTATTAACTCTGTGGGAGTTGGAGAATGAGCCTATTTCCAAAAAAAGTGGAGTGTTCCTTTAACATGGTGAAATCAGTAAGTAAAAAACACTTTTATCATCTTATATTGTGCTGATGGTGAGTATTAACGTGTTGAAAATCGTTTATTTGACTGTTTATTTAAATATTTGAAACGTACTATTAGTTATTGTATAATGTATTTTTGAGTTAAAGCATTTCTGATCGTCTTAATTAAGTGGTTAAAACTAATTGCCTCGAGTAAATTGTGTACAAGTTAAATTAACAAAATAATTCAAATGAACATGATTTGATCTCGTTGGTTGAAGATGAATTTTGCTCATGGGTTTCATTTACCTAGATTAAGTTGAGATAATATAATTCAGATGTGTGGAAATTAAGTTACGTCAACGATTTATTTTTGATTGTTCCTAGTTAGTTATTTCACTGCTGTGTTATTGTTTGTTGCCGTTGAAACTTAACATGATGAGTGAGTTAAATGGGTCGCAGTGTGTAACTTTAAAGTGAAGCGGTTGCAATAAGCATGTGTTTTATAGTAAAGCAGACAAGTTAATTTTGGTGGTGGTATCACATCTGTATTCGTGGTGAAACTGCTGAAATTGTTTATCTAAGATGTATTTATATCTGGTAATCCAAAATGCATATACCAGACAATAAATGCACAAGGAGAAGACATTTTCAATTCAGTTTTCACTTGTATTTTTCACGAGAAGGGGGGGAAAAAACACAACAATAATAATAAAAAACAAACAAAGGATCAGTTCACATGAATGCGTTTCCACACTGCACATTCTTCACTCAAAAAACAAAAAAAAACTATAAATCATCGTTAGTACTGTGGCATCCGAGAGCATCCAGTCTAAATCTGTATTCACATCAGCAGTTGCGATAGTCCAGTTCTCAGAGTATTTACAATTCAAAACAGATAAAAAGAAAAAAGGGAAAAATACAAACAAGATTAATTCTAGTCACCCACTTCCTTAGACAACTTAATAGAATAAGATGAAAAGAAAATACTGGCATAAAGGGGAGTTGTACGTTAAGGTATGCTTGGGCGAATGTGGTGTGGGTGAACTGTGTGTGTCGGAAAGCCATGAGCCATCTGACCGGCCGCTCGTTAACTTGTGGAAACAGTTTTCCAAACAGTGAATGGAGGTGGATTTTCTCCAAGGAAAAGCATGCTTGTCCTGCAGTTCGGATAACGATCTCTTGGAAACCCTCCAGCGAACACTCCAGCCTTACACCGTGCGTGAGTGTGCGCTCAGCTGAAACCGGTGCGACTTCCACCCTAGACACTCGCGACTTCTTCCTTTGAGTGGAAATATGGTGTCTAAAACTTAAGTCTCTTGATATTAACTTATTGATTATTGAACTGTTGTATAAAATCAATATCACCTTTGTAACCATGCTGATTTTTTAAGAAAAAACGTCACTTTTTGTGTGATATTGATTAACTATATGAATGGATATAAATACATTTACATTTACATTACATACATATATATATAAATATACACACACACACACACACACACACATACAAGTGCAGCTCAATAAATTAAAATGTCGTGGAAAAGTTCATTTATTTCAGTAATTCAACTCAAATTGTGAAACTCGTGTATTAAATAAATTCAATGCACACAGACTGAAGTAGTTTGAGTCTTTGGTTCTTTTAATTGTGATGATTTTGGCTCACATTTAACAAAAACCCACCAATTCACTATCTCAACAAAGTAGAATACTTCATAAGACCAATAAAAAAACATTTTTAGTGAATTGTTGGCCTTCTGGAAAGTATGTTCATTTACTGTATATGTACTCAATACTTGGTAGGGGCTCCTTTTGCTTTAATTACTGCCTCAGTTCGGCGTGGCATGGAGGTGATCAGTTTGTGGCACTGCTGAGGTGGGATGGAAGCTCAGGTTTCTTTGACAGTGGCCTTCAGCTCATCTGCATTTTTTGGTCTCTTGTTTCTCATTTTCCTCTTGACAGTTTGCTGGCCAGTCAAGCACACCAAAACCATGGTCATTTAACCAACTTTTGGTGCTTTTGGCAGTGTGGGCAGGTGCCAAATCCTACTGGAAAATGAAATGAGCATCTTCAAAAAGTTGGTCAGCAGAAGGAAGCATGAAGTGCTCCAAAATTTCTTGGTAAACAGGTGCAGTGACTTTGGTTTTCAAAAAACACAATGGACCAACACCAGCAGATGACATTGCACCCCAAATCATCACAGACTGTGGAAACTTAACACTGAACTTCAAGCAACTTGGGCTATGAGCTTCTCCACCCTTCCTCCAGACTCTAGGACCTTGGTTTCCAAATGAAATACAAAACTTGCTCTCATCTGAAAAGAGGACTTTGGACCACTGGGCAACAGTCCAGTTCTTCTTCTCCTTAGCCCAGGTAAGACGCCTCTGACGTTGTCTGTGGTTCAGGAGTGGCTTAACAAGAGGAATACAACTGTAGCCAAATTCCTCGACATGTCTGTGTGTGGTGGCTCTTGATGCCTTGACCCCAGCCTCAGTCCATTCCTTGTGAAGTTCACCCAAATTCTTGAATCGATTTTGCTTGACAGTCCTCAAAAGTTCTCTCGGTTGGTTGTGCATCTTTTTCTTCCACACTTTTTCCTTCCACTCAACTTTCTGTTAACATGCTTGGATACAGCACTCTGTGAACAGCCAGCTTCTTTGACAATGAATGTTTGTGGCTTACCCTCCTTGTGAAGGGTGTCAATGATTGTCTTCTGGACAACTGTCAGATCAGCAGTCTTCCCCATGATTGTGTAGCCTAGTAAACCAAACTGAGAGACTATTTTGAAGGCTCAGGAAACCTTTGCAGGTGTTTTGAGTTGATTAGCTGATTGGCATGTCACCATATTCTGATTTGTTGAGATAGTGATTTGGTGGGTTTTTGTTAAATGTGAGTCAAAATCATCACAATTAAAAGAACCAAAGACTTAAACTACTTCAGTCTGTGTGCATTGAATTTATTTAATACACAAGTTTCACAATTTGAGTTGAATTACTGAAATAAATTAACTTTTTCACGACATTGTAATTTATTGAGATGCACCTGTGTGTGTGTGTGTGTGTGTGTATATATATATATATATATATATACACATACATACATATTCTGCCCCCTTATCTTGAATTATTTGATCATTCTTAATGCATATTAATAGACTGAATATAATATTAACGCACTCTAAATGCGCATGCGCACTAAGTTAGTCGAACCAGACTTCACCACATAGTTGCATATGCTTGCACTCTCTTGGTGTGTTTTGTTTGGTTTTTGCAATATACTAGATAATGTCACGATGTCACACGAGTTCAGTATTTGCGCCAAACCTGCGCAGATGAATTTGCTAGTGATTTGACGGCGTTACCTGCCACAGTTAATTTTTACCCGCATTTGGTGGGTTGGCGGGTGTTGATTTCAAACCCTAATTCTGGTGAAAAAGTCATATCTTGGATTGGCTTAAAGGTAAGTAAATCAAGAAATAATTTCATTTTTGAGTGGAATACCCCTTTAAGTTCTTAAGTTTGTCCTTCTTTGCATGTTCACTTTGTAAACACTGGGTCAGTACTTCTGCAGTGATGTAGGACGATTTAGGATGATTTTGAAGTTGGAGAAGAAAATGAGATGGGAGTTTTTCGACATACCCTGTCTTGAATCGGAAAACACAGAGTCCACGCAGAGCTAGACAAGACGAGCAGTTGAGGTTTTTTTTTTTCTTTTTTTAAAGAAAATGACCGATCGTTTCATTAGATAAGACTCTTCTTCCTCGGATGAGATCATTTAGAGCCCTTTGAAGCTGCACTGAAACTGCATTTTGGAAGTTCAAACTCAGGGGCACCGTAAAAGTCCATTATATGGAAAGAAATGCTGAAATGATTTCTTTACAACTGAAGAAAGAAAGACATGAACATCTTGGATGACAAAGAGGTGAGTACATTATCTGTAAATTTTTGTTCTGAAAGTGAACTAATCTTTTAAGTAAAGTGGTCTTATTTTAAAATCACAATAGTTAATTAAAGGGATGGCTCACCCAAAAATGAAAATTCTGTCATTAATTACTCCCCTCTCATGTCGTTCCAAACCCGTAAGACCTTCGTTCATCTTCAGAACACAAAATAATCCCTTTAACATAATTTGTGTTTTTAAACAAATAATGAACTTGGAGAAAACAGAAAAAAAGAAGTGAAAGGTAAACTGTGACATTTGCACACACACACACACACACACACACACACACACACACACACACACACACACACAAACACACAACAGACAAGACCTACATGAGTAAAACATATGTACTGTACATTATTTTAACTTGTATTCCTTTATCAGGTTCCACTTTCTATTAGAATGAGCTCTGTGTCGTATGCAAAGCTAGGTATCTCAAATTCAGTAGGCCAAGCATGGCAATACGGGCAAGAAGATGATGTACTCAACAGGTGAGGATAAGATGACAGTGTCTTGGGATCCTGCAGAGCTGGTGTCTTCCTTTGGTGCAGCTGGAGTTGAAGAATCATCGCTTTGCTGGTAAATAGTACTGACACACTGCTGAAGAGTTAACGTCACTACAGGCTGTGGTTCTTCGAAGACAACTTTGATTGTGTCCTTGTCTTTGATTTTGAGAACCAGGTTTTTTTCCCCATTGATGACAAAAAATGAAATCAAAGTTCATAAAATGAATGCTGAAATCTCTGTCAAGTCTGAATGTGTCTTGTAAACTGTAACTTCAGTTCAGGTACAGATTGAGGGACTCCATTAGGCAAGACAATCTTGTGGATTTCACTCTTTATTATTACCCGCAGCCTGGCAGACATCACAGATCCTGTAACAAGAACAATACAACCATTAGTTACTGCTACAAGCATATACTAAAGTCAAACGTGTTATTGGGACTACATGTATCCTGGTCTACTGCAGTGGATCTCAGTTTCCCAAAGTGTTGTCAAAAGTACTGACCGCTATACCAATAGGTACTGAAATTAAAAATGTCCATTTGTAACATTTGAGCGGATTCTTAAGTTAAGTTAAGTCGTGACGTATTGTCAAGTATGGTGACCCATACTCGAAATGGTGCTCTACATTTAACCCCATCCAAGTGCACACACACAGCAGTGAGTAGTGAACAAGTGCACACACACACACACAGGCAGCCTTGCTCCAGCGCCCGGGGAGCAATTAGGGGTTCGGTGCCTTGCTCAAGGGCACCTTAGTCATGGTATCGAAGGTGGAGAGAGTGCTGTTCATTCACAATCCCCACCTTCAATTTCTGCCGGCGCGAGAATCGAACCAGCAACCTTCAGATTACAAGCCCCACTCCCTAACCATTAGGCCACGACTACCCCTAAACACCCCTGATTGGCCATTGTGTTCACGCGCTCAACAGATATGATTGTGATTGGCTACAATGACCATCGCATAACCAGGCCTTGGACTTTATAATCCTAACCTAGCTTGCGCCTTCCTCTCTGATCCTTGTTCTTTACGATATCCAACTGACACATGAACTGGAAGGAGATAAATACAGGAAGGAAACAAGGAGAAAAAAAAGGTAAATCAAGTAAAACTGTCAATTCTGTAAAGAGATATTATACAGAACCATAGAACATTATAAGTAACAAATATGATCTTCAGTCATGAAACATATCCCAGATAGCACACATACGTCTGCAAGATGTCTGTTAAAGATCACTTGATCTGGAAAGCATCTACTGTGTACAAACATCTGACAGAAGTCTGTAAGATGTTAGTTTTACATACATTCTAAATCAAACATCTTAAAGACATCTGATAGACGTCTATTTTACATCTAAAAGGAAACGTCATATAGACGTATTGCAGATGAGCAAACTCTAAAAAATACATTTTCCAAATGTACATACAGACGTCAAATTGACATCTCTGTGATGTTCGTTTGCTTTATAATATAAGAACATTATTCAAATTCATGTAAGCATGCAGTATTACAATTTGATTTCTTTGGAATAAGTCATAAACACAACTACATAAGTATATATAGATATACACAAGCTCTTTGTTTCTTTCAAACTAATTTTATCACACACAGTGGTCTTGTGTCTTCTATAATGCACTTTTTCTTCAAGAATGCTTGGGGGTAGACTTGTCTGACTCTTTTTAAGAAGGACTATATGATTATTTTGTTTTTTTTGGATTGGCCTTTATTATTTGAGTTTCATTATAAATTAAAAAATGTATGGGAGATGTAATTAATACATCAGGTATTATTCAGATGCAAATTTTTAATTTATGAAGGTTTTCATCACTTATTTCATTACCAGTAGGTCAGCTGGACAGGATTAAAAAAAAACACCTTTTTCACCCTGACAAAAACAGCTCTTGTCAGAGCAAGCCGTATTATGTCATTCTCCTTTAAATGTTAATGAGCTCTGCTGACTCCGCCCCTCTCTTTTGAGCCGCTCTCTGAGGGACTGTTTACTTTAGCTGCTTTCATCGTGAAACTTGCTAATTAGCACATTATTAGAAAAGGCCATTTGCTAAGATTCATTTAAAAAACCTTGTACTCACTTTTTCTGGAAGTGAAGCTGGATCACGAATGATTCACGCGAACATAGACACATTTAGGTAGATCGAGGGCGCATTCCCTTCAGAACAAACCTAATCCTCTTCAGCGGCTCAGATGATGGGAGTAAATTTGGGAAATGAAATTAACAGTTTACTTCATCCTGATACCTTTGCTTGCTATTGAAATACGTTTCCCAGACTCCGTCTCTGTAGCATCTCTCTAGCTAGCTACTGAAGAACTTATGCTAATGTTATAACCTCCAGTAGTCCACATTAACACCCATTTCTGATTATGACATATATTAGCCCTTGTCATTAGACTTATTAAGTCCCTAAATGCATAATTCCCCCATTTGAAGACTGTCCCAGATTAGCCAAGGCATGCTGTCCCACATTTGCAATCATATTTGATAATGTGGCACAACAAAAAATGTTTAAAAAAAAACAAAAAAAAAACCTAAAACATATTTTCAACACTTTAATACATATTTTGTTGCTTGAATAGATCACAAACATGATTTGACAACAATTAGGAACGTTGTCTTATGACAGATTTATGCCCTTAACATGAATCTAATCAGAATCCTATGTTTTTGTTGACCTTGTCATGCAATTCCCAGGGGAGCTTCTTGATTGACAAGTGCCCCGCCCATTGCTATGGAATCACCCCAATGAAGTCATGTGATTTCAGTCACATGACATCCATTCCAAAATTATAGTAAAACTCCTGTTGACTAAGTTTTGTTAGAACAGGAAATAAATACACTGGATCTTAGGTGTCCCAGATTACCTGAATTCACCCTACATCAGAACAAAAAATCTAATTTTTCAAATGCAATTTTAATATGACGGGCAATTCATTGTATTTAAATTTATTACGGCACGATGATGTTTTCATGCTCTATATAAAACAATAAAAGTAATATGAGTGTACACTGTAACATGATGAATGCTACGAGTCTAAGTATGTTTAGTACATGTTTAGCCTACTCTGTTCAGAAATAGATTTTAATAACGTACTAAACAATAATAATTCGTTTCTCAGATATGAGATTGTTTTATGATAGTACAAAGCATGTGTGAGTCTATGGCTACAAAACATATATATATATATACACAGATATTCCTGATATTAACACGCTCACCAGCACTAGATGAATCCTGATGTCTCTTCAAACTGTTTTCCTCTGAGAGCGCTGAACCAACATCAGATGTTCAACTACACTGATTTTCTACTGATTATGTTTTTTTCTCCTTGAATCCATGGAAAGAAGTAGAAACACTTAAATAAAACATGTAAATATCAGGTATGATTTACTTGTTTCACTTGTTAGACAGAATCTGCTGCAGGAATGACTCAAAGTCTGTTCACATCTCTGTGGTTAGATCAGTGTGCACAATATTGTGTCTTTAACCTTCATTATGTATGTTTTGATTATACTGTGTTGTAAATAAAACACAATTTAAAAAAAACTTTTTTTTCAATCTCCTCACATTCTCTCTTACCTGCCTCACAGTCACACTGATGGGCCATTAGAGGAGGGCCCTTTGTCTCTCAGGTGAGACTCACTTAATATTCATGGCCATTACCACTCCCTCGCATACAGACCCTAGATCACAAAACATGTTGGTAACACTTTATTTTGATGGTCCCTTTTGAACATTGTTTTGACAATAAGTAACTTTGCACTTATGTGTCAACAAACTCTCAGTAGAGTATTAGTAGGCTGTCTGATTAATATCTGCTAACTCTTTATAGCAGGGGTCTCAAACTCAATTTACCTGGGGGCCGCTGGAAGTAAAGTCTGGGTGAGGCTGGGCCGCATTAAGTATGCTTTTTTTTGGGGGGGGGGACATAAAAATAAAGGGGCATTGTATGATTATTCCTTGAAGATAAGGTTTTAATAGTTTTACTAGTAGTAGCCTATTACGTTCTGCCCAATATCTTCAAGTAAAACCGAACTTTTATTTTGACGGGTTGCCGTGAATACCTTTACATTCCTGTGTATATGATATGAGGATAGTTTTTCTCAAATGAAACGCTCGAATGCTCATGAAGTGACTCTCAGAGCAGTTCGGATATGTTGTTCATGTATTTATGTCCTGTATTTATGGCAGACGTTAATATCACAGCAAGCGTGGCGCGCTTCTGTATGAGTAAACAAACCCGCGCGTTTGCGCCATACATTAACACAGAGATACGCAGAAGTCATATTTAAATAGACGCTTTGCGGCTTAATATTTACAAATAGGAGTGGGAGTGTGCTCACTTCTGTGTGCACTTACGTGTGTGTGTGTGTGTGTGTGTGTGTGTGTGTGTGTGTGTGTGTTTGCGAACCGGGGCGGAACTCCGCCGTGTGCGCGATACAGAGAGCGCGACCATGTAACATAGAGACAGAAATGACACGCCGTCGTGTAAATAAGATAAATAACATTACAAGACTAGTTAGTTTGTTTAATAAATAATGGTAGGGGAAACACTGTAAGTGATAAAAAAAATAAATAAATAAAAGCGCGGCAAGACTCAGCAAAAAGGTGCGTTTGAGAACAACGTGCGGGCCGCACTAACACTAAACTTTGATGTCAAGTAGGGGGGCCACAAAATATCATCCCGCGGGCCTCAATTGGCCCCCGGGCCGCGAGTTTGAGACCCCTGCTTTATAGTGATAGTCTCCCAACAGATAATCTACTGACTATAAGTAACTTTCCAAGAACGTGTCAACTTAATCTAACCCTAACCCTACCAGTCAACTAATACTCTACTAACACTCTAATGAGAGTTAGTGTATATGTAGGTGCCACGTTACTTATAGTCAACAGAATGTGTTTAAGGGACCATCAAAATAAAGTGAAACCAACATGTCTTGAATATTTTAAATCAATATATTTTTTTCTGTGAATGAGTAAGCATAATGATTTTCACATAATTTTGAAGTAAATATTCTAGCCTACAAGACTGATTACTCAAAAGTCTTATTCACTATTTAGTGTGGGTTTTAAGGCTTTATTTCAGCTACATTTTTTCCCCAAAACTTACTAACCACGCATAATATTTTTTTTTCTAAAAAATGCAAACATGTACATCCATCTTGGTCACATATTATTGTAGCACAGTTTGTGCTGAATACAAAAAAAAATACATGTTGGTCAATAGTATGTTTTAAGTAGCTGAAATAAGCACAGATATCAGGGCATGTCAAAACATCTCAAGGGCCCCAAAATGACCTTGGACCCCAGAGGGTTAAACTACCAATGAGAAATTTTAACCAAACTATGTTACAGACTTTTCATTAAGACCCTAAAGAATAATATCAACTTGTGGAAAATGGGCATTATATGACCCCTTTAATGTCAAATGTCTCTTATTCGTTAATATGTAAAATTACAACTACCATATACCATATGAATAGTTCATTTGCAAAAACCGATAAAAGCCGTACATTCTCCTCCACATATAGCGCGATCTGAACCCTAAACACATTTTGTCAAAAAAGCCGGTATTGTCCACTTTCAAGGCATCGCAAGTTCACGGTTTACTGCAGAAGCCGACAAGCGCCCTTGTTGTTTCTGAACAGATGCCGATAAATCAATTTTAGTGAATCAGTGCGCTGTAGGCTACTTTCACTTTGAAAAGACATGCTAGCTGAGAGGAGTTTCATCAAAGCTGACTAAAAGTGATCGAGGATGGATAATTAATCGAACTTGATGAACCTGTGATATCTTCTTCAGGGCGTAAAAGGAAAATAAAAGCTGAAACGTCTTCATGGATCCTTGCGAAAGCAGTGCGTTACAATGGTGAGGGAAAAGCTCCGTGTATTGTGTGTAATCACACCCATAATCTATGATCACAACAACAACAACAACAACAACAACAACGTTTGTCAGGCATCTACATTGTCATCTGAGGAGATTACAAAGATTAAACGAGTGTTTTTTTTTTAACTCTAAACATGAAATGTGGAGTTATCTTCTTTTGCTATAAAACAAACTTTTAATATGTAAAAAAAAACATACTTTCAATTAACTTTAATTTTGTAAATTACCTGCATTTGTTTAAGTTATTATTACTTAATCAAAAAAAAACAACTGCAGTTTGATTGATATTACTTGGAATGCGCAATAAAAACAAAAATGTGATTTCGGGAAAAAAATTAAAATGGAGTTATCGGTTTTTGCAAATGAACTCTTCATATATTAACCCAGATTTTACGTTTCTTACGTAAAAATCAACAATGGCCAAATAACAATGACTAACTAAAAATAACCTGCAGGGTACGTTCTGGGAAGGTTCTCTCTAGGTTATTTAAAAAAAGAACCCACAGGGAACGTTAGGGGAATGCTCAGTGTTTGCTGGGAAGTGGCACTCTTCCGTTCTTATCACTGGTTAACTTCATTGGAATTAAGCTCATTTTGCTTAATTATTCATCTCTCCATCGCATGTCGCTTTCGCAGGTGATACATCTTGTGATCCTGTGAAGAGATCACCCAACTTCTGTGAGGACTTCAGATGACACAAACTCTGAAAAAACAAAGGCTGCCTTCCTTGGATCGTTCAAATTGAGAAACATCCTGCAAAAGTGGATGGCAGGCACAACAATGTTGATACACTGTGGCCCACCGTCACCAGATCACATGACTGCATCACAGTCATGCATCATAGTTTTCGAATGCCTCGATAGTTTTTGAATACATCGGCTCTACAACACATTGTCAAATCTGCCCACCTTGGAGAGTGTTCTCAAAAAACTGAATTTCCGCTACAAAAAACAACACAGTCTCAGTGTGGACGGAAGGTTAAACCATAGAAAAAAGGAAGCATTGTCAAATGTGTACCAAATCAGAAGTGTGTTTGATGAGAAAGACGTGTAAATACACAGTGTTGTTGGGGACTCCAGGGCTGGGGCCCTGAAACACTAGACTTGATGGCCAAGTAAGTGCACTTCCTCACACCCCTGTCAAGAGCTTCAGGCCAGGGAAAATATAAATAGTATCTAAAAATTGTGAAATGCTGCGAGATCATGTAGATCTTCCACTTTCAATCAAACTCAGAACAGATGCAGAAGTGAAGCAGCACAAAAATGGGTGTGCCTCACTAAATATTTCCTAACAGTTCCAGTTGCACAAAAACTACGGAAGTTCTAAGCGGCCATGCATTATTATTTTTTTCCTTCTTGTTTTCTCGTGATCTCGACATATCAAATGTTGTTTTCTCGTTATCACGACTTATTTTTCTCGTGATCTCGACATTACTATTGCTATAGTAATGAATGCAACCTTGACAGGAACATTCTAAAATACATAACTTGGCTTAATGTGTTAATTTAGAGTGTTTTTAGAAGACAAAAGTCAGTATATACACATAGTAATTCATACAGACAAGAAGATGAGCCCATAATGAGAATGCAATTTGTTTAATTCCGCGTTAGGCATAGGCTTAATGCATTAAGGCAGTGTTTTTAAAAGACCAAACTCAGTAAACACATCATTAACCCTTTCACACGTGAGTTTAAAATATTCTAGCTGAGCCCCCGTTGTGATTTTTTTTTTTTTTAGGCGTCCGTTATTTTAGAATGTATAGCCTTATTGTTTCCATGGCGACACATCATGTTTGTCATGTGACACACCGCAGCCCTAATAGCGCTGTAAGACACATGGATTGCTTTTATTTCGTTTTTCCTTTTTTTTAATATTAATATTCACAAACATACTCACTCACTTTATTATGAAATATCTGATATTCAGATTCTGAAATATGTGCAAGTAAATGTATTTGGATGTTTAAACACTTTTATAATGACCGTGTTAGTTGAATCTATACCGGGTGATGGGCGCCGCCATGTTTGTTCGCGCTGAATCCGAGCTGTGGGATTTACAACATGTAAATTCACCCTCTCCTCCCGAAACACATTAAAGTAAGTCTCCAGTAAATTGGGAGAAGAGCAGAGTAAACTTTAAAGTTATCTACACAATCTGTATATGATATCAATAAAACGTCGTCAGATTATATTTGTAAGGATCATTATTGCTGCTTCCATAGACATCAGTGCATATTTTACAAACAATAATTGTATGGTTTTGCTAGTACTTATGTGTATTTAAATGTCTGAAATGTAAAATAAGCATTATATGGTTGAAAACACTGAATAAGTGATAATATGACAAGCACTCGCATGTCTGATCTGGCTCCGCGCCAGAAAGCAGATTTGAATTCAGCAGTTGATGACGTGACTCACTGAACGTTCTAATGACACCGGTGTGATCGTACACTCCTTGGACCAGCCAAAACTGATCACACTGGTGTGATCGTACGCGTTAAAGGGTTAATAAAGCATTCCATGTAAAGAAAAACAAATACGCCCATAACAAGAACGCAATGCATTTAACGCGTTAAGCGTTTTACCCATAGAAAACAGTTAGGCTATAAGAAAAAACGTGTTGCGTTCGCATCCTGGACTCATCTGCTTGTCACATAGGCTATTATAATTTAGTAAAATTTGTTTACTGAGTTTGGTCTTTTAAAAACACTCTCAACGCATTGAGCAACGTTACGCGTTTTGGAATGCCCCCCTTTGATCGACAGATAACCTTGCGCTCTTATACTGTATCTTGTGGATACAGAAATGACGTCTACAATAAAATAAATAGGCTAATCAAACACTGCTGATTTTGTCCCGAGTTAAGCTACGCTAAACATTTTATTTGTGTAATTAACATGTTTAAATGGTCCAACAAAAAAGCATTTAATGCCGCAACCGCAGGCAATGCCTTAGAATGCAGAGAAGAACTATTCTAAAAATCTTAAACTGCTTGGATTAAACTCACTTCATTTTCCTTGTTCATTTAAAATTATATATAATAAGATAAAATTATTATATATATAATAAAATTATATATTATAATATATTATAATAATTTGTTTGTGATTTTTATTAGTCATGTAGGATATCATATGTGTAACAAGCTTAATGCTGCTGCTGTGTGTGTGTGTGTGTGTTTTACAAACAAATGTAGAAAATACAAAAGATTAGGCTGCAACACTGTATAAAATCACTGAACTAAATTATACACACATATATATATATTATTAATATACATTTATTAACAAAGATTAAAAATAAGAAAGATGCAAACTCTCTCAGCCAAGACGATGAAACTCTCTCCAAGATGATTTAATGTTCCTAATATTATACTTGATCTGTAAATAAAGATAAATGGTTTTGCATAAAAGGACTTTATCTTGCTGGAGTTTCGTTTCGTTTATAAATCGTGTTCATGTCTGCCGTGTTAGATCACAAAGAATGGAGTAGAGAGCATTATTTTCTATGCGGAGCGCTGTACCTGCTTGCTGTGACTCCGTGTTGCTTCAAGCACGTCATTCTGCGCACGGGATGCGCATAGACGCTTTGTGCCGCTCTGAATTGGAGCCATACCCTTTTGTATTATACTTTTGCGCAATGAAAGATTATTAATAGTCTTTTTTGTTTGTTTTATCTATCATAAGTTGCTGCCTCGTTACTGTGCTTTACATTTAAAAGAAATGTTTTAATTTTATAGTAAGCCATATGTGTGTGTGTGTATATATATATATATATATTATATATATATATATATTAGTGCTGTCAATCGATTAAAAAATTTAATCGCGTTAACCACAGTCATGGACTGTGATTAATCATGATTAATCACAAATTTAAAATACTAGGATTTACCTGTAAATGTGTTGAAATAAAGATGCATGACAAACTAGTTTAAGGAAACAGAACCTTTCACACTTCCGCCATGGGACATAATCCTTATTATTCTTTTATCATTACTCAGCCATTATCAGCCTTTAAACTGGCAATAAAACGTTTACCAAGCCACATCGCTTCAATCCCAGTATACATTTACCCAACTACTATCAAAAGTATTTCTGAATAAATACAACAAAACATTTTCTTGCGACCTTACGTGAAGACAAAATGCATTATGAAGAAGAATTGGACCTGTTCTGCAGCTGCATTAGAGCTAATATTAGCATCATGCTTCATAAGACAATTTATGAGATTAATAGTACACTTTTACTCAGAACTCACTTCAAACCACCATCGAGTGTTTGTAATAACTTCCTTTTACGATCACATGTGGAATTTGGTCGTTTACTGTTGTTAAAATGAGCTATTTTATAGCTGTTTATATCGCTGCACAAATGAGCATTTCAGATGTACACATTCATCTCAGAGAAAATCACATACAAATATGTGTTTATTATCTTATATAATCTATAGTGGCTGTTGTCATGTTTATTTCTGCTGTGTAAAAGCCTTAACATGTATGCTCTGCTGAAACTCACCTTGTTTGATGTTACAACCGCCTCTCTGTTCTTAAGTTGCCAGGGATACATTCCAAGTATAATACACATTTTAATTTTTATTTGTCTATATACACTTTGAGCGGCCGCGGTACATTATAAAAGTAGCCCAAAAAAACGCAACTCAGTGCTCTGTAATTTTTCCCGCGACTGTATTTTCAAAATAGCCCACTTGTGCCACTACCCTGGCAACACTGGTTCGCTGTACCCTCATCACACAATGATAGATAACCTTCCACGCTGCGATAACGTGAAGAAGTTGGGGTCAAACCTTATCAAGCGATTAATTTCTGTTAAAAAAAATTAACGTATACTTTTTTTTAGATTAATCACATGCGTTAACGTGCTAACGTTTACACTCATAATATATATATTTTCTTTTATAACTATATATAACTTTTTTCATGAATGTATTTTACAACCATACAAAGAGCAATGTGTAACATTTTACCAGATTTAGTTTTCACTTTTATTTGTTCCCACTAAATGTTTAAATAATCTTTTTATAAAATTATTGTGCTCTCATGATTTTTCTAGAGTAACTTTTGCTATACTGAATTATGCACTAATCTAGTTTATAATAGTATTTGTTATAGATTTGTTACATGTCTGCTGGTCCTAGTCCCCGTTTTCCATATTTGGTTTAGTTCCTGTCCTAATTAGTTAATTATCGTTTCATTATCCACACCTGTTTTGCATTACCTTGTTTGCTCCTTTTGTTCTCCCTCCTTTAAAAGTCCTCAGTTCTCCCCTTGTCTTTGTCTGTGTTTAAGTTTATTAAATGGAGAGTGAGTTGAAGCTGTTTGTGCGCTCATCATTCTGTTATATTCGCCTTCGTCGATGCCACAACCATAGTAACAATATTATGATTATATTTTTCTTTATAAGAAAGTTGTCTAGATTTTGATGATCAGTTCAACAGACATTGAAGTATAGAAATTCTACACTGATTAAAAAAAAAAGTGCTGTATTGGATCGATATCGGTATTGACCGATATCCAGAATTTTTGGTATCGGTTCTGAAAAAGTGGTACCAAACCACCCCTAATTTTTAGCATCATTACTCCAGTCTTCAGTGTCACACGATCCTTCAGAAATCATTCTAATATGCTGATTTATTATGAGTGTTGAAAACGGTTGTGCTGCTTAATATTTTTTTGGAACCTGTGATACTTTTTCAGGATTTAAACATGGCATTTTAATTA
This sequence comes from Acrossocheilus wenchowensis, assembly GCA_029620275.1. NCBI lineage: Eukaryota > Metazoa > Chordata > Actinopteri > Cypriniformes > Cyprinidae > Acrossocheilus > Acrossocheilus wenchowensis. Next base: position 1,798,337 of record JAJUBA010000524.1, on the reverse strand, counting down.
ATAAAATGTTAACAAGTTAACAATGTTAACAATATACACTACTGTTCAAAAGTTTGGGGTCAGTCATTTTTTCTTCCTTTTTTCAAATGAAATTCAGCAAGGAAGTGTTAAGTCGATACAAAGTGATTGTAAAGACTTCTATTGTTGGAAAAGATTTCTATTTTGAATAAATGGTTCTTTTTTACTTTTTATTCATCAAAAAACAATCTTGAATAAAATTATCACAGGTTCCAAAAAAAATGAAGCAGCACAACTGTTTCCAAAATTGTTTATAAATCAGCTTATTGGACTGATTTCTGAAGGATTCAGTGACACTGAAGACTGAAGTAATGATGCTGAAAATCCAGCTTTGATCACAGGAATAAATTACATTTTAAAGTATATTAAAATAGAAAAATGGTATTTTAAATTACAATAACATTTTCACAGTATTACTGTTTTTCTGTATTTTTTATCAAATAAATGCAGCTTTGGTAAGCAGAAGAAACTTCTTTAAAATCTTACTGATCCCAAACGTTTGAATGGCAATGTATGCATGTAAATTGTGATTTCCCCCCCCCCCCTTTGATTTCTCAATTTTCATGTTCGCAGGCACTCCGTGATGTCAACTCAAGGCGTACTACTGTAATCAGAGCTCTTCTGGTCTTGCTGCACAACAAAGACTTAGGATTCTTTAAGACCTCCCTGGTTAGTCTTTATCATACTTTGTTTTCACAATGAGGCATGTTCCATTGCAAAGAGGGGGACTGAGGGGCTACTCTGTTATTTTTTGTTACATTTTTATGATAACATTAATATTATTTTTACTAGTTAGTGATTCACATTATATTGACCCAATAATAATGATCATGCTTGTTCTTCCTGATTTTCCTATCTTAGCTTGATGATTCTGAAGGACAGATTGAGGATGCAATGAAGAAATTCTCACGAAAAAATTTTCACGCAAAGATTTTTGCAGCTCTTAAGGTATTTAAACAGAGTTTAAGTATTGAAACTGCAATAAGTTAATTAACAATGGCCGGTTTCTCAGTGAGGGCTTAGACTAAGTCAGTAGGACATGGTTCAATGAGTAATTTTTCATTGAAGTAGTTTTTATAAACATGCTTAGAAAAAAAACATTACTGAGGTGCATCTTGAGACAAAACAAAGGCACTGATATATTTTAAAATCAGTCAGTGCAAGTTTATTTCAGTTGAAACAGATAAGACTTACATTTTAGTCTAGGACTAGGCTTAAGCCTTGTCTGTGAAACCGGGGGTAAAAGTTATAAGTTAATTGCTATCAAAATTTACGAGTTAAATTACTCAGTACTTCAAGTTATGAGTAATTAACATGCACGAGTTTGACAAACTCAAAACCTAATAGTTCTGTTTATTTAAAATTGGAGATATCATAACTTAAATACTGTAACTGATTACCTCAAATTTTTTGACTTTTCTCAACCTTTTCGGGTTTACAGTGCAGTGAAAGTGGATGGCAGGCACAACAATGTTGATACACTGTGGCCCACCGTCACCAGATCACATGACTGCATCACAGTCATGCATCATAGTTTTCGAATGCCTCGATAGTTTTTGAATACATCGGCTCTACAACACATTGTCAAATCTGCCCACCTTGGAGAGTGTTCTCAAAAAACTGAGTTTCCGCTACAAAAAACAACACAGTCTCAGTGTGGACAGAAGTTTGAACCATAGAGAAAAGGAAGCATTGTCAAATGTGTACTGTGGCAAGGAGGGCGTGGGAAGGTGAAACGCTGCAACGGGAGAGCACGAGCGGTAACAAGGAGGTCAAGTGAATGATGATTAACACCTGTATCTAATTCCAGTGATTGGGGGAGAGACGGGTGAAAAGCGTCTCGCCGACCTGAGAGAGGGAGAGAGAGAGAGAGTGTGAACAGATTTGTAGCTCTGTGTCGGATGTGCTGAACAGCTGGTCGAGGCAGGGAGTGCGACGGCATTTGTGTTCTTTTAAAATATTATTTTGACCAATGAACTGGTTTTCTCGCCACCCCTGCCTTCCTCGTCCTCCATCTTATTTTGAACCTTGTTACACGTACCAAATCAGAAGTGTTTTTGATGAGAAAGACGTGTAAATACGCCAAGTAAGTGCACTTCCTCACACCCCTGTCAAGAGCTTCAGGCCAGGGAAAATATAAATAGTATCTAAAAATTGTGAAATGCTGCGAGATCATGTATATCTTCCACTTTTCAATCAAACTCAGAACAGATGCAGAAGTGAAGCAGCACAAAAATGGGTGTGCCTCACTACCATGGAAAATATTTCCTAACTTTCAGTTCCACAAAAACACTGTGGTCAGCTCAACAGAAAAGCTCACTGGGGTGGAGAACTCTACCTAAAGAAAGTAATTTGTACCATTACAGTTTGTAAGGATATTGTTTGTACTGTGGGTCGTAAAGGATGCAAGGCATCAAACACTCTGTCTTATGAAAAGTAGATACATGTGCAATCAATCATGCTATGGGGCCATTATGTAAATTTGGATGCTATATTCAACAGATCACGGACCACAGGGTTAGGTTTGGGAAAGTTCAATCCATACCATTCATTTTCACATGCACAATATGCCTGAAAATAGGAAACAAATGATCATGTGAACAACGGTTTCCCACACAATAGTTATAATGGCTCATTTATGAAATGAATGCAAAATTTGGCATTTATCAATATGAACGCGAGCGGTGGCTACAATCAGATCTCATGTTAGGTCTCAGTTCGTGTACGCAAGTTTATGAGTCAGCGGGAACTTGTGTGCAGCATAGTAAATCTGGTGGCGAATTGTTAAGAGAGCATTTAGATTATTTTCCTGACTGACAACCACTCACTAACCGATCATTAACCATTAAACGACGTGATTATTCTGATTGAATTTTAATTTGCCATTTTAGAGTGTCTGTGACCCATTCCCACAAATGTTTGTTTGTTTCCAGGGATTTCACTTTGCATGGGCAAATAGCAACATCAGTAAAACATTAGGATTCATACATCACACACCTGCAGAGCTTGTATAAATGGAGAAAAACAGAATAACATACAAGGAATAAAGTAACAGGACTACACAAAGTATATTTCACTGAAATAATAAACTAACAAAACTAAAGAGAAAAACTCGCTTATTTTATGCATTGCATTTGTTTTCTTTATTTTATTAAAATATTTATTAATCTTTATTTTATTCAATTCAACTGATCACGCAAAGGCACAACATATCAGTTCTAGCGTTGCTAACTTTACATTTCAGCCATTTATCAGCAAACTAAAATGCAGGCAAAGTTACTTTCTCAGTTAATGGTCCGCTATACATCTGTAGGCGCGCACAACGCCCAACCAAACACATTTTTGTGCATGTGAAGGATGATGTTTTATGTGGATATTGGAACACAAGTAAAGTACAAAGCCTTGTTTACATAATGTACAGTAGCTCAGCAACCAAATGTTACATTGCAAATATGGAAAGGTTTGGAATTGGATTCTTCCTGAATGAGAGAGGTATGTAATCCCAGTTGTTTCTGCTTTATAATGAATGCCACTATAGCCTAATTTGTGTTTAATTTAATATGTAATTTTATAGCATATTCTGTTCTGAATATAATACTTTAAATATATATCTATGGAGTGAGGAGGGGTACTACTAAAATAGCCAATTTTATATGTGTTAATAATGTTTTTAAGTATTTATTTTATTTACTGTAACTTTTTATTTAATATAAATTAATTTTATTGTTTGCAATAAAATTAGAGTAAGATGAATTACTTTTTCACTATTGAACTATTTCTACGTTAGATTGATAAAGGAGACCCAATGGGTCTACATAAAAATCTTAACACAGTCTCAGTGTCTCAACACAGGAGGACATTTCATTTATTTTAGTTAAGGTTGCAGTGAAAAGATAGAAAATATTTTTAAAAAGTCTAAACGGGCAGCATTTTTGTGAAGCTGATCCAACAATGGTTTTTTGTTGAGATGCAGGGATGTACTGGGATGTAGGTGGTAACAAATAAATATAGGGTTATTACACATTTTTATTGCACAAAGGGGGGAACATTTAAGTGTTCATAAGGCAGATTGCCTGGGGGAAGAAAGGGCTGAGTAGAACTGTTTCAGCAGCTCCTGTGGCAGGTTGAACTTCCTCAGCTGGCAAAGGAAGTACAACCTTTGTTGGGCCTTTTTAATGATGAAGGCGATGTGAGTTCCCCACTTCAGGTCCTGGGAGATGGTGGTGCCCAGGAACTTGAATGACTCCACTGCAGCCATATTGCTGTACATGATGGTGAGCGGTGGAAGTACAGGGGGGTTTCTCCTGAAGTCCATGATCATCTCCACGGTTTTGAGTGTGTTCAGCTCCAGGTTGTTGTGACTGCACCAAACAGCCAACTCTTTAAATTGTATGAGAGCTCCTTTCTTAATGTTTGTAGGGATTGATACATAAATATAATTTAATTTAGCTCAAAGGGAATCATTTATGATTTTATAGGGAATTTGAACAGAATCACTGTTTTGCGGCTGATCACTGAGTCGGCAGCGATTCACTGAATAACATCAACTTCACTGAATAACATCAACTGCACTGTATAACATCAACTGCACTGGATATTAAAATCCAAAATATAGTGAAAACACTATTTATAAGCACAGTAACAAGATTGGCAGATTAAGACATTAACTGGTCCCACTTTATATTAGGTGGCCTTAACTACTATGTACTTACATTTTAATTAATCATTTGGTACAATGCACTTATTGTGTACATACATGTTTTTACATTGTACTTATATTTTTAAAAATACCTATATGTACTTACATCTGTAATTAATTTTTGTAATTACATTTATAATTACACTGTCAACCCATCCCTTACACCTAAACCCACCCTTAAACCTACCCACACCACCAAACCTGTCCCTAACCTTACCCGTATCCCTCCTCAATAGCAGCAATAGTGATTTGCAATACAATAGGAACACAATAAGTACATTGTACTTATTTTTTGATGTAAGTACATAGTAGTTAAGGCCACCTAATATAAAGTGTAACCCATTAACTTGTAAGCACAAAACACAAGATACTTCTCTTTTCAATATAAATAAGACTTTATTTATATAAACTAATCTAACATGAACACATGCATTCACACATTGCAGAAAGAGAGAAAGGATGAGTTTAGAGAATGAGAATGTGAAATCCCAAGTTTATAGCAATATATGCTATTGTATAGGCCTGAACAACCATCAATCACTTAATTAACCCTTGCATTGAGTTTCTCAATGAGGCTAAAATTTATATTAAATGCACCAGCTCAGAATCTGGAGGTTACTTGCATTGCGTTGCCTCTGTGTTAAGGGATTCCCTTTTGTCGTCCTCGTCGTTGCAGGAAAAGGGGTTTTCCAAGTTGCCGATTGGCTGGAAGTTCAGTAGTCGTTGAAGTGATGTCCTGGGGAGCCAATGGTTGGGCGTTGGCTGAGGATGCGGAGTTGGTCTGGTTGAAGTTTTGAGGCGGTCACAGGATCGAGTTGAACTCTGAGACAAGGAGTGGCGGCAATACTTAAACTGAGAACATGAAACTCGCAACGGAAAATAAACTAAAATAAAAGAAAGAAAGAATGTAAGGAGACTAGGTGGTTTTTCTTCTCATCGTGGTGTTAACTGGCCTGTAGGCCAGAGCATGCTCAAAGAGCGCTAAAGCAGCGTCAAAACGCGGTAGCAAAAGAAGAAGAGAAAAAGAAGGGGAGATTTGATGGTGTCCTGAGTTTTTAAACTCTACTTTTGGACACATCCCATCCGGTGTCTTGACCAATTAGATAGGCTATTATCTTTGCTAGGGTTGTTTCTTCCATCATAAATCAGCATGTTATCAGTCACATGGTCCGAATTTTACACACTCTTGCAAAGTATACTTTTGGATGTGATTTCTATAAACAGAATATGATACATTTGACAAAGAATCAATTGGAAGAAATGTTTCAAGCTAGAATTGTCAAACTCATACATACCAAACACGAATAACCCTTAAAATCGTTCAATAGTTATTAAAAAAGACATACATAATATGTGCTTAAACATGATAGTCTAATGTGTGGGTTAAATACATAATATGGGGTTATGCCTAGAAATGTCCTTCTAGGATGATTTTATATGCATATGAAAAAGAAAGTCTCTGTGTAGTTCTGTGGAGACTTAAAGACATGTTCTTTGGACAGGAATTTCAGTCTGGTTCTTTGTCTTCTATGTGTGGGGGAAAAGTCAATCTCAAGAATCTCGTGATTTCTCTCGCGGAACACATGTGATGGCCATCTCTTTGACCATTAATCTTAACTATTTACCCCAAATTTGACGATCTCCTTCCTGGGTTGGACTTATCAATAAGTGTTCTTTTGTCTTAATGTTGCAAGCTGTTCTGGAAGAGGCTTGTTGGTTAGGCTTCCTTCAGAGGTCGGAGCTTGGAATCTGATTTACAACGTTGTCCTGTTTTCTTGAGGCCTCTCAGGAATTTCGGCTCCTCGTGTTTCGATGTTCTGTTCGAATCTTAGTTTTGTCTGACTCGTTCTGATCCTACAATTAATAAATAAAAAAACTGCAACTAATAATCATACAAAATATATCAGAATTTTTATAGAATCAGTGGTACATGAAACGCTCATGTTTTAAAATGAGGTAAGCTATCGCACCTGAAATTTGTATTTCCAGGGCTATCTCCTCTCCTTTTTAGCCCTGTCATGGTATAGCTGCGATGACACGTCATACAAGCACTCCTTTTCCCTCCATAGCTCTATAAGTTTTTCTTCCTGTTGTACTGTCCACCTGACTCGTTTCGACATTTTCGTGGTTTGAAGTTGTCGCGCTAATTGCGTCATCCGGTTCAGTGCTCCTATTGGTTCTTGGTTTGACGGTTGTTGTAGGAGAAGTCACACTGCAGGACAGTGTCTGAAATCTTCTGCCACTGCCAGAATTGATCATATGCATGGAGCACTTTTTAGAGCTTCAGGATAAAGATGAGCCAGCTCATAAAAAAAGTGAAGCTCATTTTATATGTGCTATATATAGGTAGAGACTCTCACAGAAACCTCTCCTGCCTCATTCTTATCAGAATCTGAGAAAAATAATAATGATAAATAATGACAGCTACTTGCTCAGTTGGGGACACTTAATTTCTAGCGATTATCGCCGATTTGATTGCACATATACTATTTAAACTAAACTGAGCTAGACAATGACATCTTTGAATTTAATAATGAAATGCCTTTAACTGAAAATTGGGTGTTTAATCTTATCATTATACATTACTGACACTCTATCCTCCAATTTAATACTGTTAAGTGCTTTGACACAATCTGTATTGTTAAAAGCGCTATATAAATAAAGGTGACTTGACTTGACAGCGACATTAACATACAGTTTCATGTTATTAAAGAACATATAATTTTATATGCAGGGTCTTGTAATCCCAGGAAAGTACCCAGACACGTAACTGTACATTTAAATGCTGACAAATAAACACTATCGTAACTGTTTAGACAGTTAGGCCAATCTCTTAAACGACGTCGTAATGGTATTCTCGATAATCAATATCTTACCTTTATGCCATGAACACATTTTTAAAATCTTATAAAATTTTATGCCTTTATTGTTTCTCAACTCTGTGCAGTAAAATTCACATTATTAAAGATTCAGTTTTCATTCATGAAGACGACATGAAGAAATGTGCCAAAAACGTGTCTCGGCGAAAAATAAAGACTTTTTAAGAAGAAAATGAAATTACCATTATAACCTGGAGATGGCAGTATAGGATCAATCATTGGCTGCAGCTGCCATTTCAACTTCAAGTTTTTTCACATCTTTTGTTATAATATTTATATTATAATAAATCAAGTTTAGTACTTTTTCGCACTAAAGTATAAATTATAGCAAGTGCAGGAAGTCACAAAGTCACTTGTCATTTAAAGAAAGAAAGATATAAATAAGGCCAGACGACAGCCTATAATGCTGAATTATTTAAATACCTAAATACAAAATAAATAAGTTGGTATAAAAATAATGCATTCAATATTTTGAAATGTTTAGATTTAATTTAAAAAGTACATCATTCAAGCTTTATCCAACACAGATTTGCTGCTGTAGTTTTGTTAGTTTGAATTTAGTCTAAATCACTTAATGCACAGCTCTATTTTGACATCGGCTCAACAGACAATTCTAAACATGTTTTGTGATTCACACTATGAACAATATAAGTTCAGCGGACATTCCTAAACATATGTGTAGAATCAAGGTATGAACAATACATAAGTTTAAGTAACATATCTAAACGTATGTTGAACAGACTGGGGAGTTATGAATTTATACATGAAATGTATTTCTGTGTCTGGTTTTTTTCATTTGTTTGGAATGGTTGTACTTATGTTGGGATTTATTGTACTATTGGAATTTGAGTATAGGCATTATGAATTTGTAATGCATTTCAAGAATCTGTATATATATATATGTTGTTTCACCTGCTTTGACTCACCACCATCCTCAATGAGGACGATAAGCGTGATGTCATCTGCAAACTTCAGGAGCTTGTGCAGTCGTTGGTGTAGAGGGAGAAGAGCAGTGTGGAGAGGACACAACCTTGAGGGGCACCAGTTTTGGTGGATCGGCTGTTTTACATAAATTTCCCCAGTTTCAGTAGCTGTTGCCTATCTGTCAGAAAGCTGGTGATCCACTGACAGATAGAGCTAGGAACAGAGAGCTGGTTTAGTTTGGTCTGGAGGAGTGTTGGAATGGTGGTGTTGAAGGCCAAACTGAAGTACACGAACAGGATCCTCACATAAGTCCCTGATTTATCCAGATGGTGCAGGATGAAGTGCAGTCCCATGTTGACTGCATCATCCATGGACCTGTTCAGTGATGTCCTTCAGATAAAGCCAGAACCAGTTTTTCAAACGACTTCATGACCACAGACGTTAGAGCCACAGGTCTGTAGTCATTAAGTCCTGTTATCTTGGGTTTCTTAGGGACGGGGATGATGGTGGAGCATTTGAAGCATGCAGGGATTCTGCACAGCTCCAGTGATCTGTTGAAGATCTGTGAAAAGATGGGGGCCAGCTGGTCAGCACAGGTTTTCAGACAGGCTGGTGTCACAGCATCTAGGCCTGGTATGTAATGTGAAACTCCCGCGAGTAGAACAGCTTAGAGTTAATGAAGAGCACTTCTAGCTCAGGACAGCACATCTTCTTTAACACAGTTACATCTGTACACCACCTTTCATTGATGTAAAAACATGTCCCGCCGACACGCGATTTCCCCTTTGATCCGCTCTGAACAGCTGAAAGCCCGGCAGACTTAACACACTGTCTAGCGTTGCGTCATTCAGCCAGGTTTTCGTGAAACACAGAGCAGCAGAGTTTGAAAAATCCTTTTTTTTTGTCTGGGAGAGCAGAAGTTAGTCCATTTTGTTGGGTAGAGAGCGGAGATTCCCCGGATGGATGAGATGGTTCTCACTGCAGAACACAAGATCCAGGGGGTGTGGTTGGATCTAGATCCAACTCCTCCCACCTTACATTTACCAAACCTACCCGTCTCCACCCCCTGATCCCTAAACCCACCCATCCCCACCCCTAAACCTACCAATCTCCACCCCCTGGATGTAGATCTAACCCCGCCCCTGGATCTTTGTTCTGCAGTGAGGGGCTACTGAGATGGATGGTAGGCAGTGCCGTTCTTTATCCGTGCTGACGAAGCTTCACAAGCACGCCGGCTCACTTTCCCTGTCTGCGCGTCCTGAAGCATCTGAACACCACCGTTGCTCCACCAACTGCTACGTTCAGCAAAACGTCTGAATAATCGAAATCCGGTAGAAGATTGTTTAGTGTGTTCTGCCGAATGTTCAGCAGTTCGTGCCTGGTAAAACTGATTTTGTTTGAGAAGCAAAAAAACTGGAAAACTAACCAAAAAAAAACGTAAAACAACTGGAGAGCCAAACACTGAGGCGGCAGTGTGCGGTGCCATCTTTGACTCTCTTTGACATAAGTTGGTAACATTTCATAGTAAAGTTTCATTAGTTAACATTAATCAACTCCTCGGACTAAGTATAACATTTTTTCTACAGCATTTGTTATAACTACAGTAACAAATTAATTCCTCGTTATTATTTGATGTTAGCTAATATATTAACAAATGTTAACCAGAGATGGGTAGTAATGAAGTAAATTTTTGGAAAATTTGTACTTTTAAGAGTAGATTTAAAGATGGGTACTTTTACTTTAACTTACTTTAACATTTCTAACAAAAAACAACTGTATGTGTAGTTTATTCCAAGTACGCTGTCTCTTTTATCTGCGAATGAATCACTCTTTTGAGTCGATTCTGTTCAAGGTCTTGAACAAACGAGCCTGCAAAATGGTCTGAATTGGTTTGCAAATCACTTCAAATTATTTATTCAGTTCCCTGCACATACTGAAACATCTGAAGCGGTTTCTCATTCGTTCTGGGTAATTTAAGAACACGGAGAACATAAAGATCTACAATCAATTGGAGGCAAAACTGCAGATTCTACTGTTGGCCTGTGATGAGGATCTCTATTAGTTGAACACTGTGAGTGATGTCTGGGAACGATTTCACGGGTATACATTCGATTCCATTAAAGTAATATTGTATTCGTGGTAAGCTAGGTCACGTGAAATGTGTAAAGTGAAATGAATGAAAAGTTTTGATCGTGGCATTTCATTTATGGTTGATTTGCACATTGCATAAAATCCTTTTTTGAGCGCGGTCTGCAGCATTGAGCATTATAACCAATCACACACATTTCTGTTGAGCTTATGAATGCAATATCCCATCAGAGGCTTTTTGATTCGTCACCGTGGAGAACTCCGGAGATGTTCAGTGTGTGCGCTCATCGACTGAATTCTGATGAATATGCATTTGCAAATTCTCTCCTCAGCATAAAAAACAAACTGCCGTTGCATGACATTGCAGCTTCAAACTTTAATGAGTTATATGAATTATGGTAGTTATAAAATTGCCCTCAAGTAAGAAATTAAGATATACCCCTGTGGAAATCAGTTAATTTCTGATGCTGATATATACTATATGCAGAGGTGTAAAGAGTTCCTAAAAACCAACGAAAACCATACTTGAGTAAAAGTACAAGATTCCATACAGTGAAAAATACTCCACTACAAGTTACAAGTCACCAATTCCAAAACAACTTGAGTAAAAGTATTAGAGTATCTGATTTTAACAGTAACAGTAAATATAGGCTCAAAGATGCACAAGTCAAAGAGACATGCCTGTCAAAAACTGTAAAACTGAAAAATAAGGCGTTTTTTAACAAACGAAAACCATACTTGAGTAAAAGTACAGATTCCTTACAGTGAAAATTACTCTACTACAAGTTACAAGTCACCAATTCCAAAACAACTTGAGTAAAAGTATTAGAGTATCTGATTTTAACAGTAACAGTAAATATAGGCTCAAAGATGTACAAGTCAAAGAGACATGCCAGTCAAAAACTGTAATGTTGTGGAGAAGCTGGGGAAAACAGGCAGAGGCAAGGATCTGTGTGCAGATACAGTGGGGCAAAAAAGTATTTAGTCAGCCACCAATTGTGCAAGTTCTCCCATTTAAAAAGATGAGAGAGGCCTGTAATTTTCATCATAGGTATACCTCAACTATGAAAGACAAAATGAGAAAAAAAAAAAAATCCAGAAAATCACATTGTAGGATTTTTAAAGAATTAATTGGTAAATTCCTCGGTAAAATAAGTATTTGGTCACCTACAAACAAGCAAGATTTCTGGCTCTCACAGACCTGTAACTACTTCTTTAAAGGGGTGGTTTACTGCGATTTCACTTTTTTTCATTTTAAATAGTGTGTAATGTTGCTGTTGGTGCATGAACAGTATCTGCAAAGTTGCTGCGCTGAAACTTCAACGTAAGCGGAGATATCGTCTTTTAAAAATCAGGAAGTTTAATGCCTACAAAAACGACTCGTATGGGACTACAACGAGATACTTCCTGGGTTGCATACGAAATAAACCCATCAACCCCTCCCTCCGGAACACGCAAAAAAGGGGGCAAGGCCATGTTCTGCGGCTTTGTCGAAGAAGAAGAGTTATAGTGGAGAGTTGTAGCCATGCCGTCGAAACGGTGTTATTTTCACCCAGCTGTCAGGTCTTCTGTGTTCGGGCTTCCTACGAACGCTGTAGTTCATCAACAATGGTTAAAATTTATGTTTGATTATGTTCCTGACAATTACAATCTTAGCTCTCTGTGCTGCACATTTTACGGAAGACAGCTTCCAGAATCTACACGAGTTCAATGCCGGATTCACACAGAAACTATTACTAAAACATGGTGCAGTTCCAACTTTAAAACCAGAGGCAGCCACAACCTGTAAGTAAGATTTAATAATTTTAAATGTATTTGCATGTATAATTTCAGACGTAATGTTTTAGTTTTGTCAAGGTCGTAAACAAATGCTAACGCTGGCTTTAGTAGTGTAGCATATTTGCTTTATGAGATGAACATAATAAATCATAACGGGTTATCAATTATATATCCATCTTCAGGAATTAGCTGTAGTATTAATAGTACAATAGAATGATTAGTTCGTCCACAGTACGGACCCTTCTATTGACTTTAAGGAAAATTATTCCTCTGGCCACGACAAATAATTTTCTTAACGAAGCAGTGCTCCGAGCATTGTTGCAAGATCGGACGTTAAAGTGACTTAGTTCTGAGAGCAGCAGACACAGACAACCAAGTGTGAATACATATGGATGTTTATTAAACTACACTACAAGGGAACATGTAACATAGAACTAGACACAGACATACACACATTAAACATAGATGCCAACGCAAGGAAGGCATAGAGAGAGAGAGAGAGAGAGAGAGAGAGCTCGCGCGCAAGAGAAGCATGGCAGGATTTTAACATCAGCTAACTAAAACCTGGGTTTGAACCATTAGAAAATCATATCACCTTAATTAAAAGGGGTCGAAGCCTAGAAGCGCATCTAGATAGTTAACAAGCGGTTACTTGCATGGTTTTTGTGGGTGCTGAGTAAAGTATCCTGGTGCATGTATAATGCGTAGATTCCCGGGGGGGGATTCCTTTTGGAGTAAAAGCTTCGTCCTTCCAGCCATGATTAGTCCGAAGTGAGTTCCCAAAGTTACCGAACTTAAAATTGCCAGAAGATCGGGCTCCCCCGGAAGGGGAGCCGCGAGGTTTCCCAGGTGATCTCCAGGGCACTTTTTGGTAGAAGAGAGCGTTTGGGAACTGTGCGTGGGCTCTTTAAAGTCTGCGAAGAGTCCCGCCTCTCGGGATGGGCTTGACCAATGAGAAAGGCTGAATTTCCAAGCGGGAGTTTGGAAATACCGGGGGTTTTATGGCCCTTTGTCTGAGAGCATGGTAATTTGCAAAAGGGGTTGGATTGAAAGTTATTATACAAACTATTAAAGATTCTTAGGACACTGATATGTTGCATAGTTATCAACATGTAATATTCCCTCTCAATTAGATCATACGAAGACGGATTGATAGAGACCAAACATGTTACAGTCAGAGTGATATTAACTATTGATCTATTATAAGCATGAATAAAACAGTATAAAATACACAAAAACAGTAATAATATACACAATGACTTAATGATATGTGTGCTCATTCAAAGAAAGGTTTCCTATGAATTAATTAGAGAAGAGTCCATTTTATGGCATAATGTCCTTTTCCTAAAGTGGATACGAAGTGAGTGTTGCTTGCGCGACCATTTGCATTCCTCTGAGCAATAAAACTAGTGTTATCTGATGGGTTGCCATGGCACCGGGGGTGGTCTGGCGGCGTCTGCAGACATAGGGGCACCCAAGAATGCGTATTGGCTGAGGGGTCTGTGATTATTTGTTAATCTAATAACTAGTTTCATTTGTTAAATCAAATGAGAAATTGTGTCTGATTGGTCCAAATGCTACAGTAGCCAGTTAGTTAAATGCTATTTCGTGTGTCTATGACAAATGCATACAAACATTTTTGGACCCGAATTTGTAATTATGTACTAATTTTGTAAATGTATTTTCCATGTATACTTTATGACGTAATTCTTCGAGTTGATCAAGAACGTAAACACAAGCCAACGCTGTTTGGTTATAGTAGCCAGTTAGTTCGATGCTATTTTGTGTGTATAAGACAAACGTGTACAAACTTCAAAAAATTATATGTAATCACAACAGCAAACTTCCATTCAGAAACGTTTGTAAGAGCCGTGCTTGCGGAAGTTCTGCTTGACTCTCTTCATTACCGCTTTCTGGGTCTGATTCTGGCTCAAACTGATACGGCAATATTGACACCATTATTTACATTTGACCGGAGTGCATGCAGCTGTCGCTCGTGAAGGTAATGGGCGTGACGTTTCCACACAACGTGCAGTACGCAGTTTAGCCAATCACAACACACCGGCCCAACTAACCAATCTGAGCCCATCGCCTGTTTCTGAGGGAGTGGTTGCATAGAATCAGGAAGTCAACCGGTCGCTCAAATGACAGAGGAGAAAGTGACTTACAATAAAGGTGAAATATATTAAAAATAAGGCGTTTTTTAACAAACGAAACACGAAGACATGTTATATTGCACCCCATAAACATAATCAAGCAAAGAAAAAAAGCAGTAAACCACCCCTTTAAGAGGCTCCTCTGTCCTCCACTCTTTACCTGTATTAATGGCATCTGTTTGAACTCTGTTTATCAGTATAAAAGACACCTGTCCACAACCTCAAACAGTCCAACTCCAAACTCCACCATGGCCAAGACCAAAAAGCTGTCAAAGGACACCAGAAACAAAATTGTAGACCTGCACCAGGCTGGGAAAACTGAATCTGCAATAGGTAAGCAGCTTGGTGTGAAGAAATCAACTGTGGGAGCAATTATTAGAAAATGGAAGACATACAAGACCACTGATAATCTCCCTCGATCTGGGGCTCCACGTAAGATCTCACCCCGTGGGGTCAAAATGATCACAAGAACTGTGAGCAAAAATCCCAGAACCACACAGGGGGACCTAGTGAATGACCTGCAGAGAGCTGGGACCAAAGTAACAAAGGCTACCATCAGTAGCACACTGCGCCGCAAGGGACTCAAATCCTGCAGTGCCAGACGTGTCCCCCTGCTTAAGCCAGTACATGTCCGGGCCCGTCTGAAGTTTGCTAGAGAGCATTTGGATGATCCAGAAGAGGATTGGGAGAATGTCATATGGTCAGATGAAACCAAAATAAAAAAACTCAACTTGTCGTGTTTGGAGGAGAAAGAATGCGGAGTTGCATCCAAAGAACACCATACCTACTGTGAAGCATGGGGGTGGAAACATCATGGTTTGGGGCTGTTTTTCTGCAAAGGGACCAGGACGACTGATCCGTGTAAACGAAAGAATGAATGGGACCATGTATCGTGAGATTTTGAGTGAAAACGTCCTTCCATCAGCAAAGGTACTGAAGATGAAACGTGGCTGGATCCCAAACACACCACCCGGGCAACGAAGGAGTGGCTTTGTAAGAAGCATTTCAAGGTCCTGGAGTGGCCTAGCACAATTGGTGGCTGACTAAATACTTTTTTGCCCCACTGTATTTCATGGAAAAGCTAGAACAAACAATAAGCCAAAAACCAAAGGGAACAAAGAACAGAATGACGGGCAAACAGACAACCATTACATTCAACAACTCACAAAGAACTAAAGAAACTCTAGGGCTGTATATACAGTATACAGGAGGCTAACAAGCTGAACAAGATAAAGTGCAAATTGACTACAAACACCACGGTAGACAGGAAGTGACAAAAGTCCAAGACAAGGCACAGAAAACGCAACAAAAACAAGAAAGAGCTGATTTGTGAGGAGAGCATTCACACTTATTTTCTGAAACCAAAATAAAACTCTTCAGTGTAACGGATAAATTAAATAATGTTAAAGGGGTCATATAATGCTACATGCACTTTTACAAGTTGTTTGAACTGAAATATGTGTTGGCAGTGTGTGTACACAACCACGCTATAATGATAAAAATCCACCCAGTGTTTTTTTTTTTTGTAATCTTGTTAAATCTTTACCCCTTTCTCAAATCGAGCCATGGGGGCACATGGGTGGAGCTGGTTGCTGAAACCACACTCACCTAGCTCGCCAGTGGTGACAGCAGCGGCAATCCACCTGTCACTCAACTGGCCATGCTCTTAATTATGCAGAACTTTAAGGGTCAATATAATTTAAACAGATGAGTACTAAAAAAATTCACCCCCCTCACAGTTAGCTATATAGACCAAAATCATTTTTTGCACCAGGCTGTAAGCATGTTTTTTTGGCTGTAAAGTTGGGCATTTTAACATGGGGAGTCTATGGGATTGACTCCCTTTTGCAGCCAGCCTCCAGTGGCCAGTCGATGAATTACAGTTTTAGTCACTTCCGTGTTGGCTTCATGAGAGAGTGGGAGGTTGCCGCTTGCCTCAGGACCCGCCTTGAGTGAGGTGTCATCAGTTGTTTCACCGCCGGAGCAGATTTAGACAAGAATGACTCCTAAGCGATTGAGGTGTTTTGTTGTTGGATGTAATAATGAACATAGCATTAGTCCTTTACTCCCAACATCTGAGCGGCTGAAGAGGATTAGGTTTGGTTCTGAAGGGAATGCACCCTCCATCTACCTATGAATGTGGCTAAAGTAAACAGTCCCTCAGAGAGTGGCTCGGAAGAGAGGGGCGGAGTCAGCAGAGCTCATTAACATTTAAAGGAGAATGACACAATACGACTTGCTCTGACAAGAACTGTTTTTGTCAGGCTGAAAAGGGTGTTTTTTTACACTACCAATGAGAAATTTTAACCAAACTATGTTACAGACTTTTCATTAAGACCCTAAAGAATAATATCAACTTGTGGAAAATGGGCATTATATGACCCCTTTAAGTAAAATTAAAAAGTCAAAGTCTTCTTGCACTGGATGTGCTGGTTTCGGCCTCATTGGCAGCTGCAGTCATGTCCTCAATTCATTGATAAAACACCTGTGATTCACAACTACTGGCTAAGAAACTCACATTCATGTAAAGTAGCCTTGTTTACAAGTTTGAGCGAGTAAGGGCAAAATGCACAAGATATAGTACAGTGCCCTGTAGTTGGCAATATGACATTTTTTGTAGCATAAATAAACTGCTGCAGAAGAGCTAGGTGCCATGCAAAATGTAATGTGTAACTGCAACACTCATTTCAGATGTAGTGGAGTAAAGAGTTGTAGCGTCAGAACGAGTCAGACAAAACTAAGATTCGATCAGAACATCGAAACATGAGGAGCTGAAATTCCAGGAGAACAGGACAACGTCGTAAAGATTCCTATCTCCGACTTCTGGAGCAAGCCTAACCAACAAGCCTCTTTCACAGAACAGCTCGCAACATTAAGACAAAAGAACACTTATTGATAAGTGTT
This sequence comes from Acrossocheilus wenchowensis, assembly GCA_029620275.1. NCBI lineage: Eukaryota > Metazoa > Chordata > Actinopteri > Cypriniformes > Cyprinidae > Acrossocheilus > Acrossocheilus wenchowensis. The sequence continues at coordinate 1,780,890 of JAJUBA010000524.1, read as the reverse complement.
CTACGCCGGAAGGAGATCGTCAAATTTGGGGTAAATAGTCAAGATTAATGGTCGAAGAGATGGCCATCACATGGCGTTCCACAAGAGAAATCACAAGCTTCTTTAGATTGACTTCTCCCCCACACATAGAAGACAAAGAACCAGACTGAAATTCCTCTGTCCAAAGAACATGTCTTTTGGTCTCCACAGAAATACACAGAGACTTTCTTTTTTCATATGCACATAAAACCATCCTAAAAGGACATTGCTAGGCATAACACTATATTAATGTATGTAACCACATATTAGACTATCATGTTTTAAGCACATATTATGTATGTCTTTATAATAACTATTGAATTACTTTAAGGTTAGTCGTGAATGAGCTTGACAATTCTAACTTGAAACGTTTCTTCCAACTGATTCTTTGTCAAATGTATCATATTCTGGTTATAGAAATCACATCCAAAAGTATACTTCGCAAGAGTGTGTAAAATTCGGACCATGTGACTGATAACATGCTGATTTATGATGGAAGGAACAACCCTAGCTAAGATAATAGCCTATCTAATTGGTCAAGACACCAAATGGGATGTGTCCCAAAAGCCGAGTTTAAGAACTCAGGACACCATCAAATCTTGCTCTTTCCTCTCTCGTCCTTCTTCTTCTAGTCACCGTGCTCTGGCCTACAGGCCAGTTGCTACTTAACACCACGATGAGAAGAAAAACCACCTAGTCTCGTTACTCATTTTATTCTTTTACTTTAGTTTCTTTTCTTTCCGTTGAGTCTCGTGTTCAAAAGTTGTTTTCCGCAAAGTCCAGCTCCGACTGCACCCGCTTCAAACTTCAACCAGCAACGAACTCCAAAACCATCCTCAGCCAGCGCCCAACCATTGGCTTCCCAAGACATCACTTCAAAGACTACTGAACTTCCAGCCAATCACCAACTCGGGAAAACCCCTTTCCTGCAACGACGACAAAGACAAAAGGGAATCCCTGTAACACAAGGCAACGCAAGTACAAACTCCAGATTCTAACTGAACTGGTGCATTTAATATAAATTTTAGCCTCATTGAGAAACTCAACGCGAGGGTTAATTAAATGATTGATGGTTGTTCAGGTCTATGTGATAGCACATATTGCTGTAAACTTGGGATTTCACATTCTCACTCTCTAAACTCATCCTTTCTCTCTTTCTGCAACGTGTGAATGCGTGTGTTCATGTTAGATTAGTTTATGTCTTATTTATATTGAAAAGAGAAGTGTCTTGTGTTTTGTGCTTACAAGTTAATGTCTTAATCTACCGAACTTGTTACTGTGCTTATTAATAGTGTTTTCATTTTGGATTTTAATATCCAGTGCAGAAGTAATGTTATACGGCTCGTTCAGTGAATCGCTGCCGACTCAGTGATCAGCCACAAAACAGTGATTCTGTTCAAATTCCCTGTAAAATCATAAATGATTCCCTTTGAGCTAAATTAAATTATATTTATGTATCAAACCCTACAGAGTACAGATACTCATCTAAAACTGTAGTGAAGTAGAGAGTAGAAGTTGCTAATATCTTTGATACTCAGTACAACTACAAAGTACCCAAAAAGATACTTAAGTACAGTAATTAGTTACATTTACTCAAGTGCTTTACACCTCTGACTCTGTGTGCATGTGTGTGTCCATAGTAACTACAGAAGTCAACATTTGAAGTGGATCAAAAAAGTTAATCAAAGTTGTCCTAAGACGAGAAGGGGTATTGTTTTGGTTTTAGGACAACTTTGATGAAAGATTTTGATCCACTTCAAATGTTACTACTATAGAAACTCACTATTTGAGTAGATTTTTTACTGTATACTTTTTTACTCTTACTCAAGTAACTATTAGGATTGTTACTTTTACTCTTGAGTAATTATTTATACAAGTAATTTTACTTTTACTTGAGTGCAGTTTTTGGCTACTCTACTCACCTCTGATGTTAACTAATGAGACCTTATTGTGAAGTGTCACCACATAGGTTCTTGTTTGTATGACGTGGACTTAATGAATTCTTATCTGGGGTTGCGTGGAGTCAGTTGAAGCTTCTTAAAAATGTATTTTAGGCCGTCACAAAGTACTCATTAGTACTCATGGACTTGAGAAAAATACTGAGTACTGAGCAATAGTGAGCATCAATAGTATAAATGAGCTATTTGTTTTATTTTAAATCAAGGTTACTGTACAAGTGACAGCTCTAAAAATGAGTCCCATGCGTATGGTGAAGCTAAGTTCCCATCATACTTCTCATTTCTTCTCATTTGTTAATTTCAGTCACACCCACAACAAAATCTCTGAGTCTGACTGTGCATTTAAAGTTGCTGCGCTTCTGGTGTCTCTGCTCTGTAACACAAGAGCAGTTTCACACCATGTTTGTTCCAGCTCTGCTCACCTGTATTGTGCTGAGAGCATTCAGTGCTCAAGCAAAAGTAGTTGAAGACTTTGACTGTAAAGAATTTTTCTACAGAGACACAGAACCGGGGGGAATGGATCAGAATGCCAAGAAAATCTGTCAGTTTACTTCAAACTTCCCTCATTACGCTACGCTGTACTCGGTTTATCACAGGATTCCTCTCTACAGCGCCTACAGATTTGACCCTACATGCTTCACTGACAGTGGAAGGCCAAGCTTCTGGCATTTAGAGCCACAGGTAACCATGTGCTTCTCTGTCTAACAAAAGACTTTCATTTGCAGTTTAAGCTCTGCATTCCATTCTGTTTTGTCATTCCAAATAATATATAAAATACATTAGACTGATGGTGCTTTATGGAACGGTCTTATACTGTACTATAACATTAAAAAAGTTTAGCAAAGTAATACATTTGATACAGTATTTATTCATCTTTGTTAACACTAGTTAACAAAATACAGATGTTCATTGTTTGTTCATAACTTTTAATGATAATAGATTAGTAAATGTTGAAATTAACATTTAACCCTCAAAGACCCAAAAATTGGAAGAAAAAAAAAAAGGGAAAAAATGTTGTACCCTTAACCTTTAAAATGCTGTTGTAGGAGGCATTTTAGTAAGTTTTTAGGGAAATGTTGTAATATTGCAACATTGGGCTCTCTTGGGTAGCAGAATTTCAGTGTTTTTACTCACTACCTGAACAAATGTAGAGGACAAATGACAAAGGTTCATTTGCAGGGTGTAATGCTTCTGTAACCTTATATCAGTGGCCTATATGAATATATACAATAATAATCACACAATAATGATACAATAAGTCATATTTTTATCAAAAAAAATAATTTGCTATAAAAATATATGTTCAGATTATATTTACAGAACCTGATGAACTAAATGAAACTTTCATCACTTGACTTTAGAACTTTCATCACCTGCATGTAAAACGTTTATCACTAGTATCAGAGTCCATCTCAAAGTCACTGTTCCCATTTTGCACGGCATCAGTGATGTCCTGGCTGATGGCATTCTGAAATAGAAAAAAATACACTGATTATTTTTTTATGCTAAATAATCTGCAAATCAATCCCAATCAATTTTACACATTTTAAAATATTCACACAATACTCTCTGATTGCTTATTGTGCCATTTTCTTTATCATGGTAATGGCACTGATACCCCACAATCCAGAACATCATTAACTGTCCCTCATGCAGAAGGCAGATATTTGGGCAAACAAGCAAAGCCCAGAACAACAACAACAAAAAAACAGGACTAGTTAAGTATTATTTTTTATAAATGATAGTTTGAAATATTATTACACAAATACTTGAACAATCTTGAGGAAAAAATTTAATTTCTTCAACTTATTTAATAATCATTAAATATTGATTGAAACTCAAAATGATAACGAAGATATTTAAAACTATATTTAAAAATGATCAAAATAAGTATGTTTCTACTAGTATTCTTTTCACATGGGACAGGGGAGAAGCACAATTCATCCATGTAATGTGCAAGGTGCACAGGCAAATTTATGCTCCCCTTTAACCCAGTGCTGCAAAATTACAACACTGACATAAGCTCAAAATCCAAAATGATCAAAGCATTTGACAATACCTTAATATCTTCATAATCTAGACATACTACAAATCACATAAAAACATATTTTAGGCATTTTACTTGCTTATCCAGTCCAGAAAAACAAGATGATGTGCTTCAAGGGAAGTTCGCAGGTTGTGTGACTTCATGTCCACGTAAATAGACCTATTTTTATTTTTTTTAAATCTAGCATCCAATTGCATTGCAAGGCTGAGCAATGTTGTACCAGTTAATTGCGTAAAAGTGGTCTTGGAGTGAAAAAAAAAAAAAAAACATGAGCAGGGTTTTTTTTTTTTTGTCAAGCTAAAAATGATGTTGTAATATTGTGGGCCTTACAGGGTTAATATCCCTCTACCGCATGCATTTTGATGGTACATGATTTTAAAAAAATCTCTTTTTGGTTTATTTGGGAACATTTTATTGATAAAGCATGTTTTTAAAATATAAAAATAAAAATAATAAAACATCAAACTAACCATCTAACATAATATTTCTTCTGTAGATTTCCAAACCTGAAGAACAAAATCTACGTGCAATGGTCCGTGAGACTCAACGTAATAAAAACGATTATAAAGGAAATCAAGCCATCAGCAACGACTACACTGACACGGGATATGATCGTGGACACCTGAACCCCAACAGCTTCCAGTGTGGTGAAGGCCGTATAGCAACGTTCACGCTGACCAATGCAGCACCTATGGATGCGTGCTTCAACCGTAACCAATGGGCAAAGTGGGAGAAAACTTTGAGGACTTTTTTAAGAGACAAGCTTTCAAGTGACGGTGGTTCTGCTACAGCCTACATTGTCACAGGTACAGTACCCCCCAATGAGAATCTACGGATACCACAAAGCGAAATCTCTGAAGAGCCTGAAAGGGTGACGGTGCCCTCTCACATCTGGACGGCCGTCTGCTATAAGCACCACTCTGATGACAGAAAGTCTTTCTCCCTTGGCTATATGGGGGAAAACAAGCCAGAAGGCAGCATAAACCTGATGAGCGTCTTAAACCTGAACACACAAATACAAAATCTCAATCGTCAGCTCTCAGAAGTTAGCATTTTTGTGGATAATTGTTTTCATGACAATAATAAATTAGATGAGGTTAAGGTCAAATTTCAGACATTAATCAATCTACAAATCAAGGAGAAGCAAGGAGTCCAAATGAGCTCAGGCATGCAAAACACGTATCTCGCATTGAGAAAGGCTGCCGACAGTAACATCATACCTGAAAAGAAATTCAAGGTGAGTGAGATGACAATAAAATTAGCCTTTGACAGCGTGAGCACTTACTACAATGTAGTAAAGGATATGAAGATTTCTGCTGGAAGCACTTGTCTTATAACTCACGTGAAACCACTAGTAAGGAGTGATCTCAGAAAAAGGGACATATCAGGGGTGTCGGATGCTGTTGAATGCCTTCTGGTCCCAGAGAAGCAGAAGACTGCAGCTGATGGATCGCCCTGCTTGAAATTCTCTGACTCTACATACAGCTGTCAATGTGAAACAAATGGTGAAATCAAGTCCTGCTGCTCCACTCCCTGCCTGTACCAGGACAATTTCAATTCCTACAGGTGTTACTCAGGCCAGACGCAGATCGAGTGCTCAGCCCGGTACTCACTCGTCACTTTTAAAGGAGAGAAGTGCTTGAATGATCACCCATGTGCAACATACGGCTACGACTACTACTGGTGTAACACCATCTCTGGCAGCTGGGACTTCTGCAGCCCTCCGCTGTGGAGAAGTAAAGCTAAAAACGGGAAGTATTGCCGCAGTGACCATGCCTGTGCCAAATATGGATCAGGGCATATGTGGTGCTTCACGGATGATGAAGGCAATTATGAAGACTGCTGTACTTCTGATGAATGCAACTCAGCTGTGAATGGCCAAACCTGCAGGTCTAATCACAAGTGCGGCTACCATGGAAATGATTACCTGTGGTGCTACACGGACTATGAAGACAACTGGGATTACTGTTGCAGATCATGTTGATTATAGTTGGTTTACAATTTGTGGTATGAGTATAACTAAAGCAGGACTTTGCAAAATGTACTAGGAGCACTTACTAACCTACAAACTATCTAACATAAAAAAATAAAGACTCTCATATGTGCTTCTGAAATTAACAGCAGCTTAAAATGCTTAAACTTAAAGGGTATATGTATGCAAAAAACAAAAAATCTCAATAAAACATATGAATCTATAATGCATTTGCAATTATTTTTTTTTAATTTTTTTTTTACATTTTTACATACTTCATTTTCAGTAAAAAATAATTTCAGTTCACATTTCACATATGTTTGTATTGTACTTTCCACAAAACCGCCTTACAGGAAGTTGTATTCTAAAAGAAATTGCACTCTGTAATATCTTTTTAGACCTCTAACTAATTGATCAATTAATCTATTGATTATTTTTATGATTAGTTGATTATATTTATGATTACTTCGTTTATCATTTTGATTGGTTGATAATCCTTAGTTAATTTGCCCATAAATCACAAACACAACTTCTGCCAATAATCTTTCAATGTTTCATTCAAACATTTTCTCATAAAATTATTATTATATTTACTAATATAAAATACACACACACACGCACACAAAAAAAAGTGGCAAGAATTAAAAGGCGTCTATCAGGAGTACAAATGTCAATGATGGCTGCATTCACAGTCAGAGTTTGGGATCAACAGTGTGTGAATCTTGAAATGTGTGTGGGGGTTTTTTTCATTCAGAAGACTAAAGTATTCAATACATACCTGTATGTATGGACAACTGAAGTCACGACTGCATTCAGGTAACCATAGTGATAGTATCAGAGATTTGAACAACCAACAGCAACTCTGAATGCTTTGTAAAAGAGGGCAGAGAGTCTGTTTGAGCCAGGAGCCTCAGCTCTGGTGGATCTTTGGATGAACGCAAATTATTTCTCCATCTCTATGAGTTAATTAAACCTGTCATGATTATACAGTTGCATGTTTAAACTGACTCTAATTTGCAATGATTTTAAAATTTAGCCTGAGATTGAATAAATATCTCAAATAAAACCAGGACCAAATGAACAACATTGTATTTATTACTGTCCAGTTATCCATTCATTAGGGACTGATGATGTTGCACTGAGTCAAACTGATCTTATCAGAGGATGGAGGGTAACTAATGCCACTACATGCAAAAACATGGGCCGTCCAGTCAGATTTGAGCTTAGATCACATGTCTGGAGCAGCTGCTGTTGCACAAAAAGGCAAAGAGTGGTGGCGCTGTTTCGAAAACCAGTGTAAACAAACACAGAAGAAGATTATCCTGGATAAGAGACGAGAGTGGATGCTGAGTTCTTGTTATCGTTGGTATTTGAGAACAGATTTATTTTCACATGTTATTTATACAGAATAAAATTTCTAATAATTCTCCACTGAATCTGTGATCTTTAGAGCACGTGCACGAGTGTTATGAGTCAGAGCACGTTCACTCTCTAGATCTTCCGTATTAAAAAAATCGAGTGAAACATATTTCTACACATGAAATATGAAAGCAAATAGACATACAGGTGCATCTCAATAAATTAGAATGTCGTGGAAAAGTTCATTCAACTCAAATTGTGAAACTCGTGTATTAAATAAATTCAATGCACACAGACTGAAGTAGTTTAAGTCTTTGGTTCTTTTAATTGTGATGATTTTGGCTCACATTTAACAAAAACCCACCAATTCACTATCAACCAATTAGAATTTTGTCCATATAGTATAAATCAAGGGTAACCAAAATTGTTTGGTAACATTCCACAAAATATCCTTTGTGTTCCACAGAAGTTATACAGGTTTGGAACGACATGAGGGTGAGGAAATGATGACAGAATTTATTAGCAATACATTTTCTGCATTCTAGCTCAAAATCAATACATTACTATCAAGTGCATTTCTGTGTGACAAAAATGCATTATTACGTTTGTTGCATTTGCTGCAAATTCAGAAATATCTATCATTTGTTTCTGTCCTGTTTTATTTATTCATTTATTGACTCCAGTTGAAGGCCCTAAAACCCAGCAAAACATTCACAGGGAACTCGTGGGCTGGATTTGTCCAGGGCTGAATTTTAACCCCTTAGTCCATGCAGCCCTGCCAGACCCTACCCGTATCCGCTAATGAAACCGCTCATCCGGCCCGGATCCAATTTGGATCCGTTCATTAAGTGTGTCATTTGGTCTGGATCCCTTCTAGATCCTTTATTCAAAATGGGTTATCTGGCTAAAACTAGCTATAGCAATAGCTAAAATCAACCATTGTTAGACTAGATTACACTATAAAAAAATTATATACCATAAGTCTGACTTTATTAATATTAATAAAACATGAAATCATTCAAAACTTAATCTAAATTTTAACAAGTAACAACAGAACTATTAGATTGATAATTCAAATTAGGTGTTTACAGAATACATTGAATAGATATTAAGAAAAAGGAAATGCATGACATTTCACCAAGAAAATAATTGTATTTCTTAAAAAAAAAAAACATTTCATTAACTAAAAAAGGACATTAAATTTACTCCTGCATGTTGACAGTCAGACGGCTCCTTGAGCTTCCCCTATCTGCTGCTAAGTTGAACCACCTAATAGCATGATTGACAATTTTATTGTTGTTGGCTGCACTGGAGAGCTGATTCTTTCTTACAGCACCTGCAATACACAAGCAGATTTCCATACAAAATGTCAATTAATCTCATTGGAGCTACCAGTTTTTAAGTTTTTAAAAAGATACACATACTCACTGTGTATATATAATTTATACAGGATTTAATTAGTTATGGAAAAATAATGCATTAAAATTATTTTAACACATTATTGACACATATTTACGCACTAGTGCTGCCCAGACCTAAGTAGGTCATCTTACATTTCATACAGTTGATGACAAGCATGATGCAGGACAACAACTCACTGTGATGTAGACTATAAAATGCAGCTATATGCCCACTTAAACACTTTTACACACAAAACATAAAGATAATAAACACATGATTACGATAGTATATGGTTTGTATGGGATTTTCATGAGATTTGGGGTACTTTCATAACAATAACGAATGTGTAATGCTAATTTGTGCAGCGATATAAATGGCTATAAATAGCATATTTTAAGAACATTAAACTACCAAAATCCACATGAGAGCGCAAAAGGAGTTTATTACAAACACTCGATGGTGGTTTAAAGTGAGTTTTGAGTAAAACCGTACTATTAATGTCATAAATTGTCTCATGTAGCTTGATGCTATTGTTAGCACTAATGCACCTGCAGAAACAGGTGCAATTCTTCTTCATGATGCATTTTGTCAAAATAATTCACGTAAGTTTGCAAGAAAATGTTTTGTAGTGTTTTTTTAGGAAGATTTTGATAATAGGCTCGGCTAAATGTATATTGGGATCAAAGCGATGTGGATTGGTAAGCCATGATGGCAGAATAAAGGCTAATGTGTAGTAAATTAGCTCAAGGGGGGAATATTAATAATTAATCATAACTCTTTATAATTAATTAGAATATTTAGATAAGTTTTAGCTTGATAAAGCAGAATTTACAGTACAATCAACCAACCAGGGAAAGCTCAGTATTGATTATTCATTAATTCAAAGAAATCTTAATTTCCAGGGTAAGAGAAATACCCTTTTTAAGGTACAGTACTACTCAGAGCATGTAACAAGATCAAAAACGTTAAATTGACTTTGTTGCAAGCAAGGAATCAGAAATGAATACTCATATGTATTGTGCACAAAGTTTTATTAACTAAATCACAAACACATTACTAGTCTAAACAAACACACACACATATATATATATATATATATATATATATATACACACACACACAAATCACACATACATAGTACATGGGAAGGGTAAGTGAGACTGGATGAATGAAACCGGACAGAAACAGGGGGAAGTTGACCATCTGAAAGAACCATCAGTCTCTAATTCAAAGCATAGTATACGATAGCTTACAACAAACCTCTGTGTGGTGAAAGGAACGATACTTGCATTTGAGTTGGTTGTGGAACGAGAGTCTCGTGAAGCCTCTGAAGAATGTCTGGATGGTACCATTCGATGGCCGAAGTTGCAATCTCTTGAAACTCCGAGGTCGCTCTGCTGGGAGCAGGGAGAGAGAAATGTCTGATCGAAGGCATGTCCATGATGGTGAATTCCAGGGTTGAGTGAAGATGAACTCCAGTGGTATTAGTCTGACTCTTTGTGGTCAACAGCCATCTCCCCAGGCTAGGGAGATCGCACACGGCTCTATATGTTGGGGCCTGCCAGGCGCGCAGCAGTCGGAAGATTTAGCAGAAGAGAGAGACAGGCCTGTGCGTGAGCCCTTTAAAGTCAGGGAAGAGTCACACCTTTCAGGATGGGCTTGACCAATGAGAGAGGCTGAATTTTCAAGCAGGAAGCTAGAAATATTGTGGGGGGGGGGGGGGGGTGTTTATGACCTTTTGTCTGAGAGCATGATTCGAATGGCTCTGGCAGTCTATACTTTGATTAAATTACAAACACACATGGCATTCTATGAGGAGTGTGCGTCATCAAATGAGCATTAATTTGGTAGGAGACACGATATAGGTGGGGTTACATTAACTAGTACAGGTGCATCTCAATAAATTAGAATGTCGTGGAAAAGTTAATTTATTTCAGTAATTCAACTCAAATTGTGAAACTCATGTATTAAATAAATTCAATGCACACAGACTGAAGTAGTTTAAGTATTTGGTTCTTTTAATTATGATGATTTTGGCTCACATTTAACAAAAACACACCAATTCACTGACTTCATGTGCCTGTGCAAGTCAAGATTTCAACTCTGTAGGGGTTGAGGCAACAGTAACGAGTAACGAGCTGTTTTATGGATAGTAACTGTAATATTATTACTGAAATCTTATCAGTAATTAGATACACTACTAGTTACTGCAAAAAGTAATATTATTACTGTAACTAGTTACTAGTAACAAGTTACTGCCCAACACTGCTTCTCTCTGCTCAGTGCTCACTGTCACAATTAATAAACACACATGACTGACAAAGACTGATGAGAAAGCTTATATTAGCTGTGTGTGTTAGCAAGCTGTAGCTTGGGTCAACTGGTATTCGACCACTTTGATATTTACTACTTAATATGAACTATTTGATCAAATTTTTATGTTTACAAGTATCTGTTTCTAATCACCTGGTAGGATCATCGTTTAACCCAACAAAGATCAAAACCAGGCTTTGCATACTTTAGTTATAACTTAGCTTTAGCCTCTAACTTATTTATTAATAATCAAGAGACATGGCTTTATGAAAGTTACATCCCCGTTAATCTACTAAATCTACTAAAAGTTTGGCATGAGAAGAGTATCGAGTCAAAGCTGATTGCTTGTTATCTGTCTTACCTTTTGTTAGGAATTTATTCTCATACTCTCAAAATGCTTATCTCACAGAAATGTAATATATAAAACTGACATTTGGATATTTGCCTTACCAGTGACAAAATGTTTACTGCACACATAGACATACTGAGTGCACAGTTGTGACTCTGGGCTTCTTTTTTTGTACAGTTGCGTGAAAGAATCCCTGGTTGGGGGTTTCGGTTTTTTGGGCTTATTTAAAAATATATGGTTGCTTGTTAGGGAAATCTGACAAGCAACTTTGTTTCTTTATGTATGTTCGCCGTATTCTCCAGTGCATTGATTGACACTCTGTCTGCTCGCAGTTAATAGCAAACCAGTGCAATAATATAAGTGCCGTAGTGTAATTTGCCAAATGTTCCTCCCCCTCACTGGAGAAAAATCACATTCAAAAAGAAGACGCACGACGCTGTAATCCAAGCGATGTAGACGTAGAGGAGTGGGATGACTTTCTTTTACCCTAATTTTTATAATGTTTTTGTAATGTATTAATTATCACGGGCTGTAATAAAAAACAAGTAGTCATATCCTTATACTGAGCCTGGTATGGCAAGATGTCTAAAAATGTATTTCGTTTTTAACATTTAAACTTAGACCACATTATTAGATTACCTTTTGACTTCATGAATACACATAAATGAATCTTTATAATCTTTTTTAATAATATTATATAATATTTTCTTATAATATATTTTTCTGTAATATTTGTCACTTTTTTATGACATTTATTTGATAGTTATGTATACATTATTTTATTTTAAATGGAAGAAAAACCTGTTTTTGACCTCAAAATAAAGCACTTTCCCTCTGTACATGGCTGTGGGGACGAGCAGTTTTGTGGTGCATGGAATTCTTTATAATTAATTAAAAACAAATATTGCCACATTGATGGCTCAAGAAGGTGTAATTGGTCAAATATTGTTCCATTGTTTCATTTTAAAATATATAAATAAATGTAACCAAGAGTTTTTCAAGTGTAATATTTCTGTAAAGGCTTGGGACAGAAAAATGGACATTTCCATAGAACGACCCCTATATATTTTAGGCTATAAATGTGTGGCTATGTTACAGCTCCCCTTTGAAGCTTTTGTGATTTTCTCCTTTTCCATCTCTCCAATCCTATTCTGCTCAAAGGTGATTGGAGATGAGTTTTGTTCCCTCTTTTGTTGCAGTTTGCTAATTTTTGTAAAACAGCTTCTCTGCCGTGCAAAGGCAAAAGACCGTAACTTCGATTTTTGTCGAAAATGAGTTATTGATATTTTTGAGACATTGAAGACATCCTTTATCATGTACATAAGTATCTTGAGTCAATTTTGTTATTTTTCAGAGAAAATAAGGTGTCGTCTCAACCGTAACTTCGAAAAACCCTGGAGAAACCAAGGCTGAACACCGTATAACACCAGTAACGGCTCTTTCGTTTTGTTTGGAACGTTCAAAATGAGTTACGGCGTTCTGCCTTTGTTTAGCTGCATGTCAAAATGAAGTTACGGTGCCGGTGTTCTGACGATTTGTGCTACCCGCTCGGATTGTGCTACCTCCCATTAAAAAGATAGGTAGCACAAATCGATAGTGAAAAATGCTATCTATCAGATTGTGCAACCAGCATCTTATTCATGTGGTTTGAGGCTTTTTTTAATGTCCATACCTACCCCTACCCTAAACCTACCCGTTCACACCTACCCTTACCCTAAACTTACCCTTAAAACAATGCAAATATATTATTGGTAGCACAATCTGATAGGTAGCATGTTTTGTCGGTACACCGGCTTGGAGTTATACGGTGTTCTGCCTTTTTTTAAATTAAAGTCTGACACATTTAAATTACGGTGTAGACAAACTAATTAGATCGCGATCTACCAAACAAAACATACTCCACAAAGCACTGTAAAGACTAGACACCTTGGCAGCAATACATAATCGTGAATAACCTTTACAGAATTTTTTTGTTGTTGTTTTTTGTTTTTGTAATGCAGATTATTCACCAGGCTGTCACATCTAGTTGGATGCGTGTCTACTTTCGTTCAAGTCAATATAAGCAATTATGCTATGTGTAGCATTCTTTTTTTCTGTTACTGAGCATAGTAAATAAATTGGTTGCAAAACGGTATCCACTCACAATCACGTTGAACTTTTTGTTTTCTTGTTACTGTCAAAAAAAAAAAAAAAAAAAAGAATACAGTCACATTACTATATGCAATAGCCTATATGAGATAGCCCATGATCACTAGATTTTATCCAGATGTTACTATAATGATTTTGTAAATGGTGATCAGCAACCACATATTGATAATGTGGAAGTTACTGTGTTTTGCCTTGGTGTGACTTCTCACTTTTTGCAGAAAATGCAAAGGCAGAGTACAACTTCAAAATAGGGGTAAAAATCAAGTTTGAGCTTACAATTTTTTAATGTAGATAATTTACATTACTACAACATCTAGCTGCCAAATTTACAGTGTCCTACCTATAATTAATTTGGCTGGACAAGTAAAAAACTTTAAAGTCATTTTTCTCAGTTTCACACTCTAGCGAGTTAAGGTCTTTTGCCTTTGTAGAGCAGTTCTGTTTTTGCTTTTCAGATAAAACAGTGGTTTCAGCGTAATATGTTGCAGTCTCATTTATTGGTAATAAATAATATTGATAAATCATCAAAAAAAAAATAATATTGGGCTTGTTTTGGGCTTGTTTTTGAAGCTGCGGTTGCTTATTTGTTTCGCGAGAGTTGGCAACTGTGACTGAGTGTCAGGATCCCACAATTTACCCATTCTTCCTGCTGATAATAAAAACATAGCAGCTTTTAGGCATTATTTTTTTATTTTTTTTTATTTTTTATAAGTCAGAAATGACAAGGAGGCAGCTTCCCGCAATACAAAGTCAATGGAGAGGGTTGGATTGTTATAAATTTACAATAAACTGTTATAATGTATTCTACATTAATAAATGTTGTGTTATGAATTACTGTATTAATTTGATACACAGTTATGTATTATTTGTTGATATAAAATATTATAATCAAATGTTTGTTTATAAAAAGAAAGTAAGAGAGGGGACGAGTAATTCACTGTTTATATTGGAATTAATTAACACTTATGTTTAACACACTTGGTAGCATTAAGATCAGAGCAGCATTAAGCATTTGTTTTTGGTAAGGAGGTGATAAAACATCGGGGAGATCTTCAGCACTGATGTCCATGGCTGCAGCCGCATCGAGGTGTCGGACAGCAGGACCACGCACCTCCATCTTCACTGGATACACCTGTGATGGTGACCTCCACCTCAAGTGCTGAGATTCAGTCATCTCAAATAGTAACATAAACAGAAGTCTCAGTCAAGGTATTCAATAACAACAGACACGAGTCGTTAGATGAACATTATTAATGTTAGTTGACTACACAAGTTAATATGATCTAACTATGAAAATACTTCTAAAGCATTGATTACTCTTCATTAATGTTAATTTCAACATTTAATTATACGTTATAAAGTTGTGAAACTTGTATTTTTTAAACTAACATTATCTGTAACAGATTAATAAGTGCTCTAACGAATGTGTTGCTCATTGTTAGTTAACAAATATTCAATGCATTAATATGAACTAATAAGGCCTTATTCTAAAGTGTTACCAATATTATAAAAGTATCAACGAATGTTTAAGAAGTAAAAATGTATATCCACTTGAAGCACACTCACAAGTGTAGGAAGATGAAGAAAGATCAATTAGAGAATAATTAGGTTACATGATGCATGATGTTGTGTACCTTCACTGTTGAATAGTTGGATGAGTTGAATTTGGCAGCAGGTCTGAGAGTCGCCTTCAGGAAGGAAATCTCAACTTGAGCTCAACCTGGGCCTCGTCTCTCCAGAGGAACACCTCGAAGACCTTCTGGCCACAGCTCAGACAGGACACCGATGGGCTCTCCATCAGCACATCGCCTCATCCTGAGTACCTGCAACCACGTTCACAGTGGCAAGATTGTTGCTCATGCACTGCAAGTCGATACAAATACTAGTGCTCAGACATTATTTAAACGACATTGGCTGTGAATCTGAACAAACAAAACATGGTAATTCAACCTGTATGTATAAAAGCCTTTCACTTATGAGAATGCAATAAAAATGATGACTGAGATCATCTTAATATCATACCATTTTTGAGAGGATAGAAGGAAATTAATATTTAAATCGTTATTGATTAAAGAAATTACGTCATTATTAGATTAAGTGCAAGAAAGACAGTCACTTGAGTTTTTAATAATGAAAGCAAATGAGCCAAAACGTGTGGCTATAGGATTTTCATTTTGGGGGCAAAAAGTCTCTTCTAAAAAGTTTAGTTGAATGAATTTACTCACTCTTTCAATTTGTCCTTTCAGGGATATGTATCCTCCTCTCGTGAAGAGGTCTTCGTTTTCCCCAGTCATCAGGACAGTTGGAGGATTGGAGGTTTTTGCTTTTTTTCTGAACCAGGACCAAGAAAAATGCACTCCCATCCAAATTTTGTGAACAGAGTAATTTTTAATGATATAAGCCACCCGTGTTTCAAATAGTGGGGTGTCTCCATCCACTGCAGCAATCAAGGCTCTCTTACCATCGGTGAATTCACTTGTGGTGGTGGTTTTGAAATATCTCATGTTAGTTTTATTTGTGGACAGTTAATTTTATTTTTATTTTTGCTGTACAATTCTGGAGGGTAAGAGAAAATACACATTGATTCAATTAGCATCAGACGTGAAAGAGTAAGAGAGACCAAAACAATTCAGTATGCAAATAATACAACTACGTCATCCAAGTTCAAGTTCAAGTTCAAGTTGAGCTTTATTGTCATTCCGCTACATGCGGGGCATACAGTGGAACGAAATGTCGTGCCTCACAGGACCACGGTGCTACATAAATACAATAATACAGCAGTGCAGTAAAACAATATAAACCTATACACAACTATCCTACTGATAGATTTGACTATAAAATATGCTATATATAAAAGAATTTTTTACCTGTACATAAACTAAAAAAATACAAACAATACAAACTATACGAGTGCTTCAGATAAATACTGTACATGTGTGAAGAGAAACATTGTGAGTCAGCAGCTGGCTGGGGAATAGTGCAGGATGATTTGTAGTGCATGAGCATGTAAACATATGTATATTACTGAGTCTTTTGTGGGATTTGTATACACACATCAGTGTGTGAGAAAAGTGACTAGTGCGCATAGAGGAGGAGAGTGTGCTACTACAGGTGGTTTGTACAGGCCCACTCACCTGCGTGTAGCACACTTCGATTGCACAAAAAAAGAGTTCCATAAGTTTTCAGATGGTCCATGTTTTCAGGAGGTAGGGGGTTTGTATGGGGGTTCAGAGAGGGGCGGGGTGATTTGAGTTCAGGGCTCTCACAGCCTGGGGAAGAAGCTGTTGAGCAGTCTGGCAGAGCGGGCTCTGATGCTCCGGTACCGTCTTCCTGATGGTAGGAGCTGGAAGAGACTGTGGGAGGGATGTGTGGAGTCCTTCACGATACTGTTGGCTTTGCTGGAGCATCGTGTGAGGAAAATGTCCAGGATGGAGGGGAGAGGGGCACCGATGATCCTTGCAGCTGTGTTCACTGTCCGCTGGAGGGTCTTGCGGTCTGCTGCAGTACAGTTCCCGTACCAGACAGTGATGCAGCTGGTCAGCACACTCTCAATGGTGCCCCTGTAGAAAGTGGTGAGGATGGGTGGAGGGAGACTTGCTCTTTTCAGCCGGCGGAGAAAGTGTAGGCGCTGTTGTGCCTTCTTGGAGAGTGACATGGTGTTGGTGGACCAGGTGAGATCCTCTGTGATGTGCACCCCCAGGAATTTAGTGCTGCTGACTCTCTCCACAGGCGAGCTGTCGATGGTCAGTGGGGGGTGATCAACAGATTTTCTCCTGAAGTCCATCACAACCTCCTTTGTCTTACTCACATTGAGGGACAGGTTGTTAGCGCAACACCATTCAGCCAGCTGTGCCACTTCCTCTCTGTAGTGCGTTTCATCATTGTTGCTGATGAGACCTACCACTGTTGTGTCATCAGCGAACTTGATGATGTGGTTGGAGCTGGACTTGGCAGTGCAGTCGTGGGTCAGCAGCGTGAAGAGCAGCGGGCTGAGCACACAGCCTTGTGGGGCACCTGTGCTCAGTGTGGTAGTGCTCGAGGTGTTGTGGCCGACACGGACTGACTGAGGTCTTCCGGTTAGAAAGTCCAGGATCCAATTGCAGAGGGAATTGTTAAGGCCCAGCAGGTTGAGTTTATTTATGAGCTGTTGTGGGATTATTGTGTTGAATGCTGAGCTGAAGTCAATGAACAGCATTCTAACGTAGGAGTCTTTATTTTCTAGGTGGTTAAGAGCCAGGTGGAGGGTGGAGGAGATTGCATCGTCTGTAGAGCGGTTTGGACGGTATGCAAACTGGAGCGGGTCGAGTGTGTTGGGGAGGCTGGTTTTGATGTTGTGCATGACTAACCTCTCAAAGCACTTCATTATGATTGGAGTCAGTGCTATGGGACGGTAGTCATTTAGACAGGACACAGGTGATTTTTTTGGTACCGGTATGATTGTTGTAGATTTGAGACATGTGGGGACGACTGCCTGGCTCAGCGAGGTGTTGAAGATATCTGTTAGGACATCTGTCAGCTGTACAGCACAGTCTTTCAGTACACGGCCAGGTATGTTGTCGGGACCCGCAGCCTTGCGTGGGTTGATCCTAGATAGGGTCTTCCTTACATCGGCTGGAGACAGACAGAGCGCCTGGTCGTTGGGAGGTGTGGGCAGTTTTTGTGCAGGTGTGTCATTCTGCATTTCAAACCGTGAATAAAAGTGGTTGAGTGTATCTGGGAGGGATGTGTCGTCATCACAGGCCTGTGGCGGGGGCTTGTAGTCTGTGATGGTCTGAATGGCTTTCCACAGACTCCGTGTGTCTTTGCTGTCTGTGAAGTGATTATTGATTTTTTGAGAATATGACCGTTTTCCATTTTTGATGCTGCGGGACAGATTGGCTCTTGCTGTTTTGAGGGCTGCTTTATCTCCTGATCTGAAAGCTTCATCTCTGGTCTTTAGCAGCCCGCGAACCTCTGCTGTCATCCATGGCTTCTGGTTGGCACGTGTGGTGATGGTCTTGGTGACTGTCACATCATCAGTACACTTTTGATGTAGGCAGTCACAGTTTCAGTGTACTCCTGCAGGTCTGTGTGGTTGTTGTAGGTGGCCGCCTCTTTAAACATGTTCCAGTCTGTGTCCTGGAAGCAGTCCTGCAGTGCTGAGGTGGCATTGTCTGGCCATACCTTGATCTGTTTGTGAACCGGTTTGGCAAGCTTGAGAAGTGGTCTGTATGCTGGGATTAGCATAACAGAGATGTGGTCCGAGTACCCGAGGTGGGGGCGGGGTTCAGCTTTGTATGCGTTCTTTTCTGTAGTGTAAACAAAGTCCAGTGTGTTATTTCCCCTTGTTGCAAAGTTCACATGTTGGTAGAACTTTGGCAAAACTGTCTTTAAGTTTGCATGATTAAAGTCACCGGCTATGATGAAAAAGCCGTCGGGTTATTTGTTTGTTGTTCGCTGATGGCGCTGTACAGTTCACGAAGCGCGTCCTTAGCGTTTGCACACGGGGGAATGTAAACCGCGACAATAACAATGGCCGTGAACTCCCGCGGCAGATAGAACGGTCGACACTTCACAAACATAAACTCCACCAGCGATGAACAGTGTTTTGATACTAACGCAGCATTGTTACACCATTCTTTGTTGATATACACACACAAGCCACCGCCGCGAGTCTTACCAGACAGTGATGAATCTCTGTCCGCTCGGTAGCAAGTTAGTCCGTGCAGCTGAATGGCGGAGTCCGGGATGTTGTCGTTTAGCCATGTTTCAGTGAAAACAGACACACAACAATCCCTTGCCTCATGCTGTGTAGACCGACTGAGTTGAATTAAGTCCAGTTTGTTTTCCAGAGAGCGAACGTTTGAGAGCATGAGTGTTGGAAGAGCCGGTCTTGTGGGGTTAGCTCTTAGCCTGGCTCGTATACCTCCGCGCTTACCGCGCTTCCGTCCTCTCTCACACCGCTTGCGACGCCGCCTTGTGCGGGTAGCGTCAGTAGGCGAGGCCGCGGTCTCGAGGTCCGGCTCCAGCAGTAAACAAAGGCCTCGAAGCTTCTCAGTAGCCGCCGGCGAGAGTTTGTGTTTGTATGTGTTGTTGATATCCAAAAGGCTTTGGCGATCATAGATGTATTCCGGAGTGATCTCCCGATGAATTGGCGGTAAATTGACATTGTTTGGAGACGAACAGACGACATTAAAAGACATAAAAGCACCGTTTTTGGGACCCGGAGAGGTCGCTGCGTCTGACCGCGCCGCCATCTTGGATTCAAAAAAAAAAAAAAAAAAAAAAAAAAAAAAATACCCAATAGGTTCACCATTCAGTTGGTTTAGTGCAGGGGTGTCAAACTCATTTTAGACCGAGTTAGAAAATTACTTCAGAAAATACACTTTCCTGTCAGAAACACTCCTCTCAGACCAAATCCTGTCTGAATATGTTTTATTATATTGTCATTTCTTCATAACTTTTTAAAAATCATTAATGTCATTTGAAATAAGTTAAAACATTAGTTCAGAAAATACGTTTTCCTCTCAGAAAGTATTTTATTACATTTACATTTCAGTCACTTAGCAGATGCTTTACAAATGAGGACAATAGAAGCAATCAAAACCAACAAAAGAGCATATACACACACACACACACACACACGTGTGCATATACACATACACATACATACAGTATAATAAGAAAACAAGTAGAATAGTAAAAGAATAGAGAAAGCTAGTGTTTTTAAAGAAAATAAGCAGTTAAAAAACGAATAGAGAGTGCAAGTGTTAGAAGGTCAAGTGTTTTTTTTTAATAAAAAAGAAAAATAGATCAAATAGAATTAGAATTATTGCCTGAATGTTTTGTCAAATATTTTAATTTAAAAAAATTCGGCCCCACTTTAAGTGGCCTTAACTACTATGTACTTACACATTAAGTGCATTGTACCAAATGATTAAATTAAATGTATGTATTGACGAGGCTCACACACCGAGTACTGCTATCAGAATGAATTTATTCTGTCCTATAACACAGTCCTGAACTTGGCTTACTGCTGCATTATACTACCATCTAGTGGCCATTTTAACATGGAACACATATCAATATTGTGTACATACATGTTTTTACATTGTACTTTATTTTAAAAATACCTGCATGTAATTAGATCTGTAATTAATTCCATCCCTTACACCTTAACCCACCCTTAAACCTACCCAGACCACCAAATCTGCCCCTAACCTTACCCGTATCCCACCTCAATAGCAGCAAAAGTGTTTTTTTGCAATACAATATGAACACAATAAGTACATTGTACTTATTTTTTGATGTAAGTAGTTAAGGCCATCTAATATATAAAGTGGGACCAAAAATTCACATTAACAATTTCCTATTGCATAATTCTATAAAAAAAAAAAAAGAAAAAAAAAAAAAAGAATGGATACTACAATATATAAAATAAGGGATTTGAATTCTAAAAACATACAATATAAACAAAACGAAATATAAAAAACATTTAAAAAATACTACAAATTACTATATACACAACCACCCCTAGAAGATGAGCAACAGATTGGACAATTCCTTGACTCCCTCAATTTACCAGTTACAACAGGAACAAAATCAAATATTATCAGCAGAAATAACTGAGACAGAACTAAATAACGCCATCTCCAGGCTCAAGACGAATAAGTCTCCTGGTCCTGACGGCTTTTCATCAGAGTGTGGTATAAGACTTTTCGATCTGAATTAATACCGAGTCTTCTTCGGGCTTGCAATGCATCGTTAATGGAGGCCAAAATGCCTCCATCATGGAGTGAGGCGGTGATCTCAGTTATCCCAAAAGAGGGAAAAGATAAATTAGAACGTAGTTCATACAGACCAATTTCTATCTTGAATGTTGATTACAATTTATATACTAGCATCCTTGCCAAAAGATTGGAAAAAATTCTCCCCCAACTAATACATAACGATCAAACTGGGTTTATTTCTCAAAGACAAACACATGATAATATTAAACGATCTCTACATATATTAAGCCGAATTCAGCAAATCAAACTTGAGGCTCTTTTAATTAGTTTAGATGCGGAAAAGGCTTTTGATTCCGTAAGCTGGCCTTTTTTATATAAAGCCCTTGAAAGATTTGGCATGCACGAAATTTTTGTAAGGGGCATCCGTACGCTATACAATAAACCATCCGCCCGGATAAAAATAAACGGGTACCTTTCAGATACCATTATATTGGAACGTGGATCAAGACAAGGGTGTCCAATTTCACCAGTGCTTTTTGCGCTCTATATAGAACCTCTCGCACAGTGGATACGGCAGACTGAAAACATCAAAGGCATCTGTATAAATGGAGAAGATCACAAATTGGCATTATATGCGCACGATATCTTGATTTATTTAAGTAATCCCACTAATACATTTTTTGAATTAATGAATCTTCTAGAAAAATTTGGTAGATATGCAGGATACAAATTAAACATTAAACAACTTTTGACTTTTAATTATATACCACCAAAATATATTAAAGATAAATTTGACCTTAATTGGAATCAGGATTCGCTGAAATATTTAGGAATATACTTAACGAAAGAAACTTTGACACTAGCAAATGCAAATTTTAACCCACTTTTAATAAAAATGAAAGATGACATACATAGGTGGAATACCGTCTCTTTCCTTGGCCTTAGTCATAGAATTGACTCAGAGATATCGTGGAAGAATCTTCATCTTTATTATCTATTTCAAGCACTACCGGTAGAAATTCCCCTGAAAAACTGGTCTGAATTAAATAAGATCATTTCCAGATTTATTTGGCAAGGGAAAAAACCCAGGATCAAATTCAAAACATTACAGCTTCCAATGAAGGAAGGAGGTATGGCGTTACCCAATCTTAAGGATTATTTCTATGCAACCCAGACTAAATCTTTAATTAACATATGTAATCCAACATACCAAGCTAGGTGGAAAGATATCGAACTCTCCATAATAAATGACCCCCCAATTCAAGCATTATTGGTACATAAGAGTTTAGGAAGATTTATGGAAAAAGTCCAAAACCCATGGATTAAAGCCCAACTAAAAATCTGGAATACAATATAGGAAGAATATGAATTAGATCGTAAATTACAAATAATTCAATGGTGTGCCTATGACCCTGAATTTAAGCCAAATAGAATGGATTATAGATTCAAAGTTTGGATCTCAAAAGGAATAACAACATTCTATTCTCTTACGGAAAAGGGAGAGTTGAAAGACTTTGAAAGTTTGAAGAAAGAATACTGCCATTAGAAATCTGATTTTTATAGATATCTCCAGCTTCGTAATCATTTTGAAAACAACATCAAAAATAAAACAGACTTTGATGACCCAATATTGAAGATATTTACAGGTACATACCAAGGTGATTTAAATAAGGGTGTCATCTCTAAATTCTATAAAGGTCTTAGGATAAAAAAACTCTTGATATATGTAAATTTCCGTGGAAATGTACTAATTCTCACATATGGCGGGAATTTGGGTGGAAATTTCTTATCAGATTTTTTATTACACCAAAACAGAAAGCACATATTGAAGGAGGGGACAACAAATGTTGGAGACAGTGTGGGTTTCGGGAAGCCAATCACTGGCATATATTCTGGGAATGCCCAGTGATAAAACCCTTTTGGGTGGAGCTTCACAAAGCAGTGGAAGAAATTTTTAACACTACACTGCCTTTGCACTTTTCCACATTATATTTAGGAAATACGAATCTCCAGACAAGGCCTGAAAGATACCTATTTGGCATTTTAACAATTGCTGGTAAAAAAGCACTTACAAGGCGCTGGTTACTTCCTGAACCCCCCACAATACAATAATGGATGGATATTGTAAATGATATTTATGTTATGGAAAGGATCACTTTTTGCCTTCGTCTTCAGAAGAATGTATTCAGAAAAGTTTGGTCCAAGTGGATCGAATATGTAAGGCCATTACGGCCAGACTTTGTGGAGGTGTAAAACAAATGACCCTTCCCTTCTGAGTGGGAAATGTTATTGTGATCTCGGACTTTCTCCCACAGTCTCTACCTCAGACCAAGAACAAACATTTAACATTATTTAATATGGAATTTGATTATTAAAAATATATATTTGACCTCCCCCGAACCATTAAAATGATTACTGTTATGAATAATATTATTTTATTTTGTTTGTTAATTTGTTTATATTATGTTAAAAAAAAAAAGAAATTGAATGGCAGAGAAAATTGTAACTACATTTGTTGGAAATAATGTACTGTTCTTTATGCTGCTATATCAAAATAAAAATTTTTAAAAAAAAATTAAAAAAAAAAACTGTAGGTATTGGTGTGTTAGATGTGTCTATCGATTTTCGTACATGTACATGAAACGTAGTGGGAGGGGCACTTCATTGAAAGTGTATAGGTGGCGCTATAGAGCCATTTTTGCCACATCCACTTTTGAAACCCGTATCAGATGTAAATTTTGCAGAGTTTCATGAGTTTCCGAGGATGTTTAGGCCCTCAAAAATGAGATCCAGTCTTCTTGCTAATTTGTCTTTTGTTTTCTTAAGTTCATCCATGATGTTCTGTTGCTGATGAATGACTTTCCTCATTTCAACAATGAATTTCCCAGCTTTTGACTCCATCTCACTTTCACTTATTTGGTGATTTCCTGATAGTTTGTCCAGGTCATCGAGTGTCTTGTTATATTCAGTAACTGAGAGAATGTCGAACACAACGTCAATCCCAGCAAAAACTGCTGTAAGGGTTGTAGTCAGACGCACAGTTTTAGACGCCTGTGCAGCCACTTCACCAATGTCATCTATCCGCACAATGCGTAATATTTCACTGGCACCAGCAGCACATTTAATAAAGCCACATATATCATCCTGTGGTTTATTATGCTGTCTCAGTATTTCATTAAAATGTGCACAAATGATATTCAGAATGTCAGTCATAGGGGTGATCTTGTTCTGAAATTCTTCAAGTCCATTTTTGATGTTTTGCATTAATTTATTCTGCTGGTGCATTTTCATGAAGTTTAAGAGTCCATTACCAACTCCAGCACCAAAGGCCACAGCTGACCCTGCGACAGCAGCAGAAGCCCCCAGAGTAAATGGAGCTAAAGCTAATCCTGCAATGGTGGTGACCCCTCCAACTATTCCCACTATTCCTCCACCTCTAGAGACTTCAGTACACCGTCTCAAATCTTTTTCAAATGTATTAATGAGACGATTCAGCGCCTGAACGCACTCCTGGAGCTCATGGTAATGTCTCTCATAGAATGCAATGAATTCCTCATGGAGACCAATAACATCAGATCTAAAGAGAACATAAAAATTAAGAACTTATTCATCTATATTGTACAATTTGTAATGTATTTTTTATGAATGGTAATTATTAGCATATATGGTACTTATTGTATGTTGATGAAACTGACTTTCATTAGTTTATTTTGATTCTATATGCTAATAAAATAATCAATTTTTTGTTTAAACAACCAGTTATTCTGGTCCACTGAACGAAGTGAGTATAATGCATAAGAACTCTCTTACAGCGTATCGGGAGGTTTTTCCTTGCTTTTGCGTCGGCGGTGATGTGTGGATGACGCAATTGTTGCTGTGATTTAAGAAAACACAAGTGAATACTTTATCTGTTTAAATTTATTATACTTTCACATAATATATATCAAAACAATTCTGAGGTTCTTGATCAAATAACAATATTTGTTTGTATTCTTATTCCAACTTATTCTTTTTCAAAAATATGTGTTTTCCACCATTAACAGGGTGTCCGTGGGGTCTTACCAAGTATTAAAAGTTTATAAATCATTTTAGAGAAAATTAAGGCCCTTAAAACGTCTTAAATGCCATTTCCAAGGTATTAAAATCATCTTTTCATTATGTATATTTATCCAAAGAGGTTGAATGCTAAAGTTTTCCTGAATTGAATCACTGCTGGTGAATAGTGGGATTCTGTGTAGTTCATGTATGAAATCCAGCTAGATTTGACGTTATTGTTACTGCGCTCACTGACTGACTGCTGCGTGATAGCGCAGGTCCCTTTACGCCCCGTTGTTAAACAACATTGTTAACTAATGGGGAAATGCAAGTTTTCGTGCAAATGGTTGGAGGATAATGAACTATGGCTGAGGGCTTTCTCTGGGAATAACCGTGAGGCGTCCTGCTCTGTGTGTCAAAACCTGATATATAATATTAACATATTACATATTATAATATTAACATATAACATACTACTTCGCTAGTTTTAGATGAAAGTTTTTGTCTTCTGTGTAAAAACTTTCCTAGGGTATATTTTTGTAATAAAACAATTCTGTTTCATAAACGTGGTACTGACAGCAGCTTAACATTATTTACTTTAGCCTACCTTTAGGGTCTTTGCTATTATATTCCAATATCATTATGCCTCAATTAGCTAGTTATAGATTAAGAACTGTTGTTATTTATGTACAGATGGCTTGCAGCTGTGTATGATAATTTGTTGTTAAAATAACATTCTGTTCTGTAAATGCATTGTCTGCTGGTTTATTTTGCTACTATTAAGTATGCCACTTAGTACTTGTAGCAACACAGCTACAACAAATAAAATTGATAACGGTTTGTGTTTGTGTTATAGTGTGCGAATAATCAAGCATTGATAATAATCACACGTATTGGCGGCACTGAGGGCCCCCAAATAAAATTCTGCTGAGGACCCCATAAAAGCCCTGGGTCTAATTCTTGTTTCTGTTTTCTCTTTCTATTAACCTTGCATTTGGATAGTCACTCAATTAATTTTCTTTTGCTTCGTTCCCTCCCTCCTGAGTTATGTGGCATTGATAAGGAGTTATCACAAACTAAGACTGTTTAGCTGTGCTATCTTACAATCATTATATAGGTAAAACGGTACTGAATTTAACTCAATGATTAGTGTATATACTCTGATTAAAGAACCACAAATATAATATAATCTTTTCAAAAGAAACAGAAATCAGTCTTTTGAGTAATAGAGCACACTACTTAAGGAAGTAGCCTAAACTTTGTGAAGTTTTACAGAAAAACTGATAGTCGCTGCTGCTTAGGTGAGTGCTGTTAAGTCTATATTGTGTATTATATATTTGCCTTTATAATGATATTTTGAACCGTTCTCCTTCAACAAACAACAGTGTGGTCAGTTTAGCCGATAAAAGGGCACCCATCAGCTCTACATCTATGTGATCTCTGTGGAATTCACGCAGAAGATATTAACAAGCAATTTTTCCTTTTCTTTGAGAAATATTTTCCCGGTACGCAATCCTTCTAGTAATGTTACGCAGAGAAATGATCTTCTGAGTATAATTTGTTGTGCTAAAGTACATATTTTTTACATGAATAATAAAATCGCTATATAGGCGCATTTCAAATGTTTATGAGGAGTGTGAGTATTATCGCGTAGCCTACTGTATGACATGGGTGCGTTCGCGCAATAATTTTATTTATTTATTTTTACTGAGGAACCCAGATAGCACACGTACGTCTGCAAGATGTCTGTTAAAGATCTGTTGGTCTGGAAAGCATCTGCTGTCTACAAACGTCTGACAGACGTCTGTAAGATGTCAGTTTTACATACATTCTAAATCATAAACATCTTAAAGACATCTAATAGACGTCTATTTGACATCTAAAAGGAGACGTCCAATAGACGTATTGCAGATGAGCAAACACTCTAAAAAATACGTCTTGCAGATGTAAATGCAGACGTCAAATAGACGTCTCCTAGATGTACGTGTGCTATCAGGGAATGAGCTTAAAATACTCCTCCCTGATAGCACACGTACATCTCGGAGACGTCTATTTGACGTCTGCATTTACATCTGCAAGACGTATTTTTTAGGGTGTTTGCTCATCTGCGTCTATAGGACGCCTCCTTTTAGATGTCAAATAGATGTCTATTAGATGTCTTTAAGATGTTTATTATTTAGAATGTATGTAAAACTGACATCTGAAAGACGTCTGTCAGACGTGTGTAGACTGCAGATGCTTTCCAGATCAACAGATCTTTAACAGACATCTTGCAGACGTACGTGTGCTATCTGGGCTGTCATTTTTGGATGTGCTTTCTGTCATCTCGTGCAGTCTCCGTGAATGGAGCGCTCACAACAATGAACCAGTTCACAGACATATTAAATAAATTTGCAGAAATCTTGAAAACTTATTAAAAAAAAAAAATCTCTTCTCTGATTATGTAGTATCGGTGCATTAGGCTTGCTGCAGCGGTGTTGGCGGTGATACCGGTGATATGCACTGTCCCTCACCGTCATTTTGATTTTTTTTTTTAATAGTAATAAAAATACTTTAGTTCAGTTTAGAGAACAGACACAACAATTAAAACTGAATGCAGCTGCTTTAATGCAGCACACCGAACGAACGACAGCCGCGCATCACAGACCAGATTTCATTTATCACGTGAGGAGAGTCGACTGACGAGAAGAGTGAGGTGAGACAGACAAGACGATGGCAGAAGAGTTTCAAAACGAAATGTAAATGCGCCTGTTTTAATAATATAATTTGGATTTTGGAAAAGCCTGTTCACCTGCCATTTAGCCTATATTTTAGCACATTATTTTACATCAAGGTGTATGCAGTCCGTGCCTCCAAACTTTCTTAATCGTTTTGCTAATTCTACGTTTTATAATTATTTGTTACTCAGTCTTTACTGATTTTCAGTTTTGTATACCTATTTATATATATTAGGCATATAGCATGGTGTATTTTTTTATTCGTTTTGTTAATAAAACTTATATGTTCTACGTTGTATTTTGTTGCTTGAATGGAATTTACTGTTAATTTAAAAGTGAAAGTAAAATGCGCACGGTGCTTTTACAAGCTATTTAAGCAAAGGAAAGTGGGAAAACTCAAACTAAAAACAAACAACTGCTTGATGCCGAAATGCCGCAAATTTGAAAATGAAAGTAAAATGTGCACTGAGCTTTCACAATTTATTTAATACTGAATGAAAGGAGGAAAAGAGGGAAAACTCAAATGCGCGTGAGCGCGGAATAGGCTATAATACACCTGCTAGCGCCGCCCATGATGCATTATTAAAAAAATTAGGTAATCCATAGCAGGCAAACGGTCTGTATTTATGTGCGGTTCGCGAACGAATAATTTTAGTGAACTGAAACAGTTCAGCAAATCGGACTTAAACCTCACTTTAGGACGTCCGACAGTAACTCCCATCAAAATGAGCCATTATACCGGTGTACGTGATCCTATGATGCCAGTTTTTGCCACTCAATCCTGATAATAAAGAAGTTGATGGAATTTGATGATGGCCAGACAGGTTTGGACAATAAGCATTTTTATTAAACGTTTCAAAATGTGAACAACATAAAATATATTAAAACTGCAAACAAGCTGAAAAAATATTGAACTTTTATATTTTTATACAGTTTGTATAATGAAAATGCAGTGGCAATGTTATTTGTTCAAACAAACATTCTTTAAGAAGCAGTGAAGAAATTTTGTTTAAAAATCATTTGGGATTAGATAGATAGAAAAAATTCTGCTAGAACTGCTACGTCAGTTTTACATAATTAACATTCAAGAAGCCACTGTGTGTCATGTGCCAAGAAAAAACAAACACCATAGGTTTTGTTCTGGTTGGAGTAGCACTTTAATGGTATTTATAATAATAACAATAATGAATGAATTCATGAATTAATACAGTGAATGCAAATACATTTTCAGAGCCTACATTTTAAACATAACTATTTCCTTTTCATCGCCTCAGACATCTTAATTTGCAATTTATCCATATACCGCTGTTCTAGCCACTGTATTTATATTACTGTACTAATCTGCCATATACACTTGGGAAATCACAGCAGACACTGGAATTGAGGTTCATTCAAATACTCATTTTGCAACAGTGACGTTTATCTGCTGAAATAAGATGCACATGCTGGTCAAAGCCTAAGACTAAGATACTCAGCTAAAGCTACTCTGAATCTTGAATTTAAGTTTACTTTTATACAATTAGTAGGTGCTTTTATCCAAAGCATCTTACATTAGAGGAACATAAACAATTTGTCACACAGCCAACAATATTCAAGGCCAGATTTATTAGAAAGCTAGACTGGGAAATTACTGTATATGTAATTACTGTATATGTGGTTTATGTCTCGCTATCGATATCCTCCAATCTATCATCATCAGCAAGCTGAACAATCTGTTCAAGTGCCTTCAGTATCAGAACATCAACGTCATCATTTGTGTCGATCTCATCATGGTAGTTCTTCACTGGGAAGATGTTTGACAATGGCACCACCACTTAAGCACTGCACAACTCCATCTGGACAGGAACAGAATGTGAGAAAATCAGAAAATTAGACAAAATCAGATCAACATGGGCTATATGCAGTGAATTTGAGGAAAAAAATAAATAAATCAAGGGGGATGGTGGGGCGGGGCGGGGCGGAGGGGGGGGGTCCAGTGATTACAAATGATTACAAAATTTGTCTAATTTTTAAACCATTTTATTAACAAAAAAATAAGTTTTATTAAATGAAAAATGGTTTATGATGTTTTCCTTGTGGGGCCTGAAATGTCAAAAGTTTAAAAAAATTTTAGGTTTTTAATTTTTTAGTAGGTGGGGGTAATTCTGTTTCACTGAATGATTCATTGATTCCTTCGTTCAGATGATTCTTTCAAAATGGCTTTTAAAACAGCAAGTTGACTGTCTTTATGAATGGATCATTGAATAACTTCAAAAACAGATTGATTCAGGAAAGATACACCGCAATGCTCTGAGACACACAACAGCTCTGCTCCGGCTTTGTTTGCAAACTAATTCATTTGCAAAACAAGAAAAAATACAAAATGTGTCTACAATGTAACTCACTCAATTAACTTCTTGTCTGTTGAACTGCTTTATAAAATTAATTTAACATTTGCGATCACACACGCATGCTGATTCTTGTGTGATATTACTTAACTATATCATATAAAGATAAATAAATAAAAAGTGACTGTCACATATATGTCTGATGTAATGTTGATCCTCACGAGTGAGTGGCTGATCTTTGTTGAACTAAGATTGGAAATTCAGCAAAATATATTAAACATCAGACATATTGCACACATACAAATCTGTTATTTGCTCAATTAATATTGTGGTTTATTACTTTATATCTGTCCTTCACGTGGCCAGACACAACAGTGATGATATCTTCTGCTTGTGACCCTTCCAAAGCTTCAGCTTCCAGGCCCATGGTGTCTTTGAAGATGAAGGGCAAGTTTTTTTCCCCACTTCTAATGGAGAATCCTTTGAGCTACAAATCAAGACCAAATATATTGTGAACAGTCTAGAAGAAATCCTCATATGAAGATCCAAAATGCTTACGGTGCTCAAGTGTGGATCAACTGGACATTTCTGGGTCTTTTAGAAAAAGACTATATGCAACTATAGGCAGCAAATACCTACGGTTTGAGTGAAACTGAGTTCGACACCAGCTGAATTAACTACTGCTCTGGAGGAGATCCGTTCTTGAAAGACACTATCGACAGAGTTAATAAAGCTGGACTTTCCTGCTCCAGTTTGTCCAGCTACCAGGATCTTGATGTCCTTCACATCTGAATGACTCAGAGAGAAGTTTTCCAGCTTTTCTGTCAGGTCTTTTTTCTTTCTGTTAAAACAAAACACAGATGCTTTGTTGTATGTGGCAAAATTCAGTCAAATTGGCTGGAATAGAATATCACCACCATACTAGTTTAGGTCATTAGATGTTAATTTTTCTTATTTGTTTAAATGTTCATATTCCACAATCGTACAGGCATATGCAAATTTTGGAACTTCATTACACTTCTGTGAGTTTAAAAAAAAGAGAAGAATTTAACATTTATTTGGGCAGACTGTTTCTGTGTAGTGTGCTTTTTTAATGTTTTATATAAACAAGGTAATTAGCAGGTATTTCACACTCAGACCTACCAACCTGTACTCATTTTGCGAAGCAGGTACACATTTTGACCTCATTATGTGATAAGAAACCACATCGGATCACAAAAGGAAGTTACTCCAAACACTCTACTGATGTTGTGGTGTAAAAACATGTTAGAATTTTCTCTTTTGTGTGGACAGCAGTTTTAGAGATGCTTTCCATCGTACTGATTTCTTAAGCAAGGACAGTACAGTAGTCATTATTCTGTTTTCTTTTTTCGGTTTGTGTTAGCCACCTCATGTCACAGAAGTCAGTTAACTCTCAGCACATAGAAACTTTTTCACCCACTTTTTGTGTTTTGTGTGCGGCAGTCGTCCGTGAGGGGCTGCCGCTTTACTTTTATGTTTGTTTATTTTATTAAAATCTTGTTTGAATGTTCGCCGGTTCCCGCCTCCTTCTTCCCGATCTACGAACTGTGTTACATCCGGTTTCAAGTTTAATTCGTTTGAAGTAATGGTGCTTCATATAACGTTATCCAAAGAAACAAGTATTAATGATAAATCCCCTGTGATGTTTGTACTGGCTACTGTATACAGGCCACCAGGGCACCATACAGACTTTATTAAAGAATTTGCTGATTTTCTATATCAGAGTTAGTGCTGACTGCAGATAAAGTCCTAATTGTTGGTGATTTTAATATCCATGTTGATAATTAAAAAGATTCGTTGGGATCTATTGGTGTTAAACAACACGTGTCAGGACCTACTCATTGTCGAAATCATACTCTAGATTTAATACTGTCACATGGAATTGATGTCAGTGGCATTGAAATTTGTCAGCAGAGCGATGATATCTCAGATCATTATCTAGTCTCCTGTATATTCCATATAGCTAAAGCTGTAAAGCCAACTCCTTGTTACAAATATGGTAGAACCATTACCTCTACCACAAAAGACTGCTTTATAAATAATCTTCCTGACTTATCTCAGTTCCTCAGTTTATCCAATAGCTCAGAACAACTAGATGATGTAACAGGAACTATGAACTCTCTCTTTTCTAGCACTTTAGATGCGGTTGCTCCTTTACGCTTAAGGAAGATTAAGGACAAGAGTCCAACACCGTGGTATAATGAGCATATTTGCGCCCTAAAGGAGAGCAGCCCGTAAAATGGAGCGCAGCTGGAGGAAAATTAAATTAGAGGTATTTCGTTTAGCTTGGCGGGAAAGTACCCTATCCTACAGAAAAGCATTAAAAACTACTAGATCTGATTACTTTTCGTCTCTTCTAGAAGAAAACAAACATAACCCCCGGTATTTATTCAATACAGTGACTAAATTAACGAAAAATAAAGCATCAACAGGTGTTGGCATTTCCCAAGAGCATAGCAGTAATGACTTTATGAACTACTTTACTTCCAAGATCGATACTATCAGAGATAAAATTGTATCCTTGCAGCCGTCAGCTACAGTAGCGCATCAGATAGCACACTATAGATCCCCTGAGGAACAATTCCATTCATTCTCTACTGTAGGAGAGGAAGAATTGTATAAACTTGTTAAATCATCCAAACCAACCATCTAAACTACTAAAAGATCTGCTTCCAGAAACAACCTGATCTCACAGAATTCCGTGTAATGTTCACGGACTTAATTAACCTCTGAATCTGTGGTGGCATCACGGAATCGCCGAAAATTCCGTGATGGGCTCACAGAAGGCATCAGCCGTGGTCCACGCACGGATTCACTAGTTCAACACCAGCCCTGCATCGGACCACGTAAAAAGAGAGTGACTCCGATGCAGTTATACTTTCACTGGAGTACCTGACCCCACCCCCTACCCTAAGGATCTTAGTGCTGCGTTCGACACTATCGACCACAACATTCTTTTGAATAGACTAGAAAACTTTGTTGGCATTAGTGGAAGTGCCATAGCATGGTTCAAATCGTACTTATCTGACCGCCATCAGTTCGTAGCAGTGAATGAAGAGGTATCATATCGATCACAAGTGCAGTATGGAGTACCTCAAGGCTCAGTACTAGGGCCGTTACTTTTCACACTTTACATATAATGATCACAGAAACAAATGCACAGCTGAACCGCGGCAGTAGCGGTGTTTTTTCGAATCAGCGTAATTTGAAGGAATCAGTTGAATGGATTGAACTCACTCGTTAAGACAGTGACTTGACGCCACCTAGTGTCTGTTTTAGTTTCACATTAAACGTATCATTTAATAGATTGACATATTTCTGCCTTCAAAATTTAAAACATTAATTTCATAACATTTTATGCAAGGCGACCAATCTTCTACAGTAACCTCCTTCTATTCCGAATATTGGAAATGTGCCTTGTATGCTTTGAAAGTGAAACCTAAAAAAACAGCGCGCTTAAGAGAGCGATTGCATGCTTTCGCGAGCTTCAGAAAATGCACGCGATCACAGATAGCAGGCTTCCCAGCCGAAACAATCCCCCACGTGAAACTGAAATAATAACGGTGATCTAAGATTTTGGTCATATCACCCATCTAAGTCATTAATCCCTCACTATCAGCAGCCGCGTCATGTAGGCTACACTTCTTGTACTTCGTTTGGGCACCACAAGGTGTCACTGTGGCCTCAAGCTTACCCCTCGACTACTCTGGATCGATTGCTTTTCCTGACATAAAACACGCCCTCCTCATTACCCTATGGACAAAGAAATGTATAAATAAATAAATGTGGAAATATATAAATGTGGAAATAAAGAAATAAATACGTAAATAAATACATAAATGTGAAAATAAATAAAAGTGGAAATAAATAAATGTATAAATAAATAAATAAATGTAAAAAAATGAAAAAATACATAAATAAGGAAATAAAATTATAAATAATCATTTATTTTTGCTTTTTTACTTTTCTTTGTACATTTATTTATTTATTTATTTCTAAATATGGCAGGATTGGCATTCCATAAAATAAAGGTGACTTGACTTGACTTGTAGATGCGAAGCTCCACTTCTCCGGTGTGCACCGTCTTGTATTAAATGCGTGTCCTTGAAAGCATATTTGCTTCAAATTCTTGGGTAATATCAATGGTACTACGTATTTCGGATGCATTCGAAATTACAAAAACATATAGGCTATATATATATATATATATATATATATATAATATATATATTTAATTGTTAGATCAAAATTATTGCTAGGGACAATTTGGTAGTCGCTGGATATCGGTAGGGACATGTCCCTGGCGTCCCCCCCTAATTCTACGCCCTTGATGGAGTATACAGAATTTTCTGAAGGGATGTCTTCGCCCTCTAGTAGAAATCCTACATTAATTTAACTAAAATGCTTCAGCTTATTCTCTCTTTTGTTGCAGTCTACCATATATTAATAACAATTTAATGTTTTAGAAATCGCAGGACTTTAGAGTTATATTCCCTGACCTTTATGAATTCTGGGCTCCTGTCATCACTGACCGGATTTTACTCTTTGCAAAGAAAAAACCCAAGACTTCAGATGTCCTTCCAGAAAACCTGGAAACACTGGCAATAGGTAGGACATAGGGTCATATTTGATTTCATACAGACTTCAGTGGCGTGGCTTTTTTTTGTAAAACTGGTTTAGTCTTTCTCATAGTGCAAATGAAAGTAGATCCCAACTAAGATTGTAAAATGAAAACTGTAAACTCTTTTTTTCCAACTTGCTTGTTTTCTCTGTACTTTTGTCAATTAAAGATGTTCGTGGAGAAATTGCCTTTAAAACCCTTCCTGCCATCTTCAGCATTACCGCACAAATGGAAAAATGGTGCGCCCAACATACACCGAAATGAAAAGAATAAAACTTTTGAAAGACAATTGAGTGAGTTTGTCTTTTACACGGTGAGAGTCATTTAAATTTGCCACAACGGTAGTCAAGTCAACGTTATTTCTTTTGTATAAGACACACTTTGTACAATACGGATCGTTCCAAGAAGATATTTTTCACTTTTTTGGTGAACTTTAACCTATTTTAATTCGCTATAGCTTCAGTGGTACCTTCCCACATGAAAAAATACTATAGTAAACTGTAGTACATTGTAGTATACTGTAGTATTTACAACACTTTGTTAACTTGTACTACAGCATACTGTAGTACTGACAATAATAAGTTCATAAACTGTAGTAAACTATAGTATTTACTATAGTAAACGTTGGTAAATTGTAGTACACTGTAGTGTATTATAGTATTTACTACAGTTTAATTTATACTACAGCATACTCTAGTATTAACTATAGTGAGTTCATAACTAGTAAAATTAAGTTTTTACTATAGTAAACTGTAGTAATATTGAAGTATACTGTATTATTTAGACATTTTAGTCATTTATACTATATCATAATGTAGTATTAACTACAGAGATAATCAAAGAGTTACTGAAAGATAATATGAAAATACAGTGTTTTCTGGTGTTAAGTAAATGGTGCTCTCTGTA
Organism: Acrossocheilus wenchowensis; assembly: GCA_029620275.1. Lineage (NCBI taxonomy): Eukaryota > Metazoa > Chordata > Actinopteri > Cypriniformes > Cyprinidae > Acrossocheilus > Acrossocheilus wenchowensis. The sequence continues at coordinate 1,744,989 of JAJUBA010000524.1, read as the reverse complement.
GCACTCTTTACTTTTCGAAACCGGTACAGATAGATATAATTTGTATCGTCAACTGACATTTTGTAAGGCAAACAATAATGTATTTAGCTTTTTAACAATTATTTTAAATTACAACAATTATCAGCGTGCGCTGTCTTGCGCTATGGACGCACGTGACGTTTCACAGCGCGCTTCGTGCCAGTCGCACGGCCGCAGTCTTCAGCAAACAAAGTTTAAGACGATGTTGCAGCAAGAACGTTTAATTACCGTCAGATTTGTCCTGTTATTTTCCTACAGGTGAGATTGAGGAGCTCTCATGGTTACAAGGAAAGCCAAATTGCCCTTTCCAAATGTGTGTATTAAACTGGCCAAACAGAAGACCACACTACTCCAGTCAAGTCAACTCTTGATGCTTGTCGTATCTGCGAGTCATCTGTGTCACGTCGCCTGTAGCGTTTTTTTCCCCTGTTGGCAAAGTAATGGACCCGCACTAATCTGCCTCTGATTGGCTTACCTTATGTTCTTTCCCTCATCCAACCAATCTCACTCCTGAAGCCTAAGACGCTGCAGGTAACTGTCCATATTTCCAGAGGCTATGTAAAATGTGAAGGAACAAGCTAACGGCAAGCAACTTATTTTTGAAGTAATTGGGCTATGTTGGTGGTTAGATTAGCCTGTTTGTAGCTAGCTAAATTAAGTTCACTGTAGAGCAGGACGGAATGCATTTGTATCTGCTGTAAATTATGGTGTTCCAGTATAAATGGTGATTACCGCATGAGGCTGCTGGTTTTTTGTTTTTTTGTTTTGTTTTTGCGCGAGGTTGCAGTTGCGATAGCTATGAAGATTGTAAGTTACGTTATCGCTACTTTAGTTCGCTACCCTTTGCAAAATGCTCCTCAGTCTCGACCTTAACATTTGTCTCACATATCAGTAAGCTATTACTCTGACATGAAGTCGATTTGTGAACTGTTCGACCTACAAGTAAAGCATACCGTTCAATGTACAGTAATATTAGTATCACTCAGCTCAAGTGGAGGCAGTGCTAAGCCATAGCTAAGTGTGAGCCTGTAACAGCCTGTTTCTAGACGGAGAAACACCTCGCGTTTAGCTGTCAGCTGCTTCAAACATTCGAGTGCTGAAATGAAGATTTACAGTGGTTTATTTGCCACGACTAAGTTCCTGTAACATCTTAACAACAATCCTTGTTGATTGTAGACCGTAGTTGTCACTCAAACATCTTTTAATCATATAAAGGTGTAAGGGTTTTATACATAAATATAATTTAATTTAGCTCAAAGGGAATCATTAATGATTTTATAGGGAATTTGAACAGAATCACTGTTTTGCGGCTGATCACTGAGCGATTCACTGAACGAGCCGTATAACATTAATTCTGCACTGGATATTAAAATCCAAAATATAGTGAAAACACTATTAATAAGCACAGTAACAAGATCGGCAGATTAAGACATTAACTTGTAAGCACAAAACACAAGATACTTCTCTTTTCAATATAAATAAGACTTTATTTATATAAACCTAAGACATAAACTAACCTAACATGAACACACGCATTCACACATTCACACGTTGCAGAAAAAGAGAAAGGATGAGTTTAGAGAATGAGAATGTGAAATCCCAAGTTTACAGCAATATGTGCTATTGCATAGACCTGAACAACCATCAATCACTTAATTAACCCTCGCGTTGAGTTTCTCAATGAGGCTAAAATTTATATTAAATACACCAGCTCAGTTATAATCTGGAGTTTGTACTTGCGTTGCCTTGTGTTACAGGGATTCCCTTTTGTCTTCGTCGTCGTTGCAGGAAAGGGGTTTTCCCGAGTTGGTGATTGGCTGGAAGTTCAGTAGTCTTTGAAGCGAGGTCTTGGGAAGCCAATGGTTGGGCCGTTGGCTGAGGATGGTCTTGGAGTCCGTTTCTGGTTGAAGTTTGAAGCGGGTGCAGTCGCTGGACTTTGCGGCAAACTTAACTTTTGAACACGAGACTCAACGGAAAGAAAAGAAACTAAAGTAAAAGAATAAAATGAGTAATGAGACTAGGTGGTTTTTCTTCTCATCGTGGTGTTAAGTAGCAACTGGCCTGTAGGCCAGAGCACGCTCAAAGAGCGCTAAAACAGCGTCAAAACGCTGTGGCGAGAAGAAGAAGAAAGAAGAGGGGGCTTAGAGAGAGAGAGATTTGATGGTGTCCTGAGTTTTAACTCGGCTTTGGGACACATCCCATTTGGTGTTTTGACCAATTAGATAGGCTATTATCTTAGCTAGGGTTGTTCCTTCCATCATAAATCAGCCTGTTATCAGTCACATGGTCTGAATTTTACACACTCTTGCAAAGTATACTTTTGGACATGATTTCTATAACCAGAATATGATACATTTGACACAGAATTAATTGAAAGAAACATTTCAAGCTAGAAATGTCAAACTCATACATACCAAACACGACTAACCTTAAAGTCATTCAATAGTTATTAGAAAGACATACATAATATGTGCTTAAAACATGATAGTCTAATATGTGATTACATACATAATATAGTGTTATGCCTAGCATTGTCCTTTTAGGATGGTTTTATGTGCATATGAAAAAGAAAGTCTCTGTGTACCAAAAAGAATGTTCTTTGGCCAGAGGAATTTCAGTCTGGTTCTTTGTCTTGTATGTGTGGGGGAGAAGTCAATCTGAAGAAGCTTGTGATTTCTCTTGTGGAACGCCATGTGATGGCCATCTCTTTGACCATTAATCTTGACTATTTACCCCAAATTTGATGATCTCCTTCCTGCGTAGAACACTTATCAATAAGTGTTCTTTTGTCTTAATGTTGCGAGCTGTTCTGTGAAAGAGGCTTGTTGGTAGGCTTGCTCCAGAAGTCGGAGATAGGAATCTTTACGACGTTGTCCTGCCTTCTGGAATTTCAGCTCCTCATGTTTCGATGTCTGATCGAATCTTAGTTTTGTCTGACTCGTTCTGACGCTACATACCCCCCTTGATTGGCGATGTGTCGAGTTGGAGACATCGGCAAGCACTGGATAAACAGAGGCAGAAGAAGCAGACACAAACACAGCAAACAACAAGACAACACCTCCATGACAGTTACTGTACTGGTGCAGGGCATCAGGTTATTCGGGTACAGGCGGTTATATTCAATCGGTCAATCTAGTTTGGTAAACTGAATAGTTTTAGTTCAATTTTGGAAATTGTTGTTCTAATTTAGTTTAGTACGTTGATTCTTCGATCAAATTTTGTGATTAGATTTGTTTGTTTCTTCTAAGTGTCACCTTAAGTGTTCACCTTTAGTTTCTGTGACATCATTTGTGGCAAAATGAATTGACCTATCGTGCGTGGAGCTCTCTGGCTTCCATTCGGTTTAGAGTGGTTTGCGGATATTAGGTGTGGTGAGTCAATCCTAATATCAGACCTTTGACCCTTGCAGGGTGTCTAGGTTTTTCACCTACTAAAGAAAGAGGGGAAGGAAAAGGATAGGTAAAAGAAGAACAAAACAAACAAAGCTACTGTGGGTTTTCCTAGCATGTTTGCAACTACTGTTGGCTAGGATGTCGTGCAGCTAGGGAGTCATGTACCTTAACTTAGTGTCAGGTTTCTAACTATGGTGAGGATAGCTGCATGTTTCTTCATGGTGGTGTATGTAACTATGTTACGCTACAATTTGGATATTCTACTTGTGGGAAGAATATGTTTGTTACATGTGTTTCAGTAGATGTGGTTACCTCTAGGTGTAGGTAATGTTGTGTGTGTTACTGGTGTAGTGTAGGTGTGGTCAGATCTGTTTCAGTCTGTGTTGTCTCCCCCCTTTTCGGGTATGTCAGTGGAGACGGGCTCTCTGCATCCTTGGCTTGGATGAGGGCGTGTCCATGATCTAATGGGGGTCAGTCCAGAAAGGCAGGAAGTTCTTTTGCATACAGTCGGAGGTAGTTTGGCATGGCTGTGCGAAGCTGGGATGCACTTCGTCTCCTATGTTGCATTCCTCTTGTGCTGCCTTCTGGATGTGGCAGACTTTCTGACCTTCTGTGCTTTGGTGGTTGCTGTTGCACAGACAGGAATGTGGTTCTTGGAGTTGGAGTTCATTTACCAGTTTGTTAGTGAGTGATGGGTGACTGAGGTGATGTTCTCTGGTACCTCAGTTTTCATCAACAGTTGGCCGTGAGAGAATTGCTCGTTCAGGGTGGTTGTTGAACAGGTGCTTGTCATCTCTGATATGGTGGTGTACCATGTGATCACCGGCCTTCCATTCTGTCGCTGGTCACAGCGAGCATGACTCAATTTTGTAGTCATCCGTGTTCAGCTTATCTTGAAGGAGCTCTTTCAGTTGTCTCATGACTTGTTCCATGTCTTCTGACGGTAAGCTGTCTTGTTCTTGTGCGTACTCAGCACTGTGCATGTCTGAGTGGTGCTGAGGTGGGTTTCGTTGTCGCTTACCCACACGAGTTGCTCTTGGATGAGTCAGGCGATTACCTTTGGATGTCTGATCTTTTGGGTTTCTTGAGAAGCGTGGCTTGTCCCATGGATTTTTCCAGCGGTTGGGCTGATAGCTGTCGTGGACATGGGGGTCACGTTCTCCGTGCTCTTGATGGAAAACTCTGGTGTTGTGATGCAACTGGGTGTCGTCCAGTGCAAGGTAGAGTCTTTGTGACAGAGTTCAAGAGTGTGGAGGTTTTGTTACCTTTCTTTGAGGCCATCTTCTGCTTGTTGTAGGCCTTCTGTGTTAGGTCACGCAACTGTTGGATGGTCATGGAGCGTGGACAGGCCATGACGCCTAGATGGTGACTGACTCCAGGGTGCAGATTTTTTAGGAAGAGGCTTTTGAAGTTCACATCCTCTTCAAGGTCAGGTTCGTTGTGTGCACCAAAGTAAGCTTGTCGGAGTCGGTTGTAGTAAGCTTGTGGAGTTCTTGTCGACCTTGTTTGGTTTCCAAGGCAGTTAACAGTCCATGTTCGGACTCTGGGTCTGTAAACTTTAATCAGGACCTCACAAAGTAGCTGGTAGTCTGACTTCGTTCGACTGGGCTGTCGATCTAGGAAGTTTCGTACCTCGGGACTGGATGTTGCTCTAAGGAGGTATAACCTGTCTCTGTCAGTCACATGAGGTCTCATTTCTAGATAGAAGTCGATATCTTGCAGATGAGCCTCGATGGTGTGGCCCTCTGTGGAGTTCGGGTTGAACTTGCTGATGTTTTTAGACAGCTTGTCAAGGTCTTTGACGGTCATCCCAAGTGCAGCTCCAAGGTCTGCTTGGATGGGAGGTTTTCTTTCGTTGGCAGGAAAGAGTTCTGTGGCGAAGGCAGATGAGGTTTTGGGTTGTGGCCCTTCGCTTCTTTCGTTGCATGCCAGTTCTTGGACGTAGGACTCGGCTCTGCTCAGCAGTGGTGAGGCTGAGAGATGTTTCTCTTGCCTTGGCTCTTGTTTCTGCTCATAAGCATGTTTGAGTTCTTTTCTGACCATATAGAGCTCATAGTTGGTATCGTCTAGTTGTTGGGTCAGATTGTCCATTTCAGTTCTGTACCTTTCAAGGTTGTCTTTCAAGGAACTGATTTCGGCGTTCTTGTTGCTGATGTCATTCTTAGCTTTCTCTAGTAGCTGTTCGGCATACTGGAGCCTGTTTACCAGGTCTTTCTGGGCAGCTTTTGCATGTTGTTGGTCAAGCTGAGCTGCTTTCAGGGCTGCTTGGAGCTCCTTAACTTGTTCCGTTGTTTCCTGCTCCCTCTCGTTGGGTGCTTTGAGTTGATCTTGAACTTTCACTTCCAGCTTGTCTATGCGGCGTTGAGCACATGTCAGCTCCTCTTGAAGATGGGTGATGTGCTTGTCGCTCAGTTTCAGCTGGGTCGTGAAGGCATAGCTTAGGGAGCTGGTGATTTTGACTAGCTCCTCGTGGTTGGTGTTCTGGCTCGAATCTTGTGTCAGGAATCTTCTCAGAATTAGGATTATTATTAAAAATAATAACAGTTCAAGGGTCTTGGGGGTGAGGCTGTCTGTCGTGCCTCTCAGCCAAGTGTTCCCATCTTCCCCTTGGGCAAAGGGGGCTGCAGTCTGCGGCATGTTAGCACGCTGGGGAGAAGAGAGACTGACACAGATCTGTGTGGAGTAGAAGCCTATGTGTGGTGGGACAACTAAGTGTTGTGTGATTTTGAACCACTAGTGTAGTGTGGTGATGACTGTGTTGGTCTCAGGGTATCTAGGTAGACTAGAGATGTGAAGACTTCATCACTTCTAATGAGGAAGAGGGAAAAGAGAGAAAAAAAGGTGAAAAACAAATTCAATTAAAAAACAATTCCTTTTTTTTTTTAAATGAGGAAAATTCTTTTTTTCTCAATTAAATGTTATCAAGGAGGCAAACAATATTATTAAATCTCTGTTTTAGACAAATGAATATAATAATAATTCTGATATCTCTTTCTTAGTCTGACAGGATTGACAACATACACCTTACAGTTGGACCGCTCACAGGGAGGCTGCAAAGGCAACGGTTGCCCAAAACTTATCTCTATTAAATTGATCTCAGCGTTGGATGAGATGTTAAAATTTGGATTGCGTTTTCAAATGTGGGGAGGCTAGGAAGAACGAAAGAGTGTTTGATTACAATCAAATTCGTAAGGATGATTCTCCTTTTGACAGGATTGTGTATTTCATTCACTTAGAATTGATTGATGGTTCTTACAGGTCCCTACAAATGTGAAAAGTGAAGAGTGAAGAAAGTAGGAGAGGACAGGAGAGAGACAGTAGATTAAGTGGATCGGGTCCACTAGTACGCTGTTATGCCCAACTACGAGTAGAGCGTTATTTTCAGTTGCTGCACAACTAATAACAAATAAATAAATTTTGGGTGAAAGAGATTTGTCTCTCTAATTTATTTGCACTCGTAGTGAGGGATAACAATGTCTCTAATGCTCGGGTGTGTCGTTCCCAAGCTAGGATACACAGAGGAAAGAGAATGGTAAGACAAAGGAAACTTGAAAAGTAATAAATGGGTAAAATAAGCAAAAATGAAATTAAATAAAGGAGGAAATAAGTCTTTAGTTTTAGTAACTAAAAAGTGGCTAAGTGTATAACCAAAACAGGAAGAAAGAGGGGTAAAACGCAATAAAATAATGAGTAAGTAGTCTGAATAGAATCTATTGAGATGGGTAATAAATCAATTAGGTGGAATAAGTTTACTTAAACCTTCAAAGTTCAAGACTTATTTGTACCTAAAATGATTTGGCCCAAAAAGAATACTAGAAGTAATGATCATATGAAATGATCTGAGGGGGAAATTTTGAATGATTCCAAATAAATTTAATGTTTTAATTAAATTTTGAATTTGGCACAATTAATAATTGTGAACTAGTAGTATTTCCCTTTCTAGTAAAATGCAAATAAGTGGTAAGAAGTGAGAAAATAGAGAAATAAGAAAGAGAAAGACCAACAAGTGTATTAGTTTAGATGTTTAAAGGGTTAAACCACTTTAGCTTTTCAAACACACACACTGTATTCAACCACTGGATGCTAATGCTAACTTCTAACCTTTGAGGCTAATGGCTTTAGCATAGGCTTCAATGTAAACACAACCGTTCCGTTAGCTTAGCAACAGTATAGAGTTTGTTTACAATAGCATCAATGTGCTGCGCGTGCGCAGTTCAGAGTTGCTCCGGAAGTAGGTTAAGACTTCCGTGTCATGCAAGTAACTGTGGCAACTAAAACAAACTCTAGTGGACTAGATTACAATTACAGTTAATGCAGTTACAGTTAGGCATGTTACATGAAATGTCGGCGCATTTCAACACTGTACAAATAACAACACCGCTTTTAGTTGGTTCTGCGATGTGGCGCTTAAACTCTCAGTTCGTTCAGAGTTTACTTTAAACTTTATTCAAATCGCCGCTTCGTGCTGCAGTTGAGGAAAACAGTGATCGGATCATAAAAGCCCGTGCCAGTTTCTCTGGACACGTACACACAACAGGTTTTCTTCGCTGTTGGCACAAAGTTAACTTTAACTTTATCAAGCTTATATCATAGCTGATCTGACAATGGAACACGCACTGAAAATCAAACTATGAATAATAAAGCTTTGATCAGATAGAATTGAGGAACACGCTCAAAACTATCTTTATCCACCGATTTATTTACCTTTTAACTATTGCAGTTTAGCTCCGTTCAGCAACATGACTGAGATTCAGGAGTATAACTATTGAATGACCTGGAACACGCAGGACATCAATTCAGCTATAAAACAAGGCATTACAGAAAAGAGGAACACGCTCAATTTCAACCTTATTGTATGATCTCAGATAACTTTAAGTTCACTTACTGCAGTTTAACAATGAAGAGGCAGACTGAGTTACAGCCTTCTCTGCGTTCATTCATTCAAGCAGGCGCGCGCTGCTGACGTCACACACACACACGCTAGTCTCGCTCAGAAGCGTCTCATCTTTCATCCACAGCAATGGAAAAGATTAAATAACTTGGTTTATGCTCACAATTTAGATTAATCTGCCCGCATTCTCCACCAATAAATATGTAAGGGTTTTATACATAAATATAATTTAATTTAGCTCAAAGGGAATCATTAATGATTTTATAGGGAATTTGAACAGAATCACTGTTTTGCGGCTGATCACTGAGCGATTCACTGAACGAGCCGTATAACATTAATTCTGCACTGGATATTAAAATCCAAAATATAGTGAAAACACTATTAATAAGCACAGTAACAAGATCGGCAGATTAAGACATTAACTTGTAAGCACAAAACACAAGATACTTCTCTTTTCAATATAAATAAGACTTTATTTATATAAACCTAAGACATAAACTAATAACTAACTGAACACACGCATTCACACATTCACACGTTGCAGAAAAAGAGAAAGGATGAGTTTAGAGAATGAGAATGTGAAATCCCAAGTTTACAGCAATATGTGCTATTGCATAGACCTGAACAACCATCAATCACTTAATTAACCCTCGCGTTGAGTTTCTCAATGAGGCTAAAATTTATATTAAATACACCAGCTCAGTTATAATCTGGAGTTTGTACTTGCGTTGCCTTGTGTTACAGGGATTCCCTTTTGTCTTCGTCGTCGTTGCAGGAAAGGGGTTTTCCCGAGTTGGTGATTGGCTGGAAGTTCAGTAGTCTTTGAAGCGAGGTCTTGGGAAGCCAATGGTTGGGCCGTTGGCTGAGGATGGTCTTGGAGTCCGTTTCTGGTTGAAGTTTGAAGCGGGTGCAGTCGCTGGACTTTGCGGCAAACTTAACTTTTGAACACGAGACTCAACGGAAAGAAAAGAAACTAAAGTAAAAGAATAAAATGAGTAATGAGACTAGGTGGTTTTTCTTCTCATCGTGGTGTTAAGTAGCAACTGGCCTGTAGGCCAGAGCACGCTCAAAGAGCGCTAAAACAGCGTCAAAACGCTGTGGCGAGAAGAAAAGGGGGAAGAGAAGAGGGGCTTAGAGAGAGAGATTTGATGGTGTCCTGAGTTTTAAACTCGGCTTTGGGACACATCCCATTTGGTGTTTTGACCAATTAGATAGGCTATTATCTTAGCTAGGGTTGTTCCTTCCATCATAAATCAGCCTGTTATCAGTCACATGGTCTGAATTTTACACACTCTTGCAAAGTATACTTTTGGACATGATTTCTATAACCAGAATATGATACATTTGACACAGAATTAATTGAAAGAAACATTTCAAGCTAGAAATGTCAAACTCATACATACCAAACACGACTAACCTTAAAGTCATTCAATAGTTATTAGAAAGACATACATAATATGTGCTTAAAACATGATAGTCTAATATGTGATTACATACATAATATAGTGTTATGCCTAGCATTGTCCTTTTAGGATGGTTTTATGTGCATATGAAAAAGAAAGTCTCTGTGTACCAAAAAGAAGTGTTCTTTGGCCAGAGGAATTTCAGTCTGGTTCTTTGTCTTGTATGTGTGGGGGAGAAGTCAATCTGAAGAAGCTTGTGATTTCTCTTGTGGAACGCCATGTGATGGCCATCTCTTTGACCATTAATCTTGACTATTTACCCAAAATTTGATGATCTCCTTCCTGCGTAGAACACTTATCAATAAGTGTTCTTTTGTCTTAATGTTGCGAGCTGTTCTGTGAAAGAGGCTTGTTGGTAGGCTTGCTCCAGAAGTCGGAGATAGGAATCTTTACGACGTTGTCCTGCTCTTCTGGAATTTCAGCTCCTCATGTTTCGATGTTCTGATCGAATCTTAGTTTTGTCTGACTCGTTCTGACGCTACAAAGGTGTTTATCCTTGAATGGGCCACTGCAAAAAATGCTTTCCTACTTAGAGTTTTTGTCTTGTTTCTAGTCCAAATATCTAAAAATTCATAAATCAAGAAGCATTTTCTAGACAAGTAAAAATTATTGTCTTGTTGTCAGGAAAAAAAACAAGTTTTTACTTAAAACAAGCAAAATAATCTGCCAATGTGGTAAGCAAAATAATCGTATTTCAAACCGAAAACAGGGGGAGATTTGGGGTTTGGGGTTAGTTTGGTTTGTCACCTTTTTCACCCCTGACGAGTTTATTCTTTTAAGGTTGGCACTAATATGGTGCAGTACTTGAACCATGAGACAGAATGCACATGTCTTGGTGCTTTGAGAAAAGGAAAACTCCTCCCAAGTTTTTATCATTTTCAACGGGGAGGTGATGTTACTGCAAGCAGTGGATCTGTGTGTAATGGGAACAACAAGACGTGAGGCGTGCGGATCCATCTGCAGGGTTTTATTCAAAGACATGGTCATAAATACAGGCAGGGTCGAACAACGGCATAGAGGTATGGCATGGACAAGACAGAGTAATGCTAGGACAAGCGTGGGTCTTCGATCGGCAAACAATATTCAACAGGGCAAGGCAGAGAGAGGTAATCCAGATTCGCGGACAATATTCCAAGAGTCCAAATGGCAGGGCAAGGGTTAATCCAAGAAACACAGGCAGGAAAGAGGGAACAGGAAACAAGGCAACACAAAATGACAAAACTAACTAGAACAAGAGACTAGACTCAGTAAAGCAGCTATCACTGATGAGTGATAAACGCAGAACAATACTGGTGATAAACTGAAACACGGTAAGGCAGCTAGCGCTTGAAGAGAGCTATATGCAGATCAATACTCGGCGATCTGTGCAAGGAAGTCCATGATTTATGTAAGCTGTGTGATCAGTGCAATCAGCTGTGTGTTTGTGTGTGTCGTCAGTGCAATGGATGATGGGTATTGTAGTCTGTGGGTGATGTGCAACAGTAATGTAGTGCAAGAGTCAATGTGGTGAGCGAGTGACCTCTGGTGGCGAGTGGATGGAAGACCACGAACCAGATTTGTGACACTGTTTCAAACTTTTCTCCGTGTATAACATCAACTACCCAAAGCCAAAATTTTACCCCAAAAAATTATTTGCATATTTAAATAAACAAAATCTGTATTTGAAAACAAAGTAGTTTTATAATGTAGTTTTATTAAGTAACATTATTAAAAATATTGATGTGAATTAATATAAATAATTAACTCAACTGTTGGGTAACTTTTAACCCAACTGGAGTATATCCAGGAGTATATCTATCGATATTATGATATTATATACTTATTTAAATGCTATTTTAATTCACAAATGCAACCAAAATATATAACATGAATATTTATCTGAAATTTTCACATCCTGTACCTCAATTGGGACATTCAATTGATGCACAAAAATAGACCTACACTTATTATTATTATTATTATTATTATTTTTAAATAGTTAAAATAAACAATTTGAAAAACAATTCTGGCTGCTGCTATGGGCTCAGTCCAAAAAATATTTTCTACAGATAACCAGATAACAAATAGCCATAAGCAATAGCAGAAAATAAATACAACAGAACAAAAAATTTAATAATCAAATGTAAAATAACTGCATAGTCTTCACTCTGTAAATTAAATATAGATTAATCATTTTTGATGTTACAAAGGTTATTTAGTCAGGAGCAGCGAGCACTTGTATTTTTCTTTGACATCATTAGATTTATTATTAGTTTTGCTTTCACTTTAACCTCTTAACTGTCACTACCACTCTGTGGGATGCCTACGTTTACTTCACTATTTTACAATTAAATCCTCATCTAATCATGACAAACTATATATCGTTGGAAAGGTCTAAGACTCCTAAATAGGTATTTTACCACTTTTTTTGTTAAAAAAATTATGTAGGAAAAGTAATAGATTAATTTATGACAAGAGTGGACCTGAAAAATCTACATCATAACAGGAGTTCTGACCTTTGTCACAGAAAGTCTTCTTAGTTGCCTTTTTCTCTTATCATGTATTAGAAATCATAAGACATTATATATCAGCTGAAAACTTAAAATCTCAAAAGTCATCCTTTGAAATCCATTTTAAAATCAGACATTGCTTTACCATCAAAACCCTCTTACAAATGGAAATGGTACATCAAAATCACGTTACAAAATGTTTTCATTCATGAATTATAAGAATTTAAGTTTGGATAGCACTATAATGTCTATGTTCAAAACTGTAAGTGACAGTTAAGGGGTTAAGAACGAAAGCACGGATTTATACTGATACACAAGGATTTTCTTTCTCATATGTTTGCGTTAAGACATACTAACCGACTGTTTACTAGGAAATTGGCCAAAACGCGCATTTTGATGTAATTTTGTCTGTATTTACTCATCCTTGCACAAAAAGTGGAAGAGAGCTCAATTTAGTATTCGCGCGGTGTAGACGCGGCAGTCTGTGTGCGCGCGCTTCAGATGTGTACGCAGAAAACTTCTCACACAGCGCGCAACTGTTCCGCCAACAATCCCGAGCGCCTTTAATGCTCGCCTTGTGCCTTCGGGCAGTCCTTATATCGAGTCCTGATACATGAGTTTGAACGAGAATGCACGCATTGGCGTCAATGCATAGACGACATTATGTGAAAATGTGGACAGTGCCAAAATAAAGGTGCCTATTTATACTACAGATATCGATATTTTACTCATGGCATCGATGCATCGTATCGTCAGACATCGTATCTATGTATCGATCCATATCGATGAATCTTCCCAGTGGGCATTTGATGTCAATTTAACATCAATATGACATCAAACATTGATGTCAAAATTACGTCACGAAATAGGTCAAAAATGAAAGTCATTTTGACGTCAAAGTGTCGATGTCAATTTGATGTTAAGATTTTGACCTCTGCTGATGTCATTTTGATGTTATTTTGATGTCATGCTTTGTTGGCATTTGATGTCAATTCTACATCTATTTGATGTCAGGATGTTGATGTCATTTTAATGCTATTTTGATATCAATTCAACATAAATGTGACAAACATTTTTTGACATATTTTTGACATCACAAATTTATTGACATATTTTGATATTTCAATGTCAAGCATTACTCAATTTCAACCTAAATGTACAATGACTGACAACATACACATACTTTGAGATCTGATATGTTTTTATTTTATTTTTTTGTAATATAGTGGGGCCGCTATGGATTCACACTTCCAGAGCTCTCAAGTGCCTGTAAAAGAGAACAAGAAAGCAAACATTAAAATGGGCCCTGTCCATTAACATAACTAATGCTTAGTACCCATCAGTAGTAGGCTACTCTTTATTATTATATTATATTATTATTAATAGTATATAGACAACTAAAAGATAACCCACATTATAGCCTAATCACATGCAGTAGTCAGGGGTGCAGATGTGTACCAAGTCATTTAGAGAAAATGGGCTTTAAATATTTATCATCAGCCAATTAGATTGCGCATTCAGCCCTTTTACTTTCACGATTGGTTGTTGATAAAAAAGGAAATGACCATATTTGGAACCGACAGCATTGCGGTGCGGTGTATGTGATGACGGTGCAGGCAGCGATCGCGGAGCAGTTAGAACGTGTATTTCGGACTTTTTTTCACCACAAGTCTGAAAGAAGACATGTTATTGAAGACAAATATCCAAAAATAAAAAAAATTGACCATTAAAAAAACCCCGATGTTTTTGCCTGCCGTGTCTCGGTTTGGTCATGCGGTCGTCAGTCCATGTGCTGTTCATGAGCAAAAATATCCGTTCAATGGGAGCATTTGTGCCCAATAGAGACATGGCAAACTGACAAAGGAGACCTATGTGTAGCTACTTTTTTTAACGTAATCTCCCTGCTTTTGAAATGCGCGTTGGCTGCACAGAATCAGGATCAGATTGCAGAAGCAGACCGCTACGTGGCGCGCGCGCGCGCGCACACACACACACACACACACACACACACACACACACACATACACATTGTTAAAATCATACGATGGCAGATATAAAGGATCATACCGATTCCATCATACCGGAGTGTAAACGTTACACTAACATCAGGTTAAGTTAGCTAGCGTTAGCACGCTCAGGTAAAAGGATGGCTGTGAAATTATTTGACATAATTCGGAAAATTACACCCATTAAAATTAAGTAGCCTGTGTATAAGATGGTGTATTGACATAAAAACAACAATAGCATGCTAGCTGGTTACTTACCAGGATTTGGAAGTGAATAATTTTGTAATTGCAAATCTCTGGCAGTTGGGCTGTGTGGCTGTGTGGCAGTGAGACGACAGTGAGTGAGAGCGCGGATTTAAATAAATAAAAACACACATGCAAAATACATAGATCTAGGCCTACAACTTTCAAGATGTTGAAAATGAGTCGCATTAATTTACAATGAGTAATAAATATACTTTTTCAGACATTGTTTTGACATAAATTTGACGTCTTATTTCCTGACATCAAATCAACATCGATTTAATGTCAATGATATTGACCTGAGATATAGGGACCAGAAAAAACATGTCAGATTGATACCTTTGTTGGGCCTCTTTACAACCACAAGAAAATTATTACAAAATATAATGAAAATATGCATATTCAGGCATGTCATACATGGTGGTCAAAATCTTGACTATTTGTTGATGTCAAATTGACGTCAAGGTGCCCGCTGGGTTTACACCCCTAATTTGCAGATGTAGCCTGCACATAAAAAAAAAAAAGTAAATATAGTCTGCAGAATAGCTTATGTAAATCTAACTTACCCCGAGTCAAAATTCCTGCATGGTTCATCCAGTTCTATGGAAAAACATATAGGTCATATATAGCTATTAATATATTATATAATATATGTATGTTAAAAAAAACCCTCATGCCTGGATTTGGTGGTGGTGATGGTGTTGGTGTAGTTGGTGGTGGTGGTGATGGTGTCGAGTTTGATGATCCCATTTTGTTTTTTCCCCTCTTTCGATATATTTCTGTCAGCTCTATCCTGGAACACAGTTGACTTGTGTCTCACTTCAGTTAAGTGAAATCAGACCCACACCAGAACCGTTATATATATATATATATATTGGCTTCAGTTTCACTGTCGTTTTTGCAAGCTTGCATGCATAACAGGGGCGGCGCCAGAGAATTCTGACCGCAGGTGCTGAGGGGGGCTAGATTAATGACGGGGGGAGCTGGGCAATTAATAGTAAATATGACCAAAACATGTTGTTGTTGTTATTATTTTTTACATGAATAATAAAATCGCTATATAGGCGCATGTCAAATGTTTATGAGGAGTGTGAGTATTATCGTGTAGCCTACTGTATGACATGGGTGCGTTCGCGCAATAATTTTATTTATTTATTTATTTTTCCTGAGGAATGAGCTTAAAATACTCCTGTCATTTTTGGATGTGCTTTCTGTCATCTCGTGCAGTCTCCGTGAATGGAGCGCTCACAACAATGAACCAGTTCACAGACATATTAAATAAATTTGCAGAAATCTTGAAAACTTATTAAAAAAAAAAAATCTCTTCTCTGATTATGTAGTATCGGTGCATTAGGCTTGCTGCAGCGGTGTTGGCGGTGATACCGGTGATATGCACTGTCCCTCACCGTCATTTTGATTTTTTTTTTAATAGTAATAAAAATACTTTAGTTCAGTTTAGAGAACAGACACAACAATTAAAACTGAATGCAGCTGCTTTAATGCAGCACACCGAACGAACGACAGCCGCGCATCACAGACCAGATTTCATTTATCACGTGAGGAGAGTCGACTGACGAGAAGAGTGAGGTGAGACAGACAAGACGATGGCAGAAGAGTTTCAAAACGAAATGTAAATGCGCCTGTTTTAATAATAATTTGGATTTTGGAAAAGCCTGTTCACCTGCCATTTAGCCTATATTTTAGCACATTATTTTACATCAAGGTGTATGCAGTCCGTGCCTCCAAACTTTCTTAATCGTTTTGCTAATTCTACGTTTTATAATTATCTGTTACTCAGTCTTTACTGATTTTCAGTTTTGTATAGCCTACCTATTTAAATTGTGTAAGTTATTTTATATTAGGCATATAGCATGGTGTATTTTTATTCGTTTTGTTAATAAAAGTTATATGTTCTACGTTGTATTTTGTTGCTTGAATTGAATTTACTGTTAATTTAAAAGTGAAAGTAAAATGCGCACGGTGCTTTTACAAGCTATTTAAGCAAAGGAAAGTGGGAAAACTCAAACTAAAAACAAATAACTGCTTGATGCCGAATTGCCGCAAATTTGAAAGTGAAAGTAAAATGTGCACTGAGCTTTTACAATTGATTTAATACTGAATAAAAGCGAGGAAAAGAGGGAAAACTCAAATGCGCTTGAGCGCGGAATAGGCCTAAATGCCTATATTAAAGGATGGTTTAGGTTATTATACAAATCAATTTAATATAAATGTGCGACTAGTTGACTAGAAAACAGTGGCGGCTCCATGATTTTTTTGTTGGGGGCGCTAAGGGGGGGTGGGGGTGGGCTGGGGCTTAACAGTTCAGAGGAGGTGCTAAAAAAGCTAATTAAATTGAGTGAAGGTAATGAAGACCTATAAGCTATCTAAATAGCATGCAAATTCAGCCACCTTGTATATATATATATATATATATATATATATATATATATATATACACACACACACACAGCAGCTTCGAAAAAGGCATATTTTACTTTTTTCTGTGGTATTAAACTTCTCATATGCCACTGTTATTAGTAATATAACTTCTAATGCCAACTGCCAAATATGACACTTACAAATTAATACAATTTATGAACGCATATAGAAAAGAAAGAAAGTAGGGGTTTGTTTCTTTGTTTTATTTATTTATTTTTTTTACACATCTATTTAGTCATTTTTTCTGACCATCAAGTGTCAATCACTTTCAATTCCAACTGGCAGGAAAACATGGTAAATTCTAACCATTTTTTTACAATAAATAAAGTGCCGACAATTCATACAGCTATTTCCACACAGTGGCATAGCGGACGGGCACGCAGGGCACGCGCTGCGGTGGGGCCCCGCGATAACCTCCCCGTGCTGAGTTGCGTCGTATCATGTGTTGACGATAGCAGAGATATTGTCAAAAGCATCAACAATGCGCAATATTAAGAGGATTTAGCATTTCCAATTAATAATGGCCTTTTACATTCTTATTTTCATTAGGCCTATTATTATTATTATTATTAGGTTAATTTTATTATTAAATTAGCTACATGAAATTATTGCCCCGCGATAATTTCATAGCGTATCACCGCATGACGCGCTGTGAGGATAATTAAAGTTTAGGCTATTAGCTTACTCCTCATTGAAAATGTTTTTAAAAAGTTTTTTTATTATTATTTATTTTTTTATTTTTTTAAACAGTTCTATTAATTTATACAATGAATTATAGGCCTATGATTAAAATTATTAACAATGCAGTCATCAATGAAAATTAAGAGCAGCTTTATTTCGTGCACCGACTTTCAAAAACAACCTGTTTAACGCGAAATAAGTTTCTTCTCATGTTTTTCATTATACTGGCCACAAGAGAACTATTAAGGGAATAATTTAAGACAGTTATATACCGTTATCAGCAAATGTTGAAGTAGTTTCGTCTCTCGTTGTCTCAGAGAATATGCGCCGTTAATGCAGCGTCAAATGCAGCGTTTTTTTTTTTTTTTTTTACTTTCACTTTCTCTATAGTGAATTGACTGACGTTCACCGGCATAACTCTTGCGCACAGTTTGTGCGTTGCTTGCTTGTGTTGATTGACCCCTCCCGCATAGTATAAATTATGTATAGGCTACATAGGCACTTTTTTTTTTTTTTAACGTTTATTTTTCAATGAAAGTGACACCAAAAATCAGGAACATCATTAGGAAATCCTTGGGGGGGCTGTGCCAGTGTTGTGCCTATTTTCGACTCCCTGCCAAATTATTAACATGAACCGCGTACAAAAGGTAAAGGAGGAGGTGTTGCTAAAATTTATAGAAATATTTTCAGTATCTCTCAGAGGTCGGGTTTCAAGTATAATTCGTTTGAAGTAATGGTGCTTTATATAACATTATCCAAAGAAACAAGTATTAATGATAAATCCCCTGTGATGTTTGTACTGGCTACTGTATACAGGCCACCAGGGCACCATACAGACTTTATTAAAGAATTTTCTGATCTTCTATCGGAGTTAGTGCTGACTGCAGATAAAGTCCTAATCGTTGGTGATTTTAATATCCATGTTGATAATGAACGAGATTAGTTGGGATCAGCATTTATAGACATTTTAAACTCTATTGGTGTTAAACAACATGTGTCAGGACCTACTCATTGTCGAAATCATACTCTAGATTTAATACTGTCACATGGAATTGATGTTAGTGGTGTTGAAATTTTGCAGCAGAGTGATGATATCTCAGATCATTATCTAGTCTCCTGTATATTCCATATAGCTAAAGCTGTAAAGCCAACTTCTTGTTACAAATATGGTAGAACCATTACCTCTACCACAAAAGACTGCTTTATAAATAATCTTCCTGACTTATCTCAGTTCCTCAGCATATCCAATAGCTCAGAACAACTTGATGATGTAACAGGAACTATAGACTCTGTGCTGGAACAAATTTGATTTAAACCATTTTCATGTTTCATATTTAACTTGATTAGAGAGGTAATTACTTGGGTACAATTCTTTAATGACAGTATTTCTCTTATTCACTTTATTGGTTTAGATGGTTAACCAATAATTCACTTAAATGGTTTAGAGCTCCATCTAGTGGCAAGTTTAATGTTATTTTAATTACAATTCCGGGTGTTCACGTAGATCAGGAAGTAGTGAGTGCTCTATGCGGGCAGCAGTAACATTGGCTTTCTTTAATCGCCAAATATTTCTGTAATCTTTAACCTTGCAACAGCATCACTTGTAAGTATTTATTTAATTTATATTAATGTTATATAAATGTAGACTTAACAGGTCGAGTGACTTAATAATTTTCACTGAGCTATTGCATTAGCCATGTTCTACTTTAGCGTCCTATCGCTGTATTTACATAAGTAAAAGCCGCATGCATTTCCAAGCATCAGCATATTACATCAATGTGAATGTTGTTTTGCTTCTGTAGATTTGTTATTTTCTTAACATTATCCTTTAATGTGTTCATTTGTTTATTTGTAGTTTCACTCCATACCCAAGACCATTAAACCTGTGGCAAACGAACTTCTTGTCTTCAGAGTTGTGTGAGGGAAGGGAGTTTATTTGACTGTCAAAACAAAACTAAAGCTATGTTGAGGACAGTACAGACTCTCTCTTTTCTAGCACTTTAGATGCGGTTGCTCCTTTACGTTGAAGGAAGATTAAGGATAAGAGTCCAACACTGTGGTATAATGAGCACACTCGCGCCCTAAAGAGAGCAGCCCGGAAAATGGAGCGCAGCTGGAGGAAAACTAAATTAGAGGTATTTCGTTTAGCTTGGCGAGAAAGTACCCTATCCTACAGAAAAGCATTAAAAACTACTAGATCTGATTACTTTTCGTCTCTTCTAGAAGTAAACAAACATAACCCTCAGTGTTTATTCAATACAGTGACTAAATTAACGAAAAATAAAGCATCAACAGGTGTTGGCATTTCCTGAGAGCATAGCAGTAATGACTTTATGAACTATTTTACTTCCAAGATCGATACTATCAGAGATAAAATTGTATCCTTGCAGCTGTCAGCTACAGTATTGCATCAAATAGCGCACTATAGATCCCCTGAGGAACAATTCCATTTATTCTCTACTGTAGGAGAGGAAGAATTGTATAAACTTGTTAAATCATCTAAACCAACAACATGTATGTTGTTGGTTTAGATCTAAACTACTATCTAAACTACTAAAAGAGCTGCTTCCAGAAGTCATAGATCCTCTTTTGGCTATAATTAATTCAAGTGAGTGACGTGACATACAGCCAAGTATGGTGACCCATACTCGGAATTTGTGCTCTGCATTTAACCCACACACAAAGCAGTGAACACACACCCGGAGCAGTGGGCAGCCATTTATGCTGCGGCGCCCGGGGAGCAGTTTGGGGGTTCGGTGCCTTGCTCAAGGGCACCTCAGTCGTGGTATTGAGGGTGGAGAGAGCGCTGTACTTTCACTCCCCCCACCTTCAATTCCTGCCAGCCCGAGACTCGAACTCGCAACCTTTGGATTACGAGACCGACTCTCTAACCATTAGGCCACGACTTCCCCTAATTCATCATTGTCATTAGGATATGTCCCCAAAACCTTCAAATTGGCTGTTATTAAGCCTCTCATTAAAAAACCACAACTTGACCCCAAAGACCTAGTTAATTACAGACCGATCTCAAATCTCCCTTTTCTGTCAAAGATACTAGAAAAGGTAGAATCCTCACAATTATATTCCTTCTTAGAGAAAAATGATATCTGTGAGGAATTCCAGTCAGGATTTAGATCGTATCATAGTACTGAGACTGCTCTCATTAGAGTTACAAATGACCTGCTTCTATCATCTGACCGTGGTTGTATCTCTTTATTAGTTCTACTGGATCTTAGCGCTGCGTTCGACACTATCAACCACGATATTCTTTTGAATAGACTAGAAAACGTTGTTGGCATTAGTGGAAGCGCCTTAGCATGGTTCAAATCATACTTATCTGACCGCCATCAGTTCGTAGCAGAGAATGAAGAAGTATCATATCGATCACAAGTGCAGTATGGAGTACCTCCAGGCTCAGTACTAGGGCCGTTACTTTTCACGCTTTACATGTTACCCTTGCGAGATATTATCAGGAGACATGGTGTTAGCTTTCACTGTTATGCGGATGATACTCAGCTCTATATTTCTTAGCGGCCCGGTGAAACACCACAAATTGAGAAACTAACGGAATGCATAGTCGATATAAAAAACTGGATGACGAGTAATTTTTTACTGCTAAATTCTGAAAAAACAGAGGTGTTAATTATCGGACCTAAAAACCCCACATGTAATAACCTAGAACATTATCTAACACTTGATGGCTGCTCTGTCAATTCTTCTTCATCAGTCAGGAACCTAGGTGTGCTGTTCGATAGCAATCTTTCATTTGAAAGCCATGTTTCTAGCATTTGTAAAATTGTGTTTTTTCATCTCAAAAACATATCTAAATTGCGACCTATGCTCTCAACGTCAAATGCAGAAATGTTAGTTCATGCGTTTATGACCTCAAGGTTAGACTATTGTAATGCTTTATTGGGAGTTTGTTCTGCATGCTTGATCAACAAACTACAGTTGGTCCAAAATGCAGCAGCTAGAGATCTTACTAGAACCAGGAAATATGATCATATTAGCCCGGTCCTGTCAACACTGCACTGGCTCCCTATCAAACATCGGATAGATTTTAAAATCTTGTTAATTACTTATAAAGCCCTGAATGGTTACATTCATAACACACTAATATGCTTCTATTATTCAAATCCGTTAAAGGATTGTTAGGCTGCATTAATAAGATCCCATAACACACGATGTACTCGTTACATCGTAAGTAGAATGGCATCTACGCTAATATTTGTCTGTTTCTTTCCTATGATCAGATGGTGGATCAGCACCAAGAGATGATGTCTACAGCCCTGATCATCAGCGGAGACCAGGACACCCGGATGACCCCCAGAGACATATCCTCAGCGAAAACCTTGATTAAAATAGAATAAAACTAAAAAATATAACAAAATAACTAAAAATATAATAAAATACCTAACTACATAATACTACTATTGTTAGAACTTGCAACAAAATTAAAATAGAAATATAAACTTTTGAACTGTGGGTTTCGTCTGGTCAGAGGAGAACTGACCCCCGACTGAGCCTGGTTTCTCCCAAGGTTTTTTTTCCATTCTGTCACAGTTTTGGTTCCTTGCCGCTGTCGCCTCTGGCTTGCTCAGTTGGGGACACCTAATTTCTAGCGATTATCGCCGATTTGATTGCACAGATACTATTTAAACTAAACTGAGCTAGACAATGACATCTCTGAATTCAATAATGAAATGCCTTTTAACTGAAATTGAGTGTTTTCTTATATTTATATTACTGACATTCTGTCCTCCAATTTGATACTGTTAAGTGCTTTGA
The DNA here is from genome assembly GCA_029620275.1 of Acrossocheilus wenchowensis. Lineage (NCBI taxonomy): Eukaryota > Metazoa > Chordata > Actinopteri > Cypriniformes > Cyprinidae > Acrossocheilus > Acrossocheilus wenchowensis. The sequence goes on along the minus strand of JAJUBA010000524.1, from coordinate 1,722,579 downwards.
CACAATCTGTATTGTTAAAAGCGCTATATAAATAAAGGTGACTTGACTTGACTATTACCCCCCTCATTGAAATCGCTATTGCCTAATCCTAACACTGCCCCTAATCCTAACCCCTCCGCCACACCTAACCCTAAACCTACCAGTACTAGGGGGGGGGGGGGGGGGGGGGGGGTGATAATCTGGCAGGGGTAAGAATTTGGCACAACACAGGGGCTAAGCAAGTTTCTGATGGGGCTATAGCCCCGTCAAGCCCCGCCCTAGCGCCGCCACTGCTAGAAAAATCTTTAAGCCCCGTTCACACTACAAGCGACACGCAGCGACAAAGGGACACGATCCCATTCATTTCAATGGAGAGCTGGCGATTTCCGGCAACACGAGCGACAGCGAGCGATAGCGACAGCGACCGTTGGTGACCGGATGGGGCGTGTCGAGCGACGCGACAAAGTTCAGAATCCTTCAACTTTATGCAAATGAAGAGCAACTTTCGAGAGCACAGCCAATAGGAAAGAAGACGGTTGAGCTCATGTGATCGTTCTCCTCTCAGCCGGAGATAAACATAAGCAATGGAAGAAAATAGGCTCTGTTTCTCATTCATTTTTGTTTGTATGTACGGATATAATTTAGATTTAGATTATATTTAGTCTTTTGCCTCCAATATGTTTGAACTTATCGGCAAGAAACCTGACTCGCTGTCAAGGCAACCAGTAGTGAAAACGCCCACTAGCGACCTCATTGCAAGCCCCTGGCGATTATAGCCTACCACATACACAGAAAACAAACCCGACAGAATTTAATACAACCCATTTAAAAATTAAAAATTAAAACTGGGCATAGCACAGTAGTCAATACACTAAGGAAAACAAATACGTTTTTAGCAGAGACTTAAAAACAGACAGAGAAGGGGCCATTTTAATCTCTAGAGGCAGGGTATTCCAAAGTCGAGGCCCTGCCACTGCAAAAGCACGCTCACCTCTACGCTTAAGCCTAACGTGAGGGACTACCAACAAAGCCTGGTCACAGGATCGTAGGCTTCTTGACGGAGAGTAGAGATGAAGAGGTTCAGAGAGGTAGATAGGGGCTAGATTGTGTAGAGATTTATATACATAAAGGAGAATTTTAAAGTCTACACTCTAAAAAATGTTGGGTTATTTACTGTACCCAATATCTGGGTTAAACATGTTGGGTCACTTTGTTGGGTTATTCCTATGTTTATTGGGTTATTTCAACAACAACACAACCAGTTGGGTTAAAATTTAAAGTCCAACGGTCGGTCGATTGGTGCAGCTGCTACAGATGATACAGTGGAAAATTAATATGTGTGCGTAATGTTTTTCGTTACAAAGTGTCTTCATGCCCTGACACAATAATATTTCTGTTTTTCCTACGAGTATGTTTACATCTCCCCTGTCGACTGAAACTTTAATCCGTTTTTTCTGCACTCTTGACTAACGACACAAGTGCTTGTAGCAGATCGATTTCAAATGTCTAAAAAACGTTTTCCTTACTTTTTCTGTTCGTCTCAACAATTTTGGGGGAATTTTTTTTACATACATTTCAGATATTAGGCAGAAGCACTCACCTTGAAAACCAGCGGAGCCTCTTTCGTGGTGTCGCGTCCAATCTGAGTGAAGGTATGTCGCCTTTTTATTCAAATTTAATGTCCTTTCCCCCAGGAAACTACAGTGTAAAGTTAAAACACTATGAAACACGCAGAAATTAAGCATTTTATTATCTCTAAGTTGCCGGTTACCAGAGCAATCATGTAGTGATCATTTTCACCAACAGAGGGCGCTGTGAGCTACATTGATTACACAAGCCACTTCTTCAGCCATGAAGAACTGAACATGGAAGAGAGTGGTGCATTGTTATCATCAATTATCAAAAGATATCGTTATCGGTTTCAAGGTATAGTCACATACAAACTGTTCATGTTAAATTAAATTAAATTAATACTGATTGTATGTACTATATTAGGGTCTGTACAGGATGCTGGATTTTACACAATTTTAAACATTACTGAAATGTCCACTGTCAAAACCCCATACGTCTCAACTATACCACTTGGATGAAAGTGCACTCTGATGTGCATAAATGAAAATACAACTAAATAATTGGACATGCATCTATTACATTTTCAGAATGTAATTAAATTTTATGCTCAAAAAGAGGCTTAAATGCAAAATAATAAGGCTAATTAAAGATGAATTTCCAAAAAGTTTGTATTATATATGCACTGCATGTAACAGTTTGTGAAAATGAAAATATGATTGTACACTAGAAGTAGTTTGTATTTGTTTTATTTATTATGTTCTCATATTTATTTTTGTAATGTGTTTGTGTAAAGTCATAACCTTGTAATAATGTAGTACTGTTTTAATCTGTTTGCTATTTAGAATGATTTATGTTTAATATTTTTCATAGTGTGATTTTTGCTGTACTGTATTAAAGGAATACGCCACCGGTTTTCCATATTCTAATATGTTCTTCTCTCAATTTAGACGAGTTGATACGTACCTCTCCCATCTCACTGCGTGCACTTAATCGCTCTAGCGCACGGCACAACTATGTTAGCGTTTAGCTTAGCACCATTCATTCCTTAGGATCTAAACAGGGATGAATTTAGAAGCCACCAAACACTTCCATGTTTTCCCTATTTAAAGATGGTTACATGAGTAGTTACACGAGTAAGTATGGTGACACAAAATAAAAAACGTGGCGATTTTCTAAGCGGATAAAAATGATAACTATAATGTATGGCGGAAAAGCACGTCGTAGCACTTCTACCTCGGCGCAGTAATATCATCATGCGCCGAGGTCGAAGTGCTGCGACGTGCTCACTTGAGTGATGATATTACTGCGCCAAGTCTAAGTTGAGGGAAGAACATATTAGAATATGGAAAACCGGTGGCGTTTTCCTTTAAAACCAATTAGTTAATTAGAATAATATATGGAACCCACAAAACCATAAAAAAATGTATGTCTCTGTTTTTCAATTGATAGATAATAACAAGTGAGATTTTAATTATATTTTGAACACTGAAGTAGGAAATATAGTCATCTTATGTTAATGTTTGATTTTAACTGTTCCATTTCTTTGTTAATTTTAGATTACTCTGGACTAAGGTATATTATATAGTGTGAATTTGGCATTAGACTCTAGATCATGTATGAGGCCACAGATAACCACAGCCTGCTGATATAGAGTCTAACAGCACGATTACGAGTGTGATATATCTTTTACATAACTTAAATTTCATTCAGTATGTCATTGTGTTGCATATTTGCTTTATGAGATAAACATAATTAATCATAATGGGTTATCAATTATATATCCATCTTCAGGAATTAGCTGTAGTATTAATAGTACAATAAAATGATTAGTTCATCCGCAGTACGGACTGTCTATTGACTCTAAGGAGAATTATTCCTCTGGTCACGACAAATAATTTCCTTACTGAAGCATTGCTCCGAGCATGTAGCAAGACCGGACATTAAAGTGACTTCGTTCTGAGAGCAGCAGACACAGACAACCAAGTGTGAATACATATGGATGTTTATTAAACTACACTACAGGGGAACATGTAACATAGAACTTGACACAGACATACACACATTAAACATGGATGCCAACGCAAGGAAGGCATGGAGAGAGAGAGAGAGAGAGAGAGAGAGAGGGAGAGAGAGGGAGCGCTCACGCGCAAGAGAGAGTATGGCAGGATTTTAACATCAGCTGACTACAACCTGTTAAGAACCATCAGATAATAACATCACCTTAATTAAAAGGGGTTGAAGCCTAGAAGCGCATCTAGATAGTTAACAAGCGGTTACTTGCATGGGTTTTGTGGGTGCTGAGTAAAGCATCCTGGCGCATGTATAATGCGTAGTTTCATGGTGAATTCCGTTAGGAGTGAAAGCTTCGTCATTCCAGCCATGGGTTGATTAGTCCGAAGTGAATCGACAAAGTTACTGAACTTAAAACTGCCAGAAGATCGGACTCCCCCCGGAAGGGGAGCCGCAAGATTTCCAAGGTGATAAGTGTGTCTCCAGGGCACCGAAATTAAAGAGAAGCCTTGCCTTTTCGGTGTGGGAGAAGTTTGATCTGTTTTCCCTGTAACACCTATTTTGGTTAGTTTGACCAATAACAAGGCACATAGTTTCAGCAGGAAAGTGTTTCTTTGTCCCACTTGACACCTCATTTGCATGTTTTAAGACTGATCTGGAGACTGGTGTAATTTTCCCCACAGTACAGTAAAAATAGTAAAGAGCAGATCATTTTGATGATTATTTATATTTATTTATATTTTTATACACAGTTTCTATAATGAAAATGCAGTGGCAATGTTATTTGTTCAAACAAACATTCTTTAAGAAGCAGTGAATAAATTTTGTTTAAAAATTTGGGATTAGATGGATAGAAAAAAAAAAAATTCTGCCAGAACTGCTGAGTCAGTTATGCATAATTAACATTCAAGAAGCCACTGTGTGTCATGTGCCAAGAAAATAAAACAAACCAAAAAACAAAAACAGTCCCCATAGGTTTTGTTCTGGTTGGAGTAGCACTTTAATGGTATTTATAATAATAATAATAATAATAATAATACAAAAAAAAAAAATGAATACATGAATTAATACAGTGAATGCAAATACATTTTCAGCTTGGAGCCTGCATTTTAAACAGAACTTTTTCCTTTTCATCAGCTCAGACATCTTAATTTGCAATCGACCCATATGCCGCTGTACTAGTCTGCCATATACACTTAGGAAATCACAGCAGACACTGGAATTGAGGTTCATTCAAATACTCATTTTGCAACAGTGACGTTTATCTGCTGAAATAAGATGCACATGCTGGTCAAAGCCTAAGACTAAGATACTCCGCTGAATTCTGAATCCTGAATTTAAGTTTACATTTATGCAATTAGCAGGTGCTTTTATCCAAAGCATCTTACATTAGAGGAACATAAACAATTTGTCACACAGCCAACAATATTCAAGGCCAGATTTATTAGAAAGCTAGACTGGGAAATGCAGTAATTACTCTATATGTGGTTTATGTCTCGCTATCGATATCCTCCAATCTATCATCAGCAAGCTGAACAATCTGTTCAAGTGCCTTCAGTATCAGAACATCAACGTCATCATTTGTGTCGATCTCATCATGGTAGTTCTTCACTGGGAAGATGTTTGACAATGGCACCCCCACTTTAGCACTGCACAACTCCATCTGGACAGGAACAGAATGTGAGAAAATCTGAAAATTAGACAAAATCAGATCAACATGGGCTATATGCAGTGAATTTGAGGGGAAAAAAAAATTATTAAAGGGGGGTGGTGGGGCGGGGTGGTCCTGTGATTACAAATGATTACACATTTTTATTAACAAATTATTATTAACAAAAGATAAGCTTCATTAAATGAACTATGGTTTATGAGCCGTTTTCCTCGTGGGGCTTGAAATGGCCCCAAAATGTCAAAAGTGTTTTTTTTTTTTTTAGGTTTTATTATTATGATGATTATTTTTTTAGTAGGTGGGGGCAATTCTGTTTCAATGAATGATTCATTGAATCCTTCGGTCAGACGATGGCTGTCTTTATGAATGGATCATTGAATAACTGGTTCACTGGATTCATTCAATAACAGATTGATTCAGGAAAGATACACTGCAAAGCTCTGAGACGCACAACAGCTCTGCTCCGGCTTTGTTTGAACGATTTCATTTGCAAAACAAGAAAAAACACAAAATGTGTCTACAATGTAAAGGTCATTGCACACTGAGTCCGAAATTCTCGCGCGTTGACCTCACGTTATGTCAATCACGTTTACACACTGCCTCTGAAATTTCCGTTCGTCATAAAAAAATTTGGAACGGGTTCAATTTTTTCCGTTTTTCGTATCCGTAGCAAGCATTTTGAGAGGTGTTTTGACAGTTCAGAGCGAACGTCAAAATCCATTATGGCGATTGTCAAGTTCATCCATTTTGTCTCGCAGCACAAAGCACTGTATATAGATCCTTGCACACTGAGTTCACAGAAATTGGTGGTCTCCTTTTTAATATGTGGCTCTAGTATCGCTAGCAAAGCATTAAACTTGAGCCACTGACATCCTGAAGTAAACTCTGAATCGCCCGGGATCATCCCGCTGCTCCTGAGGACGAACTCTATACGACCCAATATTTCCTTTCTTTTAAGAAGCGAGAGGACAACAAAATCATCCTCAATGCTTGAAGACTCCATTTAGTAGGCTGCTGTTTTGCAAATTTTTGCCACAGTATATTGTTCTTGATCAAAATTGATTCACAGTCCTGCTGTGTGCAATGATTTCTGACTGAAAACTTCATCGGTGATGACCTTCAGCCAATGAGAGACAAAGATACAGGGCAGAGGGAAGTTCAGTGAGGAGTTATGGAGTTTCCCTGTTCCCTGCATCTCCCTCCTGCATAATCTGTTTTTCTTTTTGTAGCTGGAAATCAGCGCACAGACCATTTGCGGGCTATATATTTTTTTAAATACTTCCAGTCTAGCTCGAGGACAACGGGCTGATGCACACAGGTTCTCGCGTTATTTCCTTATCACTTCTCGCGTGTGTTTTGTTGTGAAACGTAGTTTGCGGATCAGACAGAGTTGGCTGCGATTCTTCCTATTCTGAAATCGTGCAATGTGAAAGCCCCTGTCGCTGATCCATTGTGCAGTGTGAACACAGCAGCGACTGAATACTACCCCAGATAGTCACGCAGTGTGAAAACAACAGCGATCCGATGAGTTTGAAAATCGTGCAGTGTGAACTCGGCATTACCCTAATAATTATAACTGACCCAATTATTCAAACAGCGAATAAATTATATAAAGCTATCAAAGAACATTTACATGATCACATTGTCACTGACTATAGTCTAGCAAGAGTTTAAGCACTCTCAAAAAACTCCCATTATTATCAATGAAGCTCTCTACACTGTCAAATTAATCTCTTACTTACATCATACATACATCTGCACTTTGTTATGATGAGAGAATTCATGAGAGTGCAGAATTCAGTCGGTAAGTGCACGCACTGAACAAAAGCGATGACTCATCTGAACACTTCTGATTGACCAAAAGTGTGTAAAAAGAAATATGATCCAAATATAATGCTGCAATCAACACTTTTAATTGCATTTTTAATTGATTAAAATCATTTTGCCTCAAGCCCCCGTTAATTTCAGACCCGTTGCCAGGGGAAGGCTATGAGCGTTCGGCCAGATCACTGAAAAGAGAGAACTGACACAAAAGAATGATTAAATCACAAATAATAACTGCTGAAATATTCGTGGGGAACATGTTTCTCAGGTCAGTCAGAGCGCTCATGGTACGCATACACACACGTTTATTTCTATGAATTGTAGCGACTTTCCATAGACTTCTATTACTTTTGTCTATTATATTATATTTATATTTAGTCATTTAACAGATGCTTTTATCCAAAGCGACTTACAAATGAGGACAACAGAAGCAATCAATTGTAGTATTAAAACAACTGAAACAGTCCAAAACTAAAAGCTATAACTTTATAAATACTACAGTGGCGTGAAAAAGTGTTGGCCCCCTTCCTGATTTTTTATGTTTTTGCATGTTTAGTGTAGTTTATGTATGAAATCCTGCTAGATTTGACGTTATTGTTACTGCGCTCACTGACTGACTGCTGCGTGACAGCGCAGGTCCCTTTACACCCCGTTATTAAACAACATCGTTAACTAATGGGGAAATGCAAGTTTTTGTGCAAATGATTGGAGGATAATGAACTATGGCTGAGGGCTTTCTCTGGGAATAACCGTGAGGCGTCCTGCTCTGTGTGTCAAACCTGATATATAATATTAACATATTACATATTATAATATTAACATATAACATATTACTTTGCTAGTTTTAGATAAAAGTTTTTGTCTTTTGTGTAAAAACTTCCATAGGGTATGTTTTTGTAATAAAACAATTCTGTTTCATAAACGTGGTACTGACAGCAGCTTAACATTATTTACTTTAGCCTACCTTTAGGGTCTTTGCTATTATATTCCAATATCATTATGCCTCAATTAGCTAGTTATAGATTAAGAGCTGTTGTTATTTATGTACAGATGGCTTGCAGCTGTGTATGATAATTTGTTGTTAAAATAACATTCTGTTCTGTAAATGCATTGTCTGCTGGTTTATTTAGCTACTATTAAGTATGCCACTTAGTACTGTAAGACTTTGACTGTTAAAGTTAATTAACACCTGTCCACTGTTGTGGGTTTGCTACTGTTACAATTACAAATCATAGAAGGGTAAAAACATTGGTATGTTGTAAGTGTTACATGTCTGCCTGTCCTAGTCCCCGTTTTCCTTATTTGGTTTAGTTCCTGTCCTCATTAGTTAATTATTGTTTCATTATCCCCACCTGTTTTGCATTTCCTTGTTTGCTCCTTTTGTTCTCCCTCCTTTAAAAGTCCTCAGTTCTCCCCTTGTCGTTGTCTGTGTTTACGTTAAATAAATGGAAAGTGAGTTGAAGCCACTTGTTCTCTCATCATTCTTTATATTCGCCTTCGTCGATGCCACAACCACAAACCCGCGTAACAGAAACACAGACCTAAGGACGAGATGGAATTCGTGGAAGCAGTCGCCACCCTAACCCTTCGGAATCTTCCCTTCTATAAGTTCGCGGCAGCAACGTTACCGTGGCAGCAACGTTACCGGACTCAACCATCATCGGAATTTTCCGGCTCGGGGCCACTTTCCATCGTCCCGTGGACCTCCCAGACACCACGGGATTGAGTTGGAGAGAGGCTATTCTTCGGTGTCTGGGAAGCGTCCGGGCCCGAGCCGGTACTAACCCGCCTGCCACGGCTCCCCCACGCCAGCCATCTTCCCCGACTCTTCCTCACCAGCCACCATCTGCGACCCACGAATTCCCGCCGCCCGTCCGCGGCAACACAGCTACAACAAATAAAATTGATAACGGTTGTGTTTGCGTTATAGTGTGCGAATAATCAAGCATTGATAATAATCACACGTATTGGCGGCACTGAGGGCTCCCAAATAAAATTCTGCTGAGGACCCCATAAAAGCCCTGGGTCTAATTCTTGTTTCTGTTTTCTCTTTCTATTAACCTTGCATTTGGATAGTCACTAAATTAATTTTCTTTTGCTTCGTTCCCACCCTCCTGAGTTATGTGGCATTGATAAGGAGTTATCACAAACTAAGACTGTTTAGCTGTGCTATCTTACAATCATTATATAGGTAAAACGGTACTGAATTTAACTCAATGATTAGTGTATATACTCTGATTAAAGAACCACAAATATAATATAATCTTTTCAAAAGAAATAGAAATCAGTCTTTTGAGTAATAGTGCACACTACTTAAGGAAGTAGCCTAAACTTTATGTGAAGTTTTACAGAAAAACTGATAGTCGCTGCTGTAACAGTCACAAACCTGTTATCATGTTTTTTTTATGTTGTAATTGTACTACCCACCATGAGGTGTCAACATGGAGCTAGGTTCTCAGGTATAAAATGGGTGCAGGGAGTAGAAGAAGTCAGATTTGTAATGGAGGGAAGTAAGCATGGCTTATGGCTCCAAACAATCACTTGAGTTTTATATGCTCAATTTTAAAAGGACTCTACATTCTGTGGGATTTATCCTTATATTCATATGACCTGCATCATTAGGATGGCTTTGACGTGGGTTTTGAGGCTATGAAAGGCTATAATCCTTGAAACGGGTTATGCCACAAAAGTGACTTTTAAGACTTTCTCGTTGCTTGGATTGATGTCTACACTAAGGATTACTTGCTGCATTGGGGACATGTTAGGATGGTAATTTTGAACACTGGCTTTCATGGACATTGACTTCTACACCTGTGGGGAATGAACATTCAACATCAGGATCATTGTCATCGTCTGCATCTCATAAAAACAGATAAGATTTTGACTTCTGTGTTGTTCTGAGTTATTGATGGCGAAATGTGTTTTTTTTTTTATTGTGTATTAATGTGTTTGAAAGACAAAAATCTAGTTAGTGGTTCCCTCCCTATAAATCAGACTTATAACCAACACATTTGTGAGGGCAAGGTAACGGTTATATAAATGGCGCCCGAACAGGGACCCTGACTAGTTGTTTGAAAACAGCTCTGGATAAGGATGAGTGTGTGCCAGAGGTAGATTTTGCATCTGGTTCATTCACCATACCCAGAGAACCCCTCAAAGATTTAATAACTACCTTTAGTGATCTATACATAGATTTTGAAGAGGAAAGTGAAGATAGCGTAGTTGATGGCTCTGAGTTTGTTTTTCCACCACCCCCGCCACCTGCTGTGGAGAGAGAGACATTTTCTGATTCGACTACCAACCTCATTGAACAGCTTACTAATAGATTCAATGCGTTGGAAGGTCTAGTTGATGAATGTGTTAAGAAGATGAGTGGCTGGGTATCACAAGACGAATTCCAGAACAAATGTAAAAGGATAGAAGATTGTTTGGTGTATCGGATGGAACGTGAATGTGAGAGTGTCAAGAACATTGTGGAAATGTCTGTACAGGACCCCGGTCGATCGATGGTTGATTGTCTGAAAAGAAGGGACGGGCAACTTGAAGCCAAATTAAAATCAATTACTGCAATAACCACACCTGTAACAACTAAAATTGATGCTGGGCAAAGTCAAAATCATACCTATGAAGTTCAGCAAAGCTCTTTATCCAGTCAAGAAAAAACTATGTTAATGTCCTATAATCCACCGGTCAAATTAGACTTTCTTTGTTTTAGTAATAAGCAAGATGAGGATCCTATTATGTTTATTGAACGCTGTGAGGAATATTTTGCGGTTAGGCCATTGAGTGATCAGGAGATCTTGGCATCTCTTAACACAGTGTTAAAGGAAACTGCTAAAGACTGGTGGCAAGCCGAAAGAAGGAAAGTACATAGTTGGGGGCAATTTAAAGATATCTTCCTGCGATCTTTTCTTAGCGAAGACTATGAAGATGTGGTGTCACGAAGGCTGGTGGAGAGAAAGCAAGGTACCAAAGAGAGCATAAGAGACTTTGTATTTCACTATCGTGCTCTTTGTTTAAGATGGAGAAAGAACATGTCAGAGAAAGACATTGTACTGGCCATATTACGTAATTGTAATCCTCGCTCGGCTAGTTTGTTAAGGGGTACCGTAACCAATGTTGACGAGCTTGTAAGAATTGGGACACAAATTGAACGTGATTTTGATGAGGCCAAAAAATACTGGAATCAGGTAAATTCTGAAGAGCAAAAGAAAAAACATACCCACAAGCACTAGGGTGGTGCAGTCCATCAAAATGCAGCATCAAACTGTAACTAAAATGGTCAATATACCTATAGTCTTAAGTGATTCAAGAATCTGTCTGGAATCAACTGAGCAAGGGTGAACCAAGTCAGCCAAGCAAGGGCCAGACATTTATGTTAGCCAATGGGCAAAAGCAAGCAGCTACTGGAAAGGTGACATGGCACTGTAAAGTGCAGGGTCAACAATTTACCTTGACACTGTTTATCTTGAGAGACAGAGATTTAACGGTACCAGTTATTTTAGGAATGGATTTATTGTTGCATTCTGGGATTGTGCTGGATTTCAGTAAAGCCCAGTATGGTTTACCATCTGTAAGTAGCTAGGACGTGAACCAGTTTTTCCCATTTATGACACAAGATTCGTCTTCATCAGTCTATTTTTATTTGGCCATACCAACACCTACCATGGATGAAACAGTGCTTGAATCCATACAAAGACTAACCCTTGAAGCAGAGACTACACCATCATTCAAGGAAAAATTGGAACGACTGTTGCTGGACTGACTTACTGTATGCTCAAGAGAGATTGGAAATTCTAGTATAGTCAAACATCGAATTATAACCACTGATGAACTGCCAGTCTGGAAAAGGGCATACAGACTTTCCATCGACAAACAGAAATTTGTTGATGATGAAATTCTGGAACTGTTGAACAAAAAGATCATACAACCATCTGTCTCACCATGGGCATCGCCTGTGGTGGTTGTACCCAAAAAGGATGGAAATTTCAGGTTGTGCATTGACTATAGAGGCTTAAATGCCAAAACACATCTTGATGCCTACGCCATGCCACAAATCCAGGAAATATTGGAATCTTTCCATGGCACTTGAAGAAGATGTTTATTGTTATAGATCTGAATTAAGTATAATCAAGGTGAATCTTGCCATTAATATATCTATTTAATCTTCCATTATATTCTAAGGCCTCTGCCACGTAGGCATTCCTCACACTGAGTTGTACAGCCATAAAAACATCTGGAGAAATGAGGAGGGGGCTTTTTCCCCTTACCATAACAAAGTCTAGGAGGTATCCTCTCCCAAGGGAGATATAGAATTAATTGCATACGTAAGTGAAATGTAGAATTGTATACATAAGAGAGATGCTTAAGGTAAAGGAGCCCGCCCTAAAAACTTGTATATATATCAAAACCAAGAGACATTCAGGAGGCTTTTACTGCAGAAGGGCCTCGATTTTATTCCTGTTGAATAAAGTCTTTTCTTCTGGTATCAAACTCCGAGACTGTGCTTGGTTCTTTGAGCAGCGGCGGAAGACACTACACGCTACAGTTTTCAGTACACTGGATCTCAAAAGTGGCTATTGGCAACTTGAGATGGAAGAGGATAGCATACAGAAAACAGCATTTGTGACGTCTTCAGGCTTGTTTGAATTCTTGCGTTTACCTTTTGGCCTCAAGAACACAGAGGCCTCATTTCAGAGACTTATGGAAACGGTCTTGAGAGACCTTAACCTTTTGAGCGGTACGGTCCCACATATGGGATTTTCATTTCCGTGCCACTGGGAGTACTGTCCCACATATGGGATTTAGAACGTTCGGTGACGTCGCATAACTGCCAAATTCAAACTGCGTTTTCGCGCTTTGTCTGAGCTGAGATGCCGCTGCACTTGTCATATAATCGCATCTATGTAGTGTTTTTAATCACATAATGTTTATTTTATGCTTTAGACATTTAAATACACATAAGTACAATACATTTAGAGTTCGTAAAATACACTCAGATGTTTATGGAAGCAGCAATAACAATCCATTCAAATATAAATTTCAGACGTGTTTTATTAATATCAAATACACATAGTGCAAGTAACTATAAAGTTCACTCTATTCTTCTCCCATTTCACCCACCACTTACTTGCATGTATTTCGCGAGAAATTGATGAATTTACATGATGTAAATCTGACTGACAGGACTCTCTGAACAAACATGGCGGCGCCCATCTCACATTACAGATCACGATCAAGATCATTTAGAACGGTTTTTAAACGATAAAACACACTCATTTGCACATATTTGTGAATCGGAATATCAGATAGTTGATTATATGGTAAGCAAGTTTATGAACATTTTTAATAAAAAAGAAAAAACGAAATAAAAGCGATCCATCTGTCATACAGTGTTATTGTGGCCGCGGTGTGTCACGTGACAATCATGACGCGTCGCCATGGAAACATTAAGGAGAAACGTTCTAAAATAACGGTCGCCGAAAAAAACTCACTCTGGGGGGACCGCTGGAATATTTTAAACTCACCACTGAAAAGGTTAAAGGCAAGTGTTGTCTGGTGTATATTGATGATGTAGTTGTGTACTCCAAAAATGAAGAGGAGCACATTTATGATCTCACTCAGGTGTTCCAGTGTTTACATAGTGCTGGACTTACACTTATCCTTGGAAAATGTAATTTCATGCAACGCAACATCACTTACCTAGGTCACATAATCTCAGCAGAGGGAGTTAAGACGAATCCCAACAAAGTCTCAGCCATCAACAATTTTCCCACTCCACAGTCTCTCAAAGATGTGCAGAGTTTTTGGGATTAGCTGGATGGTACCATTGTTTCATTCTGCATATCTCAATGAATGCAGCACCTTTACATGCCCTCAAGCAAAAAAAAGTCCACCTGGATTTGGGAAGAGGAATGTCAACAAGCTTTCGACATCATAAAACGGGACTTGACGCAAGCACCAGTTCTCTTACCGCCAGACTTCAATAGCCCATTTCGGGTGCAAACAGACGCAAGTGAAAGAGGGCTGGGTGCAGTACTTACTCAAGAAAGAGAGGATGGAGAAAGAGTCATTTCATATGCATCCAGACTACTCAGAGGAGCAGAGAAGTCCTATTCAGTATATGAAAAGGAGTGTTTAGCAGTAATTTGGGTAGTTGAAAAATGGAGACCATATCTAGAAGGGAGGACATTTGAGGTCATTACTGATCACAATGCATTAACTTGGGTATTTCAATCCTAAGCCTTCATCGCGACTTACCCACTTGACCATATGGCTACAAGGTTATGACTTTACCGTCAAATATCGTAAAGGCCATTGCTAAGTAGTGCCTTATGTGTTATGCAGGTCACCAGAACAACTAGTCTCAGATATCATTGCAGTAGTAAGAGCTACCAAGTTCAGCAGCCTATCAATCTATTTAGTATATTTGCCGCACAGCAAAAGGACCCAGAGATCCAGGAGCTTATTTTGAAGGTAAAATCACAGACGCCCCAAGACATTTCTTGTGTACATTACATGATTGAGAATGGTCTTTTGTTCCGGAGCATGCCAGACAGACAAGCAGGTGAGAAACTGCAACTCGTCATTCCCTCAGACCTACGCAAAGAATTTTTGCATTATGCCCATGACAATCCTATGAATGGACATTTGGGCAGACTCAAAACACTACTCAGATTACTGGACATGGTGTACTGGCCAAGTGTAAGATCTGATGTGTGGAAGCATTGCAAAGAATGTATCACTTGCCAACAATACAAACCATCCGTGAGCAAGTTACCTGGTCACCTTCAAACCACACCTATTGTTGAACCAGGACATATGATTGGAGTAGACCTCATGGGGCCATTTCCAAAGACCGTTAGACAGAATGAACACCTCTTAGTCGTAGTTGACTACTGCTCTAAATGGGTGGAGTTGTTCCCATTGAGGAAGGCTAAGGAATTGCCCAGATCCTGATAGAGGAGATTTTTACAAGATGGGGCACTCCTGCCTACCTTGTTTCTGATAGAGGGGCTCAGTTTACTTCCAATTTGCTTAGCCAAGTATGTAAGCAATGGGGAGTTGTACAAAAGCTCACGACCGCATATCATCCACAAACTAACCTCACCGAACGCATCAACCGGACTATGAAAACAATGATGGCGTCTTATGTGGAAGAACAGCATCGAAGGTGGGTCCAATGGTCGCCTGAATTCCGATTTGCAATCAATACTGCTTGGCAGGAGAGTACTGGCCATTCCCCAGCACAGATTGCCTTAGGTCGAGTAGAAAGAGCAATTCAATTCCACAAGACACCCGATCCAAATAGTCCCATCTATCCAGCGCTTGACAGACATCATCACCTCCTGCGCCTGGTGAAGAAGAATGTGGAGAAAGCACAAGACAAGTAGCAGCGATATTACAACCTGCGTCGCAAACAAAACCAGTATCAAGTTGGAGATGTAGTTTGGGTGCATGTAACAGTCGCAAACCTGTTAGAATGTTTTTTTATGTTGTAATTGTACTACCCACCACGAGGGGTCAACATGGAGCTAGGTTCTCGGATATAAAATGGGTGCAGGGAGTAGAAGTCATCCGATTTGTAATGGAGGGAAGTAAGCATGGCTTATGGCTCCAATCGATCACTTGTCCTGATTGAGAAACCTTGAGTTTTATGCTCAATTTGAAAAGGACTCCACATTCTGTGGGATTTATCCTTATATTCATATGACCTGCATCATTAGGATGGCTTTGCCGTTGGTTTTGAGGCTATGAATGAGATGTTCAACTGTTGTGGATCCTTGAAACGGGTTATGCCACAAAAGTGACTTTCTCGTTGCTTGGATTGATGTCTACACTAAGGATTACTTGTTGCACTGGGGACATGTTAGGATGGTAATTTTGAACACTGGCTTTCATGGACATTGACTTCTACACCTGTGGGGAATGAACATTCAACATCAGGATCATTGTCATCATCGTCTGTATCTCATAAAAACAGATAAGATTTTGACTTCTATGTTGTTCGGAGTTATTGTTGGCGAAATAGGTGTGTTTTTTTTATTGTGTATTAATGTGTTTGAAAGACAAAATCTAGTTAGTGGGTCCCTCCCTATAAATCAGACTCATAACCAACACTTTTGTGAGGGCAAGGTAACAGTTATACTGCTGCTTAGGTGAGTGCTGTTAAGTCTGTATTGTGTATTATATATTTGCCTTTATAATGATATTTTGAACCGTTCTCCTTCAACAAACAACAGTGTGGTCAGTTTAGCCGATAAAAGGGCACCCATCAGTTCTACATCTATGTGATCTCTGTGGAATTCACGCAGAAGATATAAACAAGCAATTTTTCCTTTTTTTTGAGAAATATTTTCCAGGTACGCAATCCTTCTAGTAATGTTACGCAGAGAAATGATCTTCTGAGTATAATTTGTTGTGCTAAAGTACAACTATACTGGACTTTATCTCGATCATATAACTTTGAGGATGGGTAGCAGGTCCAAGTCTTTGTGTCACATACACACAGCATGTGACAGAATCTATAAAACCTCACATAGTTTAATTCTTCTAATTTCATGAAGAACCAAATATATATATATTTTCTTTTTACATGAATCTCAAGCTTAGGAATTCATAATCAACAGAAACCCAGCAGAACAAATCCACTCAGATTTGTTGAGCAGATACTGTATGTCAGTGGAAGGTTATGCAAAGATGGTAGATTTATGCTGGAATGGACTCTGTGCTTGAGAACATTTACAGTCCTGTTAATATTTAAACATGTTTTATGTTTGCAGCTCATATTTATTACTCAGCAGACATTTGGTTCTTAGTGAAGTTTAACTTTAGAACTTTTGTGAAAGCGAAAGGATTTGTGAAGACCGTATAATGTTTCAGACTGACCTTTGAACCTTTTTCCCACCCATTATTCTGATTTGAATGCTTTTTTGGGGTTTTTGTTTTTGCATGTTTGTCACTTTCATTGTGCTGTTGTCCCGTGTGTTTTATTTTGAAATGTATGTTTGTTGTTTGTGTCCTCTTGTTGCTCTTGTGCTTCAGCCACAGCTTCATCATGTTTGTTGTCTCAGTGTGTTTGAATAAGCTGGTATTTTGGTGATTTTTACTGGATCTACAAAGGCGGAGAACTCACAGGTTTAGAGAATCACATTAACTATTGACATGATGCACTAACTACAAACGCAATACTGTCTTCATCTTCAACACTATAACAACATTTCAAGCATCAGTTACATCAAACTAGTAAATTAGCGCACAAAGAACCATACGCAACCTTCGCTTTTTGCTTGTTTGAAAAAAACGTAAAACTTAAACGCAGAGTATGTGATTTGGTTCAAAACATTTTTTGTTATGCTGATTGAAAGTCTCTTCACATCCCGATAGCAACCAATACGTTTAGTGGTCTAAATTTAGTTATATGTATTTAAATCATCTGTGGAAGTCATAAGATCATAAAATGTTCGACCAATCAGATTATTCAGTCCGACTCCGAACATTACGATAGGCTGTCCTGCCTGGCTGTCAAATATGAATTTGCATACCTCCGCTCTCCCTGTTCACGCAGACATGATTCGTCATCAGCACATTCCATTACGCTATTGCAGACTGTCCGGGAATGGAAGACGTTATTATTGTAATATTATGCGCTTTGTAATGTAATGTTTCAAATGCACTGTAATCTCTCATCGTATCGCAGGTTAGTCTCTTCTCTGCCTGTGCACATTCATGTGTTTTGGAAGAGGCTTTGCAGAGTGATTACTTAGGGAAGGTGGGATCTTGCTTTCAAAGCTAACATGCTATTGCTAACCTTTTTAAAACCACCTACCCTACCTTTAATACTTTATTTTTATGTATTGCTGTTTGTGAAAAGGTAGGCCTAATGAAATTTCTAATTTTTGTCTTTTTTTTTTTTTTTTATCTTTACAATAAATACCAACATCATGTAGAGTTAAAGTTTAATTGTAATAATTAATACTGCACAGGCTTTCAGAATTGACAAATCTGTGGCCAATAGGTGTAAAAGTCACAACTTGAAGGCATAGTTTAAGAAACGTAACATTATTTACAACATTATTAGCTGTAATCCAGAGCATGCAGGAAAACGAAGAAATATGATTTTCCACGAACTGGTTCTTTTTGGACGGTTTGTTTCGTGTTCACTTAACTGATTCACCAGTTCATTTACATAATCATGTAATGATGTAACATATGTAATTATGGTAACACTTTACATTAAGGTTATCTTTATAAATGGTTTATGAAGGTGTTCATAAATGATTAATAACTCATTTACAAAGGCATTATAAATCATTCATAAGCAGTTATAAATGCATAAATAAAAATGCAATGCCTGCCAAATAGTGAGACATTTTTAACTCACATGGTATAAATGCTTAATAAATACATTTATTCATACTTTTTTCACTCAAAACCAGACTCCTGGTTTATTTCATGATGCAGCAAAAATAGACTATTATAGCGAGACTGAAGGGTGTTGTATTTATTTTATTACATTTTCATTTCTTCATAACTTTCATAAGAAAATTCCGCACACTACCAATACTTGCAAAAGTACAAAAGCAGTTTTATTGACAACGTCTCATGACCTCAACATGAAACAGCTTAGAATTCGTTTTAAAAACGGCTCGTTTTAATGATTCAGAGTCGACTCTTTCTTCTGAGAGACAATAACTTAATACACGGTTCACTTTCAGTTTTAAACTTTGCAGGATGTTTTCATTCACTTAGAGCTGTTTTACACACTGCATCAAAGTTCGTTCTCAAAAATCCATAGTAGGGGCACTGTAAGAGTTGATCAGTCAATTTAGAGAAGTATTAAAAAGTCTTAAATGCCATTTCCAAGGTATTAAAATCATCTTTTCATTATGTATATTTATCCAAAGAGGTTGAATGCTAAAGTTTTCCTGAATTGAATCACTGCAGGTGAATAGTGGGATTCTGTGTAGTTCATGTATGAAATCCTGCTAGATTTGACGTTATTGTTACTGCGCTCACTGACTGACTGCTGCGTGATAGCACAGGTTCCTTTATGCCCCGTTGTTAAACAACATTGTTAACTAATGGGGAAATGCAAGTTTTCGTGCAAATGGTTGGAGGATAATGAACTATGGCTGAGGGCTTTCTCTGGGAATAACCGTGAGGCGTCCTGCTCTGTGTCAACCCTGATATATAATATAACATATTACTTCACTAGTTTAAGATGAAAGTTTTTGTCTTTTGTGTAAAAACTTCCATAGGGTATATTTTTGTAATAAAACAATTCTGTTTCATAAACGTGGTACTTATAGCAGCTTAACATTATTTACTTTAGCCTACCTTTAGGGTCTTTGCTATTATATTCCAATATCATTATGCCTCAATTAGCTAGTTATAGATTAAGAGCTGTTGTTATTTATGAACAGATGGCTTGCAGCTGTGTATGATAATTTGTTGTTAAAATAACATTCTGTTCTGTAAATGCATTGTCTGCTGGTTTATTTAGCTACTATTAAAGGAACACTCCACTTTTTTTGGAAATAGGCTCATTCTCCAACTCCCCCAGAGTTAATAAGTTGAGTTTTACCGTTTTGGAATCCATTCAGCTGATCTCTGGATCTGGCGATAGCACTTTTAGCATAGCTTAGCATAGATCATTGAATCCGATTAGACCAGTAGCATCGCGTTCAAAAATGACCAAAGAGTTTCGATATTTGTCCTATTTAAAACTTGACTCTTCTGTAGTTATATCGTGTACTAAGACCCGGTGGAAAATGAAAAGTTGCGATTTTCTAGGCTGATATGATTAAGAACTATACTCTCATTCCGGCGTAATAATCAAGGAACTTTGCTGCCGTAACATGGCCGCAGCAGGCGCAGTGATATTACGCAGCGCCTGAAAGTAGTCCCCAGCTAGGTACCTAGTTATAATATAGCTGGGGACTACTTTCAGGCGCTACGTAATATCACTGCGCCATGGTACGGCAGCAAATTTCCTTGATTATTACGCCGGAATGAGAGTATAGTTCCTAGCCAATCAGCCTAGAAAATCGCAACTTTTCATTTTCCGCAATGCTACTGCTCTAATCGGATTCAATGATCTATGCTAAGCTATGCTAAAAGTGCTATCGCCAGATCCAGAGATCAGCTGAATGGATTCCAAAACGGTAAAACTCAACTTATTAACTCTGGGGGAGTTGGAGAATGAGTTTATTTCCAAAAAAAGTGGAGTGTTCCTTTAAGTATGCCACTTAGTACTGTAAGACTTGAAAATGATCTTCTGAGTATAATTTGTTGTGCTAAAGTACAACTATACTGGACTTTATCTCGATCATATAACTTTGAGGATGGGTAGCAGGTCCAAGTCTTTGTGTCACATACACACTGCAATCTATAAAACCTCACATAGTTTAATTCTTCTAATTTCATGAAGAACCAAATATATATATATTTTCTTTTACATGAATCTCAAGCTTAGGAATTCATAATCAACAGAAACCCAGCAGAACAAATCCACTCAGATTTGTTGAGCAGATACTGTATGTCAGTGGAAGGTTATGCAAAGATGGTAGATTTATGCTGGAATGGACTCTGTGCTTGAGAACATTTACAGCCCTGTTAATATTTAAACATCTTTTATGTTTGCAGCTCATATTTATTACTCAGCAGACATTTGGTTCTTAGTGAAGTTTAACCTTAGAACTTTTGTGAAAGCGAAAGGATTTGTGAAGACCGTATAATGTTTCAGACTGACCTTTGAACCTTTGACCTTTCTCCCACCCATTATTCTGATTTGAATGCTTTTTTTGGGGTTTTTGTTTTTGCATGTTTGTCACTTTCATTGTGCTGTTGTCCCGTGTGTTTTATTTTGAAATGTATGTTTGTTGTTTGTGTCCTCTTGTTGCTCTTGTGCTTCAGCCACAGCTTCATCATGTTTGTTGTCTCAGTGTGTTTGAATAAGCTGGTATTTTGGTGATTTTTACTGGATCTACAAAGGCAGAGAAATCACAGGTTTAGAGAATCACTTTGACACAGTGTACAACGGCCGCCCAAAGTGTATATAGACAAATAAAAATTAAAATAGATCCTTTTACTAATGTGTATTATACTTGGAATGTATCCCTGGCAACTCAAGGACGGAGAGGCGGTTGTAACATCAAACAACATGAGTTTCAGCAGAGCAGCAGAAATAAACATGACAACAGCCACTATAGATTATATAAGACAATAAACACACGATTACGGTAGATATGGTCTGTATGTGATTTTCTGGAGTGAATGTGTGCATCTGAAATGCTTTATTATTTACATTACATATTACCCTACAATAATATACATTTCGCATTGGGATTTATATGTTATTTAATGGGTTTCACATGGGAATCTACATGCGACCTCATGGGTTTTTACAGGGGATTCACGTGTTACTAATGAGGGGTGAGTAAATTATCAGGAAATATTAATTTGAAAGTGAACTAATCCTTTAGGGAACTTGTGGGAAAATTTTCAAATGATGTTAGTACACACTTATTTAGCTTTCTGAAGGACACTAGTATAGTAAATAGGATATAGAATACAGTTTTGGAAATTATTATAAGGGGGAAGAAGAGAGATGGAAAGTCTCCCTCCTACATATAGCTTATCTCTGTCTAGCTCCGGTTCACTCTCCAGTACAGTAGGTGGCGGTAATGCACCATTGAATTTGGATGCCAACCGCCTTTAAACATCAAGGAAGAAGAAGAAGAAGAAGAGGGTACAACCTGAAGTGGCTGAAACGTGGCCTTACCCGTGTGCTCAAACTTGTCTTTATTGAGAAACTTCTGTTTTATGCTGAAAAAAATACTTTTTGTTCTCTGCAAGACTATGGTGCTTTATATAGAGACTGCGGAGGAAGTTTATAATTTCCTTTTGTTCACCAAGATCTTTATCTCATCATTTGCCCGTCAGTCTTGTACGGATCTTCCAGGTTGCCGTGAACTTGGGTATTGATTACAACAGGCATATGAATTAAGACTGTGCTGGATTTTTTGATACGGAAATCAGATAAGACTTTATTCACTCTCTTACTCTTCATTCATCATCCATGGACAGTGACCTAATCTGGATTCTACCTTTACGTGTTTTTTTGTTTGTTTGTTTTGATTTGGTGTAAGTGTCCTGAAAAGGTGGAAATGATTTGAGATGTTGTGCTTAAAATTTTCTTATTGAATATTAAAGATGATTTTTGCATTCAATAAGTGACTCTGATTTATGCCTCGTGAGTATATGTATAGCAGCTTTTGGGCTTGGTTAAACCTGAGACTGTTATAACGTAATGAAGATAATGCTGCAAATAACTGCAATTGCAGGTTTCAACACAGAGATGGCGACAAAGAGCCAAAACTTACAGACTGCAGCTTTAAAAATCCTTAATGTAATTATTGGTGTAAATCACTAAGAAAAGTTAAAACATTACTTCAGAAATCATACTTTTATGTCAGAAACACTGTTCTCAGACCAAATCCTGTCAGAAAATATTTTATTATATTGTCATTTCTTTCATAAGAAAATCCCACACACTACCAATACTTGCAAAAGCAGTTTTATTGACAATGTCTCATGACCTCATTCATTACTAATAACACCCAATGAATACACCATGATCTACACTTTAGGTTATGTTGGAAAAAAATCACGTCAATCAAAACAAAGAATTCGTGAAAATAAGAGCTCAATTAGAAGAAAAGATGCCAACTATCCAGCTGTGGCCCATTTTCTTGCCTGAAACCATGATGTTTCTGCCTTAAGTTTTTGTGGCATTGAAAAGGTTAGTATGGCACCTAGAGGGGGCGATATTGAATCTCTCTTACAGAGACGTGAGCTGTTTTGGATTTTTATCTTTCAGACTTTATCACCTATGGGCATAAATGATGAAGCACTATTTAATGTGATGTTATAATGTGGGTGTGAATATAAATATAATTTTGATGTGTATTTTTGATGTATTTTTTGTTGTTGTTGTTGTGACTTCTTGTATATGATAAAGTGCAGTTGGGTGTTATTAGTTATTGATGGTCCTTCGCAGTGATTGGTCATGATGTCATTTTAAATGTGATCGAGCTCACATTTGTATTTTTGAATATACCTGGTCAGAAAACCTCCTCTCAGACCAAATCCTGTCAGAATACTTTTATTATATTTCATTTCTTTTTGAAAATCATGAATGCAATTTGAAATGAGCTAAATATTTGCTTCAGAAAATATTTTTTCCTGTCAGAAGCACTCCTCTCCTCTTCTTCTCGCCTCAGAAAATCGGTGTAGTTGCTGCTGAGTGGAGAGGCGGTATTAACATTAAGTGACATGGCATCTGATGCACAGAAGTCATTGGCACATGCCACTTTGCTCATCTGGTGACACTCCTGTTTTTCGCAGACATGTGTCAGTGGAGAGTGGCATGTACCGCTGACACATGTGCTGATGGATTGTGTCAGTGTCACTGACACTCTTGCGCAACAATGGAACACCGCATTGTTGCCAGATGTGTAACTCACGCACCTAATTTAATCAAAAATATGTTTCTATCAAACTTAGGATAACATGGCAAAATTAATTTCTATAACAACTTAAGCTTCTTCATGTGTTTAATATTTGTCTTGGGTCCATTTGTTTGCCTGAATGTTTTGTCAAATACTTCAATAAAAAATTTCTTATTGCATAATTCTATAAAATTATTTTTTGTAGGTATTGGTGTGTTACATGTGTGAAACCACTTTAACTAAAAAACTAAGTAAAACAGCATATGAAAAGAAACGTTCCACAAGAGAAAACTCTTAACACATGATAACTCAGATTCAGAAAAAACACAAAACAGGAGCAAAGGCAGGAAAGCTAACATCTGATTGGTCCTCAAGGTGGCACATAGACTCGATGACTGACAGGAACATCATCCAATCACAGGACCTGTGAGCTAAGATGGTGAAGCAAGAGAGAGAAAGCGGAGAACATCCCTCCCAGAACGATACGTGACGTAACAGTGAAACGTAGCAGGAGGGGCACGTCATTGAAAGTGAACTTCTGGCATGTGTGCAAAGTTTCAAGAGTTTTTGAGCATGTTTAGGCCCTCAAAAATGTGATTCATTTTGGAGAAGAAGAAGAAAAATAATAATAAACTGAGCAATTCCAAGATTGGCCTTGCACCGCGGTTCGTGGGCCCTAATTAGAGCCAGTGTTCTTGCAAATTTGTCTTTTGTTTCCTTAAGTTCATCCATGATGTTCTGTTGCTGATGAATGACTTTCCTCATTTCAACAATGAATTTCCCAGCTTTTGACTCCATCTCACTTTCACTTATTTGGTGATTTCCTGATAGTTTGTCCAGGTCATCGAGTGTCTTGTTATCTTCAATAACTGAGAGAATGTCGAGTACAAGGCCAATCCCAGCAAAAACTCCTGTAAGGGTTGTAGTCAGACGCACAGTTTTAGACGCCTGTGCAGCCACTTCACCAACGTCATCTATATTGCGTAATATTAAACGTGCTGGCAGTGCCTGTAAAATAAAACCCCTGAGATCCTCCTCTGGTTTATTATGGTGTCTCAGTACATGTATGAACATTTTAATGTCATCCAGAATGTCAGTCATAGGGGGTTTTTTGTTCTGAAATTCTTCAAGTCCATTTTTGATGTTTTGCATTAATTTATTCTGCTGGTGCATTTTCCTGAAGTTTAAGAGTCCATTACCAACTCCAGCACCAAAGGCCATTATTGACCCTAAGCCTGCGACAGCAGCAGAAGCCCCCAGAGTAAATGGAGCTAAAGCTAATCCTGCAATGGTGGTGACTCCTCCTACTATTCCCAATATTCCTCCATCTCTAGTGACTTCAGTACACCGTCTCAAATCTTTTTCAAATGTATTAATGAGACGATTCAGCGCCTGTATGCACTCCTGGAGCTCATGGTAATGTCTCTCATAGAGTGCAATGAATTCCTCATGGAGACCAATAACATCAGATCTAAAGAGAACATAAAAATTAAGAACTTATTAATCTATATTGTACAATTTGTAATATATATATATATATATATATATATATAAAATGAATGGTAATTATTAGCATATATGGTACTTATTGTATGTTGATGAAACTGACTTTCATTAGTTTATTTTGATTCTATATGCTACCTAATAAAATAATCCAATTTTTGTTTAAGCAACCAGTTATTCTGGTCCACTGAATGAAGTGAGTATAATGCATAAGAAGCCTCGGTAACACTTTACAATAAGGTGTCATTTGTTAACATTAGTTAATGCATTAACTAACATGAACAAACAATGAACAATGCATTTATTACACTATTTATTAATCTTTGTTCATGTTAGTTAATGAAAACAGTCGTTCATTGTTTGTTCATGTTAGTTCACAGTGCATTAACTAATGTTAACAAACACAACTTGTGATTTTAATAATGCATTAGTAAATGCTGAAATTAACATTAACTAAGATTAATAAATGCTGTAGAAGTATTGTTCATTCTTAGTTCAGGTTTACTAATGTTGTTAACTAATGAACCTTATTGTAAAGTGTTACCGATCTCTCTTACAGCGTATCGGGAGGTTTTTCCTTGCTTTTGCATCGGCGGTCATGTGTGGATGACGCCATTGTTGCTGTGATTAAGAAAACACAAGTGAATACATTATCTGTTTAAATTATTATACTTTCACATAATATATAACAAAACAATTCTGAGGTTCTTGATCAAATAACAATATTTGTTTGTATTCTTATTCCAACTTATTCTTTTTCAAAAATATGTGTTTGTGTTTTCCACCATTAACAGGGTGTCCGCGGGGTCTTAACAAGTATTAAAAGTTTATTTATTTTATTTTATTGTTTATTTTTACAGGGATAATGTACAGTTAGAAGTAATTGAACCAGAGTTAGCTAATAGCTCATTTACATCTGCTGTCCCTGGGCAGGTAAACAAATAAAATAACATACAATATTACATAAACATCACAATACATATATCCAAAATGTAAAATTAATAAAAACAGTATATGAAAAAACACGGAACTTACAACACAGTCATTAATGGTTACAGATTTGTTCAGATAGTAGCCAATGCTTAAGATTAGTTTTAAAAACTGTGAAACTGTCAATACTTCGGATATTTGTAGGTAAGGAATTCATAACCTCACTACTCTAACCGAAAACCCTGTTTGACCAAAGACTGTTTTTCTATACTGCGGTACTAAATCTCCCCTAGATGCTCTTGTCCTACCAGCACTGCCGTTATGGGCCAGGCATCCCCTAAGAGGAGGGGGAGCAAGATTATGAATAATTTTGTACATCAGGCATACATCACTGTAAAATACAAAATTATCAACTTTTTCAAAATAGTACAATAATGATGGTCCCTTGTTTTTTTGTCATACAATATGACAAATGAGAGAGAATCAAAGCATGTACAAATCATTTTAGAGAAAATTAAGGCCCTTGAAAAGTCTTAAATGCCATTTCCAAGGTATTAAAATCATCTTTTCATTATGTATATTTATCCAAAGAGGTTGAATGCTAAAGTTTCCTGAATTGAATCACTGCAGGTGAATAGTGGGATTCTGTGTAGTTCATGTATGAAATCCCGCTAGATTTGACGTTATTGTTACTGCGCTCACTGACTGACTGCTGCGTGATAGCGCATGTCCCTTTACGCCCCGTTGTTAAACAACATCGTTAACTAATGGGGAAATGCAAGTTTTCGTGCAAATGGTTGGAGGATAATGAACTATGGCTGAGGGCTTTCTCTGGGAATAACCTCGAGGCGTCCTGCTCTGTGTGTCAAACCTGATATATAATATTAACATATTACATATTATAATATTAACATATAACATACTACTTCGCTAGTTTTAGATGAAAGTTTTTGTCTTTTGTGTAAAAACATTCATAGGGTATATTTTTGTAATAAAACAATTCTGTTTCATAAACGTGGTACTGACAGCAGCTTAACATTATTTACTTTAGCCTACCTTTAGGGTCTTTGCTATTATATTCCAATATCATTATGCCTCAATTAGCTAGTTATAGATTAAGAGCTGTTGTTATTTATGTACAGATGGCTTGCAGCTGTGTATGATAATTTGTTGTTAAAATAACATTCTGTTCTGTAAATGCATTGTCTGCTGGTTTATTTAGCTACTATTAAGTATGCCACTTAGTACTGTAAGACTTTGACTGTTAAAGTTAATTAACACCTGTTCACTGTTGTGGGTTTGCTACTGTTACAATTACAAATCATAGAAGGGTAAAAACATTGGTATGTTGAAAGCAACACAGCTACAACAAATAAAACTGATAACGGTTGTGTTTGTGTTATAGTGTGCGAATAATCAAGCATTGATAATAATCACACGTATTGGCGGCACTGAGGGCCCCCAAATAAAATTCTGCTGAGGACCCCATAAAAGCCCTGGGTCTAATTCTTGTTTCTGTTTTCTCTTTCTATTAACCTTGCATTTGGATAGTCACTCAATTAATTTTCTTTTGCTTCGTTCCCACCCTCCTGAGTTATGTGGCATTGATAAGGAGTTATCACAAACTAAGACTGTTTAGCTGTGCTATCTTACAATCATTATATAGGTAAAACGGTACTGAATTTAACTCAATGATTAATGTCAGAACAGATAACATCATGTTCTAAAACTAACTTATAGGTTAAAGACAAAGTGAGCAGCTGTTCATATTGTGAATTGAAACACAAATATGTCCTCTGTATTTTATAGAAACAGGTGATTGAAGTCATGCAAATATATAAATTACAGCTGATTCCCATCTAGGAAACACACTCAGGTGTTGAGGTTCTTTCAGTCGCATTACCATATGATATACAGTAAAAGAAGACCTCTTTGGGCCAATTTTGTGTGGAAAAGTGCACTCCTGCTTAAATTTGATATTTTGAGCCCGGTGTCATGAAACTGCGTATAAATAGTATCCCAAATAAAAACAAAAGCTCATGTTATTGATACGGAAAAATGGACTTTGGCATATATATGTGATACAAACGTGTTTGACGTGCATATAATATGCCTCTACCCCACAACCCTAATCCTACCCATCAATACAACGAGTTTTCATTGTTATTTGGCGTACTATTTATATGCACTTTCATTGGGTTGGATATTTTAGAAGATCTGCACCAAAGACTGGTGCCAGAGAAAGGGGACAGGTGGGAGACCACTTGCCAATATATGTGATCACATGACGTGGCATTCCACCATTTCCAAATTATTTTTTACAACTTTTTTTTTTATTCTTCTGTGGCTTTTTTTTGTTTTGTATATTTTGTATTTTAACATAATAAATGACAGCTTTGTTTTCCTGCATTCTTGTTTTGCTTCTTGTCTTTCTAATGTCCTGTTGCAAATAAAGCCTTTACTGCAGCAATTCTGTCTCTGTCTTTCCCCCCTTTCCGCAGCAAAATAAACAAAATACATGCATTTACTAAACCCAACAAAACAAAAATTATAGAGAGGCTTCAAAAGAAACTGTAGTGTAAAACACAATCTATGATCAATGCAATATACTTGTCTATTATGCTGCAGTTGCTGTAATTGCATTTGATGTTAGTGTTTTTACGATGTTTTGCTATGATTGACTAAATGTTCCTGTTGGAAGAGAACATGAGTTAGAGTTTTGGATTACTAATTTGATTTTGAGACATGTTTGCAGTGTTTAGGTAGATGTAGTGTATTACTGTAATTTGAAAATTAGTGTGGGAGTTTAGTTTGCAGTGTGTGATTTTGAGCATGAAATTAACTGTTTTGTAGGTGTGTTGGTGCATCAAGAGTTTAGGAAAATTGTTAGAAGTATTGAAAAAATTGTTATAGCGATTGTAAAAAAACTAATTCCAGCTGATTTCTGAGCAGTCGTCTGTAGCTCAGTGATGAGAGGTCAGGAGGTACTACATGCATGTGGTATCCAGGCTTTATACAGGGGCTCCACCCACTTCCCCTTTTCACAAAAAGTACCTATTGTTCTATAACTATATAAAACAATATGGATAAGAAAGGAACACACACACACACACCCCTGAAGTTAATGTCTTTTCCTGTAAATCAGGGCTATTGTAAAACACTGCTTTGCTTACTTTTTGTTTCACTTTACATTGCAGAAAGTTTTTGTTTCACTTACAGGATGTGATGGGCAATCTGCATTTGAGCCGTTTACTCACCTCATAGTCTGTTAAAAATTGATGCACAAAAGTTTTGTTAAAATTTTATCAGATGTACTAATTTTGAGAGTAATATATGGTTCACTATTGAATGGTCTCTCTCTGATGCTGTGGGTAAACTCCTGTTTGCTCTGTTACTGAAGCCTGATTTGATAACGTTTGTGTAGCTGCACAAAACAATGGCGCTTTCGCCTGCCAAAAAGGGAGGAGCTGTTGGCTACGCTGTAAAAAGTAAATAGTTAAGAAAACATTAAAAAAGGCAACTTGATGCAGTAAGACTGCATTTGAGTTCTTGAGTCAACAATAGTTTTTTTTTTGTTCTTTTCAGTAAAGATACTTTTGTTTAATGTAAATATAATCAAACAATTAAATATATGTATATGTAATTTCAAACGCATCTGAAAGGTCACACCATTGACACATACCTAAGAAGTTAAAGTAAATACGTTAGAAATTTTAACAAAACACTTGTGCACACCGGATGAGAGCAGCAGCGCAGCATTTAGAACAACTCACAGGGATTGCACCCAATTCAAGACAGCAGTCTAAAACAGTAAATATAAAAGCCCACTTCAGGAATTAACAAAGGTGCATCGATGAGTCTGAAGTACAGTGTTTGACAAAACAGAGCAAATGGAAAGAGAAAGCACGACCTTATGGCTATTATTAGATACAGACAGTATGTCCCCACCAATGTCAAAAGGAAACCTATGCCCTTGGTAAACATCCATGACTGTATTTCCCTTTTGAAAATAACAAATGGAAATAGATCACAAAAGTATTTAGTGTTTTCAGTTTGTACATTCTTTACATTTCTTTTGGACCCACCTGAGGTAGAGAACTTGGAAACGTGGTGAAAAAAAGCTTCTTGATTTTTGACTTATGAATACTACTACAACAGGGATAGTAAATAACATTTAATAATTATTAATATAAGACTAATATTAACTTAATTTATCCCACAGGGGAAACTATTACTATTGACAGGAATAAGATAAAATATTATTGTAATCAATGGTCATCCATACAGATGATATTTTAATAATCTTTATAATAATTCATATGATTTGACATGTGGCCTGAGAAAATCATGTCTATTATTTTGGTTTGAGATCAGAGATCACACATATGAAGGATATGTGTGATATCCTTGCACTTCCCCTTTTCACAAAAAGTACCTATTCTTCTGTAACTATATAAAACAATATGGATAAGAAAGGAACACACACACACACACACACACCCCCCTGAAGTTAATGTCTTTTCCTGTAAATCAGCCCTGTTGTAAAACATTGATTTGCTTACTTTTTGTTTCACTTACAGGATGTTATGGGCAATCAGCATTTGAGCCGTTTACTCACCTCATAGTCTGTTAAAAATGTAACACTGACGCTGGGTTAAAGTAGCACTGCACATCTGGTTCTTTAATGGCCTCAGACAGAGGGAGTCCTTTATTCCTTTGGTTGATTTGAGTCATTACTGGAGTTGGTAAATTTTACTACTTCTTGCTGGTTTGGGGGGGAAGTCACAAGATCCTGCTTTGGAATGTGTATGTAGTCTGTTCATGAAATTCCTACACCTGATTTAATAATGTTTGTGTAGCTGCACAAAACAATGGTACTTTCACCTGCCAAAAAGGGAGGAGCCGATGGCTACGCTGTAAAAAATAGTTAAAGGTGCTGTATGTATGATTTTGACTCTACTAAAGCATAAAAATACCATAATATGTTTGCAGATATTTAGGAAACATGCTAAGTTAACATACTTGTTTATCTGAAAAACAATGCTACAGTCAGTTATTCTCCTTTGAAAATGAGCATTCCGGCCTGGAATGTCTGTGTTTGTTATGGTTTGTGAAACCCGCCCAATGCCAGTTTAACCAATTGTATTTCGGCACCCCGGGTTGCCAGTTGGCGGAAAACACAGCATATTTAATTTAATTCATCGTCATGTGCGCTTGTTTCTGTTGGTGTCGTTAATCTGGCAACCTGGTGTGCTTCAAGTCTGAGGAGGAGGGGCCGGGTGAAAAAAACCCTCTCCAATATTTTGAATTTGGACTGCAATACCTAGTTCAACCGCTAGGTGTCAATCCTACATACAGCACCTTTAAGAAAACATTTTTTGTTTTTTTTAAAAGGAAACTTGATGCAGTAAGACTGCATTTTGAGTTGTCTCAACAATAGTTTTTGTAAGTTCTTTTCAGTAAAGATACTTTGTTTATCCAATATAAATTTATTTGTTCATGCAATGCTGATTGTATTATTTGCTAATAGAAAAATTCTTGTCACAGCAACAGAAACAACAATTAATGTTGTTGAGATAATTCATTTTTTCTGGAAGAAAAAAAAAGTA
Organism: Acrossocheilus wenchowensis; assembly: GCA_029620275.1. NCBI lineage: Eukaryota > Metazoa > Chordata > Actinopteri > Cypriniformes > Cyprinidae > Acrossocheilus > Acrossocheilus wenchowensis. Next base: position 1,690,969 of record JAJUBA010000524.1, on the reverse strand, counting down.
TGCGATACACTTGTGCACTTTCTGTACTGTCCTGTATGCATAAATAATAAAAACACCAACAATAAATACTCATAAAATATCAACTTTGATATTGTGAAATATCTTTAACTGAAAACTGAATGCAAAACAAATCACATACAATATTTTCACTTTAAGTTCAATAACAGTGGGGTTGGAAACAAAGTGCACAACACTATTCACCTAATCTATTCAGATGAAAGTTTGCAATATTAAATTATTCACAAGCAGTTTTTTCAGAGCCCCCAGTTACACTGTTTTCAATCCGAATCCTAACTATACAGTGTATTTAGCAAAACAAGTAAAATCAAATCAAGTACATTTTTATTAAACTAAGTAAAATCAAAACCTTTCACAAAAGGTCAATGAATCTCTACCAGAAGTGATAGTGCAATGTAGCAGATGAACAATTCCTTACCAAATTGCCAATAAACAGCTGGATCCTTGATGACTCTACAAGGGAAAAGAAGAAATGGTTTACTGGAAAGTTCTTAAAAGTTCAGTTTTTCGTTTTATACCATTCCTTTAAAACAGTGGTTCTCAAACTTTTTATATCAAGTACCACCTCAGAAAATATTTGGCTCTCCAGATACCACCATAATGACCAACATTAAAATACAGTAGCATAATAGGCCCAACTATTCAGCTACAGCTCTGCACAGTTCAAAACGAGGCCGTTTTATTCCTAATAAGAATATGTACTGTTGTCAGTATATGTAACATTGTAAATACAGTTTGAACATTAACACTGCACTGTGCTTACCTACAGGTAAATACAAAACTTAAATAATGATTCAATTAAAATGTGTTGTGCCAAAAGTTAAATAAAAACTGTACTATACTTAAATAAACTTTACTCAAATAAAGATGAACTTAAAATGTATTAACATTAATTTATATTTAATTTAGTGATTCCTCTGCGTACCACTAGAGGAAGCCTGGGTAGCACTAGTGGTACTCATACCTCACTTTGAGAATCACTGCTTTAAACAATCTTAATTCGTTTAAATTTGCGATTATAGGATATTTAGAAAACATGAACAGAGTATATTATCTTTGAGACTATTATACGATTAAAAATATAACACAATGCATGGCATTCACATCAGAAAAATGTGAAAAATCTCTAAGACAGACATTAACAACTTACTAGCAACACACACATTAACATTATACACACACACACACACAGACAGACAGGTATTTATCTTCTGCAGGTTAAGGTTACATGTCATTTACCCATTTGTAAACTCTGGTAACATTATACTTTACTATTTTTGAAAGGTAAGATAGCGATTTTCTTACCTGAGTTTGTCTGTGTGTTTGCTGGACCTCGCAGATCACACCTGACCCTTCCTGTGTTCACATTCTAGTTTTTGTTCTCCGTTGACATGTCACGACTCAAATTCACTCAAAATAAAAATTTAACAGGCAAATATAAAATAATTCGGGACCGACCGAGCAATCTCAACGAGCAGCAGCTCACACATACACAGTCAGTCAGCCGCCTCACTCAGAAAGACGATAAAAACGGTCATATTTTCAAACTTAGAAAGGCGCGAACAGTTTCATTGGTCAGTTTCCTGGATGACAGCCAGATTAACCAATCATGATCAAAGCAATAAAGTAAACGCAGTGAAATGTATTTAGTTTTATTGTTGTTAATGATGATAATATTTTAACATATACCTTTAGATTTTAGAATAGGTTTAACAATCAAAATATTGTAAAATGCTAATAAAATAATAATAATAATAATAATGATTAAATCATTTAGTAATCATTTAAAAGGCAGGAATTTCTTCTGTATGCTGTTGAAGACATTAAGTTGATTCAACATACAGTTCTTGTAAAAAACAAATTGACATTTGATTTACAAGTGTTTTTGGTAACCTTTTTCAACCATTTAGCATTAAACGTTATATACTAACGTTGTTTCAATGTTAAAACAACAACTGACCTAATTTCAACCATATTTCAACGTTGAAGGTCGGTCATGTGCCAGCTGGGAAAGTTTTCAAGCAGCGAGCCAAAGTTTTTTTAGCCGTGAGCAAAGCTGAGGGTCTGTTTTATCGGACTGATTTCAGTCCATCCCATTCACTGTTTGATCCAATCACATTGTCTCTGTAGGGCGGAGCCCCGCCCAGCACGGCCTCATTCCGTGCATATATTATCTGCTAATAAATATGTCACATGGAGGAAATATCCTAGCAGATTTCTATAAAGTGTTATAATCATGCCTTATGATGCTAAAAGTCAACATTCATCCTTATCACATTATTGCTATAAAAATAAGCTTTAATTCAATATCAAACATAACGTATTTGTCATACCGAATATATACACTAATTTTACCTACTAAGACATAGATTAAAATATCCTAAATCCTAATAACCACAGCAAGCTTATAAAAGGCATAAAATACCACATTAATATATATTGTCTCTTGAGTATATTGCTTTAATGGCGGCAGTCTTTACTGATTGTCCTTTTGGCAAAGTCCATAAGAGTTTGGGTGTTCTTTGCACAAGAAGAGAAAAAGAGCGCATTCCTTTGGAAGGCGGGAGAATGAAGATGAGGTCTTGAGGTCATTAGGAGTGTCACGTTGTGTAGCTCTGGTGATTTTCTTAGCTCAGATGGAGCTATAAGTCAATCGTTTTTGTTTATCAGAAGCGTAGTTTATGGTAAGCGGGGGTCGCAGTATCGCGAGCGCTCTGACTCTGAAACCTCTCCAAATAAGCAGTTCTTTGTTCTTGAATCCGTGCAGATGTAGCGCGGTTATTTCATCCTCCAACTTATTGTTGTTTACGAGTCTCCCGAGGTGATAAGGAGGGTATGGCAGGACGCTAGTCAGAGAATTGGGGCATTTTGCTGGTCATTTGTTAATTTTACGACTCGGTGTGGAGGGGGAAACTTCGTGGAATGTGCTGAGTTGAGATTATATGTGTGTGTTCTTTTCGGCCAGGTGCTACAATGTTTACACCCCCAACATTTGCATAACATATACCAGCCCATGTTCTAGGCCAGCTGGACCTGCACAGCCGAATCATCGATGCAGTGTTGCCAGATATTTGCTATTAAAACAAACAAAAACCAATAAATAAAAGTGAACTGAAATTTTCAAATCTTTTGCAATTAAGATAAGATAAAGATAAAGATAAAGATATCGCTGACCCTAAACTGCAACGTCCTACTTTATTAACTTTCTAAGGTGTCAAAAAAAGTGGAAAAGTCAAGTCCAAAAACACTTATAACTGCTGGATCTGGCAACACAGAGGCTGCGTCCGCGCCCTCACTCACAACTCTCTCTCAAGCCTCGTTCACCCCACCAGCGTCTTGTAGTGATCATGTTCATACCACGGACACTAAACATTCTTGCAAAATCTCTCAAAATCTGTGTCTTTTGTCTGATACAGGCTCAAATATATAAGGTTGGATGCCTAATCTCTCCATCGTTCACGCTGGACAGTAAAGATCTGTTTGCTGTGAGCTACTGAAATGAGCCGCGCTGTGAAACAGCCAATCAGAGCAGAGCTCAACGTTATTATTCATGACCCTTCTAAATAAAGTAATAAGAGACCATTTCATTCTAGGAACAAATCCTAAATGGACATGTAAAACCGTAGGAGATCTCTGAAAATGCTAACTTTAGCCTGATAGCACTGAAAGCGAACATCCCACCCTTCCTGCAATCGCCGTCCAAAGCCATGCCCCCTGAACTCACATACGCTCAAAGAGCAGAATATCAGAGACAACATTAAATTACTACAATAGGCTACATCAACGGTTTCCAATTACAGTCCTCGCACCCTCCCTGCTCTGCTCATGTATATCTTATCACATCAGACGGTTGTTCTATTCGACCTTACGTCATTAAGTGCCCTGCAAATGTTATACCCCTGAAAAAAGGGAAGATGATTAAGCACATTCACTCAACGATGTTTCTCCACCGCAAACTTTGTGTAATCTCTTTTAAACAGTTAACAATAAACAACTTTTCAAAACAGCAACATTGGGCTTTTTTTCACTGTATAGGCATTCAATAATTGTGACATAGCTATTTACAATCAATCATCCCAATTAGTAATTAGACAGAGAATCATTTTATGAATCTATGGAAATCCCTTCTTAGTTTTTTTAACCAGATACATAGATATAAACTAGCACACACAATTCTATACCACATGTAAATGCTCCCTTTAAGAAATTCTTTCATCTGGAAGTGCATAAATGTCTCAAACTCGCTTTGTTGATTCGATTTCCACAGTTACATTTCTCAATATAGTTACATTTCTCCAGAAAATCAACAAATAGCATCAAATAAACAAAAATGTTGAACAGTTGAACATCAGTTGAACATTGATTACCAGCGTTCAGGGCCACTGCTGGCCAAATGGGTGCCCTAAGCAGAATTGTATTGTTGTGCCCCCTCTGTCAAATATTATGGAAGTAAAAAAAAAAAAGCATATAGGGATCAAAATAGAACTTTAATAAAATATAAAAGTAAATAAATTGTAATTAAATTACATTATTTACAAATTACAGTTGTAGCTCTAGACAGTTACCTACAGCTACAATTTACAGTAGTCTGATTGATTTTATAGTCTCAATCATTCAGAACTTTAAGCAGTTTTACTACGATAAAACCATAGTAAATTGTTGTGATGTGATGTGATGATAATGCATTTTAAGTAATTTAACGGCTGATGTTGGCTTAGGTCTGTTTTTATAACCACAAAAAATATTATCTTAGTACTTCTTTGTAAACTATTATTTGAAGTAACAAAACCATGGTTAATTTGTGGTTACCATGGTTACAAGAACCATGATTTTTGGTTTTATTCGTAGTAAAACCATGGCTAAGTTTCGTAAGGGAAAATATTAGATGCGTTGTTGGTGGTTAAATTATTACCGACATTAAAACGCGCTATTAACGTCAGCCAAAAAAATTTCACAGGATTATGAATGTAGCCTACCTGAAAGTGATGCACGGGCTTCATTTTTTTCTTTTTATTTTCTCAGCGCCGGATTGCTGATGCCTTTTCACGGGTATAGTTGTCCATAAATTATGATCATTTGCATTCCATCGCAAACATGAGGTCCGAGCGGATGCGGGAATGGCGTGTCACGTGTGCTTAGCCTGCTGCCTGTGTTCACGGTAAAATGCATTTTTTTATAATGATATGTATGTTCATGTTTATATTTATATTTTTATTTATGTAGATGTTAATTTTAATATTAATATAGAACGATTTTTTTTGTTTGTTTTTTTGAGCAACTGGGATGGTGCCCCCTTGGGAGATGGTGCCCTAAGCAAACTGCGTACTCTGCGTATAGGGCGCGGCGGTACTGCCAGCGTGTATACTAAATACGTAATGCTAATCACTGAACATGTGGCCTCTCACCATTATGTGGACCTCGTGCCATTAATGCTCAAAATGGAGCTCAGAACTGACACATCTCTGAACTAATTGCACTTTTAAACATGTTAATCAGAACACAATCGATATCGTAATGACATCTACGACATCTACACACTCTTAAAACCTCATTTACTATCAACTCATACTATATTAACAAAGAAATAAAATGAATACCTGAAAAAAGGGAAGATGATTAAGCACATTCACTCAACGATGTTTCTTCACCACAATCTTTGTGTAATGGAGAAATACCGCGAGCTCTCCCCCTAGTGTTCAACAAGACAAGGCCTGACTAATAGATTGCACACCTTATTGTGCCAAATTAATTGATCACCGATTAACTAAAATTAATTATCTGCATTTTATAAACATTTTTAAACACAGTCATCATATCCTGACTATAGAACACTTTCCATATTTTACATATTTATGAACTTTTCGATCTACTTATTGAAATATAATTATACATATATTTTTCACTCTGTAACCAGAGTGATGTTGTATCTGTCTGTGCGAACAGGGTGCGCAGAGGTGTGCAAATACATATGTTGACAGGCAGGTAGGAGAGACAATTAAAATGCTCGGACCGAGCGTTTTGATTGGACAAACATTTCTTGGTCCTATGCTTTCCACAGAATATATAAATACATTTAGACCACTTAACTTAATGATTGCTATCAGGATGTGAAGAGACTTTCAACCAGAATAACAAAAAATGTTTCAGAAGACAATCACCTATGACACCTTTAAGTCAATTGTCTTCTATGTAGATATTGGAGAACATTTTAAAATATTGTATCAACGCATTCTATGGCGCCTTTAACATTTCAAGATGGGGAAGCCGTTCAATTGTTCATCCCACCCAGCAAGATTCCACATCCTGTGGTGAAATTGTTTGCAAAGTAAGTATACTCTGTAATTAGTCAATTGTTTTAAAGTTGGTAATTGAGAGCTTGACTTATGAATTGCATAATTTTCATATCAGTTAGGACAGGCCCTTCTTATGAAGGAAAGAATGGATTTTCCAGTCCACGAAGAAGGGGTTGTGGAGATGGGGAAAAAGATTGCCATAATAACCCTTTTAAGAGAAACTGGCAAGCATAACAGCCTTTTATTCAGTTTCATTGCCTTGTAAACCAATGTGACCAATGGGTGAAAAAATGTATAGTAGCTGTTCTTCTGAATCGTACCATTATGTAATATTTATTTGTGTATTTACTTGCTTGCTTCCTAAGATTGAATGCACAGACTGTGGAAAATGGTACCACTGTGACTGTGTGGGCAGATTTACTCAAACTCAATCTGGTATTTCATTGTTTTTATAGTAAATTCATTTAACAAAGCTACAAAATTTCTGGGAAAAATATAAATAAGAATTGTTACAGCCAATGTAACAGAACCAACGAGATGGGAGACATGCGAATCCATGTGCGAGCTTTATTACAAAGGCGTGGTCAGGAAACAAGCAAGGGTCAAACAGTGGCAAACAGGTATATCACAGGCAATGCAAAGAGTCATCCAAAACAGGCATGAGTCAGTCGTCAGCAAACAATATCCAAAGGGGCTTGACAAGAGAGGTAAATACAATACCTAAACAATAGTCCAGGCAGGGGAAAACACAGTCCAAAACAGGCTAGGCTAGGCTAGGCTAACTATAAAAGGCTCTGTAGGGTAGCTAAAGCTAGGGCAGCGATAAGTGCATACAATACTCGGCAGTGAGAGGGAGAAAGTCCATGGTTATGTAGGGTGTGTGATCAGTGCAATCAGCTGTGTGTGCAATCAGTGTAATCAGCTGTGTATGTGTCATCAGTGCAATGGATGATGGGAAATGCAGTCCAGTGTGATGTATGGTGTGAGAGTCAATGTGGTGAGCGAGTGACCTCTGATGGTGAGTGAACGGAAGTTCATAGACTGGATTCGTGACAGCCAAAAATATATAAGACCAGATTTATTAGAAAGCTAGACTGGGAAATGCAGTAATTACTGTATATGTGGTTTATGTATCGCTATCGATATCCTCCAATCTATCATCAGCAAGCTGAACAATCTGTTCAAGTGCCTTCAGTATCAGAACATCAACGTCATCATTTGTGTCGATCTCATCATGGTAGTTCTTCACTGGGAAGATATTTGATAATGGCACACCCACTTTAGCACTGCACAACTCCATCTGGACAGGAACAGAATGTGAGAAAATCAGAAAATTAGACAAAATCAGATCAACATGGGCTATATGCAGTGGTTGAATTTGATAAAAATAAATAAAATAAATCAAGGGATTGATTACAAAGTTTGTCAAATTTTTAAACAGTTTTATTAATAAATTATGATTAATAAATAATAAAATAAGCTTAAATGAACTATTGTTTATTAGCTGTTTTCCTTGTGGGGCCTGAAATGTCAAAAGTTTTCATTTTTTTAGTAGGTGGGGGCAATTCTGTTTCACTGAATGATTCATTGAATTCTTCGGTCTGACGATTCTTTCAAAATGGCTTTTGAAACAGCAAGTTGACTGTCTTTATGAATGGATCATTGAATAACTTCAAAAACAGATTCATTCAGGAAAAAATACACCGCAATGCTCTGAGATGCACAACAGCTCTGCTCCGGCTTTGTTTGAATTTTTTCATTTGCAAAACAGCACAAAATACAAAATGTGTCTACAATGTAACTCACTCAATTAACTTCTTGTCTGTTGAACTGCTGTATAAAATTTATTTAACATTTGGGATCACACACGCGTGCTGATTCCTGTGTGATGTTACTTAACTATATCACATAAAGATAAAAAATAAAACTAGTTATTGTCAGACTGTGTCCCTACGTCTCGTGTTTCCCCTCCTCTCGTTTCCTTATTTGGAGTTCCTGTTCCTGTCCTAGTTTGTCTTGATCATTAGTTAATTAGTCCCCAGCCCTGTGTTGTTAATTATCTTGTCTCCCCAGTGTTCTTAAGCCCCGTGTTTCCTTGTCTCAGTGTTTGGTCTTAAGTTGTCATTGTCATGAATTGTCCTTCTGTAAGGTTAATAGTTGTTAATAAAGGCCTTTGTTTGAAGTTCCTCATCTCTGCGTTTCCCAAGCTCCAACGACTACATGACAGAAGACCGAACCAAAACCGAAATCGCCGCTCCGATTCTTGCACTTGCCCGTCAGGATCTCCCCTTTTTTGGGTTTGCGGGGGAGTTTTGCAAATGGGCTGCTGGGCTCGCGTTGGATGATGCGACTATCCTCCACCTGTTCCGGCTCGGGGTCTCTTACCACTGCCCCGTGGAACTCCCAGACACCTCAGGATTGTCTTGGAGAGAAGGGGTCTACCGGTGTCTGGGAAGTGTCCTGTCCCGAGTCGGAACCAGCCCGCGGCCCGCGGCTCTCCCTCACATGCCGCCATCCGCGGCCCGCCCAAGCCCGCCGGCAGAGAATATGGCAAGCCCGCCAGTGCCTGCCCCTCGGAAGTGTCCCCCAGTGTCTCTGCTGGTCCCGTCCAGCCCTTCTGCGTCTCTGCTGGTCCAGTCCAGCCCTCCTGCGTCTCTGCTGGTCCCGTCCAGCCCTCCTGTGTCTCTGCTGGTCCAGTCCAGCCCTCCTGGAGGCCGTCCTTCCCAGTACTCTGCCCCTTGAGGCCTCCAGAACGCTTGAAGTTCCTCATCTCTGCGTTTCCCAAGCTCCAACGACTATGTGACAGTTATAAAGTTATGGATATTTTTCCTTTCATTATTTGAATTATGGAGGCATTCTAACTCAAATCAAATAGGCTTTATCATGCAGTGAATGCTTTTGGACTCTCAAGACGTGTTTTTGTTTTTTTGCAAAGTCACTGACGAACTAGATCTCTTCTCTTCTCTTCTCTTCTTCCCTCTCTCTCTCTCTCTCTCTCTGAGTGCATGCTGGGAGTGAGTGGGCGGAGTTGGCGTGAGAGTGGTGCGGCACGAGTGAGTTTCTGCCTTTCCTTTCTAAAAATCTTTTCCTTTATTGTGTCAGCTTTTAAAGGTTTTCCTGAACGTTTTCTAAGGGTTGAGTTGGTGTGTAGAAAAGAAAGTTTTCCAGCTACCGGGGACTACTTTCAGGCGCTGCGTAATATCACTACGCCTGCCGCGGCCATGTTACAGCAGCAAAGTTCCTTGATTATTACGCCGGAATGAGAGTAGTTCCTAATCATATCAGCCTAGAAAATCGCAACTTTTCATTTTCCGCCGATCTTAGTACACGATATAACTACAGAAGAGTCAAGTTTTAAATAGGACAAATATCAAAACTCTTTGATTGTTTTTTGAACGCGATGCTACTGGTCTAATAGGATTCAATGATCTATGCTAAGCTATGCTAAAAGTGCTCTCGCCAGACTCAACTTATTAACTCTGGGGGAGTTGGAGAATGAGCCTATTTCCAAAAAAAGTGGAGTGTTCCTTTAAGGCTAAAAGTGCTTTTTGGCATTTTAATACATCATTGCTAAGTGATTTGAAATTCAAGGAGGTGTTTTGTTTCTTTTGGAATCAATTTAAGTTAAGAAAGGAATGTATTAGTGATTTGAGACAATGGTGGGATTATGGAAAGATTGAAATAAAATTGCTTTGTCAACAGTATGCTTTCAATGTTTCTCGAGATATCACACAAGCTATGAAAAAATTGGAATCAGAAATAGTTAATTTACAAGATTTGGCTGATGTTAAAATAGATTCAAGGCAAGTTGAGACATTAAAGTCCAAAAAATCTCTTTTAGAGAATATGCTTGGTATAAAGGCACAAGGAGCTTTGGTAAGGTCAAGGTACCAGAATTTAACTGAAATGGATGCTCCATCCAAATTTTTCTTCAGTCTGGAGAAAAGAAATGGCCAATGCAGGTATATTCACTCTTTATTGTCTGAAAATGGTCAGGTGTTGACAGAGTCAGATGATATAAGGCGGAGAGCCGTAAGGTTCTATGGCGAACTGTTTAAGAGTGAATATGTAGAAAACAACTTACTATCTGCCAGTTTCTATGAAGGATTGCCCAATGTTGCTGAAGGTTCAAATGAACAGCTGGAAAGACCATTGTCTAATCAGGAGCTTCTGAATGCCCTCAAAAGTATGGAGGGTGGGAAGTCTCCTGGTATTGACGGACTCCTGGTGGAGTTTTATAAGGAATTTTGGTCTGAGCTTGGTGAGGACCTGTTAAGTGTTCTCAATGAGAGCCCGACAGAAGGTTTTTTGCCTCTGAGATGTAGAAGAGCAGTTTTAACACTGCTTCCTAAGAAGGGCAATCTGCAGGAAATCAAGAACTGGCGTCCTGTAAGTTTGTTATGTTCTGATATAAAGATTTTATCTAAGGCCTTGGCCAACAGACTGAAGGAAGTAATGGAACAAGTTATTCATTTGGATCAGACATATTGTGTGCCAGGTAGATCAATTTTAGACAATATTCATCTAATTAGGGATGTTTTGGATGTCTCAGGCTTTTTGGGGGTGGACTTAGGACTTATTTCGATTGACCAGGAAAAAGCTTTTGACAGAATTGAACATCAGTATCTGTGGAAAACTTTAGAGTCTTTTGGTTTTGGGTCAAAATTTATTAGAATGATTCAAGTGTTGTACCATAACATTGAAAGCATGCTGAAAGTCAATGGTGGTTTAAGTGCCCCCTTTAATATCAGTAGGGGTATAAGACAAGGATGTGCATTATCAGGAATGTTATATTCCCTAGCTATTGAACCAATGTTAGCTGAATTAAGGAACAAGATTGTTGGTTTGTCATTGCATTGTTCAGATTTACAGCATCAAGTGTCGGCATATGCTGACGATGTTATGGTATTAATTAATAGCCAAAAGGATGTTGATAATTTGGTTTCTGTGGTAAAGGATTTTGGGTTAATTTCACCTGCTCGAGTGAATTGGGAAAAGAGTGATGCTTTGGCAATTGGAAAATGGGAGGAAGGTTTACTAAGGTTACCTGGGCAGATGATATGGAAAAGATGGGGGTTCAAATATTTGGGAATTTTTCTTGGTGATGAAGTTGCACAACAGAAAAACTGGGAGGGAATTGTGGAAAAGGTAGAAGGTAGACTTAAAAAATGGAGTTGGATCCATCAACAAATGTCCTGCTTGTAATTAATAATTTAGTAGCATCAACATTGTGGCATAAACTGTCTTGTATGGATCCACCTATTGGCCTTTTGCCAAAGTTGCAGTCCCTTTTAGTTAACTTCTTTTGGGATAAACTACACTGGATACCCCAAAGTGTGCTATATTTGCCAAAAGAGGAAGGTGGGCAGGGTATGGTGCACTTGCAAAGTAGATTATCAACATTTTGCTTACAGTTTATTCAGAAGTTTTTAAACGGATCTGAAGAGCTGGTATGGAGAATGACAGCTAGAATAATTTTGCAAAGGGTGGAAAGTCTTGGTTTGGATGCCGCCCTTTTTTTAATGGATTCAAAGAATATTTGTTTAAATGGACTACCATCTTTTTACCATGGCCTTTTTAAAGTCTGGAGACTTTTTTTTGTTCACAGATTGGAAAAAAACATGCTCATTGTTCTGGTTGCTTGAAGAACCTTTGGTTAAAGAGCCAGGTTTGACATAAGGGGTGAGAGCATGCTGGGACTCACTCAGATACTGTGCTCCTCTAGAGCATTGCAACTGAAGCATATAGTGGATGTGGCTGGGACTGAACTGAATAATGTGGATGCAGTGGCCAACTTGTTGGGACAGAGATCAACTCGTCATACTGCAAAGATAATTGAACTTTGGAAAAGAAAGTTAACAGAAGAGGATTTGAAGTTGCTAAAAGGTTTGTAGCATATTTGCTTTATGAGATGAACATAATAAATCATAACGGGTTATCAATTATATATCCATCTTCAGGAATTAGCTGTAGTACTAATAGTACAATAGAATGATTAGTTCGTCCGCAGTACGGACCCTTCTATTGACTTTAAGGAAAATTATTCCTCTGGCCACAACAAATAATTTTCTTAACGAAGCAGTGCTCCGAGCATTGTTGCAAGATCGGACGTTAAAGTGACTTAGTTCTGAGAGCAGCAGACACAGACAACCAAGCGTGAATACATATGGATGTTTATTAAACTACACTACAGGGGAACATGTAACATAGAACTAGACACAGACATACACACATTAAACATGGATGCCAACGCAAGGAAGGCATAGAGAGAGAGAGAGAGAGAGAGGAGAGAGAGAGAGAGAGAGAGAGAGAGAGAGAGCGCTCGCGCGCAAGAGAAGCATGGCAGGATTTTAACATCAGCTAACTAAAACCTGGGTTTGAACCATTAGAAAATCATATCACCTTACTTAAAAGGGGTCGAAGCCTAGAAGCGCATCTAGATAGTTAACAAGCGGTTACTTGCATGGTTTTTGTGGGTGCTGAGTAAAGTATCCTGGTGCATGTATAATGCGTAGATTCCCGGGGGGGATTCCTTTTGGAGTAAAAGCTTCGTCCTTCCAGCCATGATTAGTCCGAAGTGAGTTCCCAAAGTTACCGAACTTAAAATTGCCAGAAGATCGGGCTCCCCCGGAAGGGGAGCCGCGAGGTTTCCCAGGTGATCTCCAGGGCACTTTTTGGTAGAAGAGAGAGTTTGGGAACTGTGCGTGGGCTCTTTAAAGTCTGCGAAGAGTCCCGCCTCTCGGGATGGGCTTGACCAATGAGAAAGGCTGAATTTCCAAGCGGAAGTTTGGAAATACTGGGGGTTTTATGGCCCTTTGTCTGAGAGCATGGTAATTTGCAAAAGGGGTTGGATTGAAAGTTATTATACAAACTATTAAAGATTCTTAGGACACTGATATGTTGCATAGTTATCAACATGTAATATTCCCTCTCAATTAGATCATCCGAAGACGGATTGATAGAGACCAAACATGTTACAGTCAGAGTGATATTAACTATTGATCTATTATAAGCATGAATAAAACAGTATAAAATACACAAAAACAGTAATAATATACACAATGACTTAATGATATGTGTGCTCATTCAAAGAAAGGTTTTCCTATGAATTAATTAGAGAAGAGTCCATTTTATGGCATAATGTCCTTTTCCTAAAGTGGATACGAAGTGAGTGTTGCTTGCGCGACCATTTGCATTCCTCTGAGCAATAAAACTAGTGTTATCTGATGGTTTGCCATGGCGCCGGGGGTGGTCTGGCGGCGTCTGCAGACATAGGGGCACCCAAGAATGTGTATTGGCTGAGGGGTCTGTGATTATTTGTTAATCTAATAACTAGTTTCATTTGTTAAATCAAATGAGAAATTGTGTCTGATTGGTCCAAATGCTACAGGTTTTAAAGGAACACTCCACTTTTTTTTGGAAATAGGCTCATTCTCCAACTCCCCCAGAGTTAATAAGTTGAGTTTTACCATTTTTGAATCCATTCAGCCGATCTCCGGGTCTGGCGAGAGCACTTTTAGCATAGCTTAGCATAGATCATTGAATCCTATTAGACCAGTAGCATCGCGTTTAAAAACGATCAAAGAGTTTCGATATTTGTCCTATTTAAAACTTGACTCTTCTGTAGTTATATCGTGTACTAAGATCGGCGGAAAATGAAAAGTTGCGATTTTCTAGGCTGATATGATTAGTAACTATACTCTCATTCCGGCGTAATAATCAAGGAACTTTGCTGCCGTAACATGGCCGCAGCAGGCGTAGTGATATTACGCAGCGCCTGAAAGTAGTCCCCGGTACCCCCAGGAATAAAACCAGTGTGGAGAGTTTTGTATAAACCACCATTGACAAAACGTGTTGGGGATTTACAGTGGAGGATTTTACATGGGATTGTAGCAGTTAATGCTTTTATTTCTGTTGTTAATCCCAGCGTTGATGACAAGTGTATTTTTTTGTGGATGTAGAGAAACTGTATTTCATTGTTATTTGGAATGCATAAGATTAATGCCATTGTTTGATCTGTTGAGTAGAGTCTTTTTTTAAATGTGGAGAAGAATATACGCAATGTAAATTTATTCTGGGTGCTGGTTATAGCCAGAAGCAAAAGATAAAATGGCAGTTGATTAACTTTCTAGTGGGTCAAGCAAAATTTGCTATACTTACCACAAGAAGAAACAAAATTGAGAATGTACACAGTCAAGAGATTCTGCCAGTTTTTAAAGCATTTGCTAAGTCTAGGATTGTAATAGATTTTAGATATTATAGAGCAATGAATGATGTTGGAGTTTTTGTGCAGCAGTGGTGTTATAGGGATGTTGTCTGTAATGTGGTGGAAGGAGAGTTGTGTTTTGATCTGTTGTGGAGTTAATTTTGTTATGAGGTGAAAAAGTGATGTAATAAAGTTATTTTGTTAAAAATCAAAAAAAAAAATCTCTCTCTCTCTCGTCACACAGTACAGCATAATAACGGTACGTCAGGGGAATGTCTTTAAACTCTAATACAAGAAATATACCTTATTGTGTTGTCGTTTTTTGAATGTCAGAAATTGCGCTTGAAACATATTGTGCAAAAAATGACGAACACATGCGTGAGCTCACACACAGCTCATTAATACTGAGCTCTGACTGGCCAATCGCCGGTAGAGAATATTAATATTAATTAATATTCTCTAGGGCTATATGTAGAAGTCACAGCAAGTGTCACATATATGTCTTTGGATGATATCACATACCTTCTCCTTGATCTTCTTGCTAGTGTACACCTTCCTCATATTTTTTTGGAGCAACGGACATGCCTCATCCACTTTGGTCATGACAACCACTTGAGGAATCCCTACAGGAAATGTAGAGGCAATGTAAAATGTAAATATTTTTCTCAACAAAATTGAGCAAATGTGTCGCAGAATTTGTTGAAAGGTATATATTCCTAGGCTACGTAATTGATCCCCATACACTGTCTGGGCTGTGTACATAATCAAGCTGAAAAGTTGAGAGTTGCAACATGCCCTTTATTGCAAAATTGCAATTTGCATTTGATGTTGTCCACTTACAGAATGTCAAAACATGTCACACAAACCCAGCCCACTATCATTATACCGACTCCCCTCTCCAACGTAATGTAGTGTATGTGAGCTCATGAATGAAAATCATAAACATTCAGGGGTCAGTTTTACCCTTATCACTGATTCTCCGGCGGATAATCTTCAGCTTGTCAATAAGTTTATCGTCTGTGAACTGGACTGTATTTGCATCTATGACGTAAACCAGGCAGAAAGATTGGTCAGAGAGGCTGGGGTCACTGATGTAATGTTGATCCTTATGAGTGAGTGGCTGATCCTCGTTGAACTAAGATTGGAAATTCAGCAAAATATATGAAACATCAGACATATTGCACACATAAAAATCTGTTATTTGCTCAATTAATGTTTTCAAAGTACTTTATAGCCGTCCTTCACGTGGCCAAACACAATACTGATGATGTCTTCTACTTGTGACCCTTCCAAAATTTCAGCTTCAAGGCCCATGATGTCTTTGAAGATGAAGGGCAACTTTGTTTTCCCACTTCTAATGGTGAATCCTTTGAGCTACAAATCAAGACCAAATATATTTGTGAACAGTCTAGAAGAAATCCTCATATGACGATCCAAAATGCTTACAGCCCTCAAGTGTGGGTCAATTGGACATTTCTGGGTCTTTTAGAAAAAGACTATATACAACTATAGGCAGCAAATACCTACGGTTTGAGTGAAACTGTGATCGAAACCAGCAGCTGAATTAACTAATGCTCTAGAGGAGATCCGTCCTTGAAAGACGCTATCGACAGAGTTAATAAAGCTGGACTTTCCTGCTCCAATTTGTCCAGCTACCAGGATCTTGATGTTCTTTACATCTGGATGACTTGGAGAGAAGTTTTCCAGCTTTTCTTTCAGGTATTTTTTCTTTCTGTTTAAACAAAACACAGATGCTTTGTTGTATATGGCAAAATTGAGTCATATTGGCTGTGTCTGGAATAGAATATCACCACCATACTACGCTTAGTACACTGTAGTGTATTATAGTATTTACTACAGTTTAATTTATACTACAGCATACTCTAGTATTAACTATAGTGAGTTCATAACTGTAGTAAAATTAAGTTTTTACTATAGTAAACTGTAGTAATATTGAAGTATACTGTATTATTTCTACATTTTATTCATTTATAATGTAGTATTAACAACAGAGATAATCAAAGAGTTACTAAAAGATAATATGAAAATACAGTGTGTTCTGGTGTTAAGTAAATGGTGCTCTCTGTAGCACTCTACTTTTCGAAACCGGTACAGATAGATATCATTTGTATCGTCGACTGACATTTTGTAAGGCAAACAATCATGTAACTTTTATTTTTATTTATGTATTTAGCTTTTTAACAATTATTTTAATTACAACAACAGCCAGCACCTGCATGATCAAGTGAGCGCCGAACTCTGGCAATTAGACGAGGACCATCTACAAGAGGTTTGTCGTTACCTGAAATGTGATGTTTCCCCAGGTAAGCCTAGACGGTGGCTCATTAAGACAATCGAAAGCATGTTGGACGAGATGCAGGAGAACGAGGGGGAAAGTGAGGTCATTCAGGGCTTAAAAGATTTATTGTCATTCATGAATGTGGTAAAACAACTGTAGTAAAATTAAGTTTTTACTATAGTAAACTGTAGTAATATTGAAGTATACTGTATTATTTTTACATTTTATTAATTTATAATGTAGTATTAACTACAGAGATAAACAAAGAGTTAATAAAAGATAATATGAAAATACAGTGTGTTCTGGTGTTAAGTAAATGGTGCTCTCTGTAGCACTCTACTTTTCGAAACCGGTACAGATAGATATAATTTGTATCGTCGACTGACATTTTGTAAGGCAAACAATAATGTAACGTTTATTTTTATTTATGTATTTAGCTTTTTAACAATTATTTTAATTACAACAATTATCAGCGTGCGCTGTCTTGCGCTATGGACGTACGTGACGTATGTGACGTTTCCAGTCGCACGGCCGCAGTCTTCAGCAAACAAAGTTTAAGACGATGTTGCAGCAAGAACGTTTAATTATCGTCAAATTTGTCCTGTTATTTTCCTACTGGTGAGATTGAGGAGCTCTCATGGTTACAAGGAATGCCAAATTGCCCTTTCCAAATGTGTGTATTGAACTGACCAAACAGAAGACCACACTACTCCAGTCAAGTCAACTCCTGACGTATCTTGTCGTATCTGCGAGTCATCTGTATCACATCACCTGTAGCGTTTTTTTCCCCTGTTGGCAAAGGAATGGACCTGCACTACTCTGCCTCAGATTGGCTTAACTTATGTTCTTTCCCTCATCCAACCAATCTCACTCCTGAAGCCTAACTTTTAGATGCTGCAGGCAACTGTCCATATTTCCAGAGGCTACGTAAAATGTGAAGGAACAAGCTAATGGCAAGTGTGGCACTAGTGTAAAGAAAAGACATAAATGGAAGACCCCCCCCCCCCCATTTACAATTTGAGTTTTATATATTTCTATACAGACGTGGTAATCTATCCAGACTAAATGTCTGAAAGTGCTTGGAGTGGGTCTTGGGCTCCTGCTTACATACTTTAATAGATATCTGCAGGAATGGTACATCTTTTCATGTGTACACAGTGGCGTGAATTATCCAGACCACTAAGGGGAGCTCTCTCCAAGGTCTGCTCAAAAACACGTAATACAGCAGTTAATGCGAGGTGAGCAGGTAGATAACACACAGAATTGAGATGCTCCATATGTGATTGACTTTATACTGTCATATCTTTTCTTGCAGGTAAGAATAATTCAGTATATTTCAATTAAGGGGTCCATGAACAGTTTTCATTGTTGTTTTGGTGCTTTCAGTAGATTTTGAGCACCACAAATCTGTATTGTAACTCGTAGCTAGAACGCGATCAGAGACGACTGTGGTGGAAGTTTGTACAAGAAACAAAGATCGGTATTGTGCACAAGTGTGACAATATGTTGTAAAAAGTAATTGTTTCATGATTTTGATGGTTAGACGGGTAAATTGTCGAATTGGGGCGTGAGTTAAGTGGCGCACGTGGAGTTCGCTGGTGTCCGCCATCTTATGTAAATTGTCTTCCGCTTTGGTTGAGAGTTACCAACAAT